>VZSE01002207.1:217269-354285 GCA_013398275.1 Promerops cafer | reverse complement strand
AAAGTTGAGAGGGGGCCGGGGCGGGTGGGGGGCGGCGGCCCCTGAGCCCCGCGGAGCAAATGGCGACGTGACACACACCGAGCGCGGGGCCGCCCGGCGGGAAGCGGCGGCCGCGCTCCCTCGGCGCGGCCGGGACGGGCGGCGGCTCCTTCCCTCCGTCCCTCCCTCCGCCTTCCCCGGGCTCCCCCCGCCGCCCCTCGCGGGGAGCCCCGCGCTCAGCCCTCAGCCTCCCCCGCTCTTGTTTTGCAGTGTTGCCCGTGCGAGGAGAAGTCCTGGAGCCGGAATCGCTCACATAACCCTTAAAGATGAAGGTAGGCGGCTCCGGCGGGAGCGGGGATCGCCGCCCTGTTCGCCCGCCGCTCTGGAGATTTCATTTTTAATCGCTCTCCGTCAGGGCACGGCAGCAGTGGGAGAACGCGGGGTTCGGTGCGTGCTGTGAGTGCTGTTCCTGCTCCCCGGCGAGGTGCAGGTGATTTAAAGCTCTCACGGCCGTGCAGGAGCGCTCGGAACATCCTCATCGCCTCTGAGTTGTTGTTGTCCTTCGGGCTCCCGTCTTTAAACGCTTCCTGTATCAGCAGCTGCTATGGCAAGTTTGCAAAACCACAGCTTTTGTCCCGCCTTTGCTGTTGCCGGTTTGCTCAGTACAAAGGCTCAACAACTGCAGTATAATTTACAAAACTTTTCCCTTCAGAGTTGAATGAAATATCAAGTTTTAAAAAAAACCAAACCATACATATCCCATTTTATTTTAGATTCTGCACCCATTTCCTGTCTTTTCAGTGTGGTAATTTTGTCCGTGTTTATCAGTTGTAATGAGCACAGTAAAGTGAAATGTTGAGTGTTAAAGTCCAGCTTAAGGAAATTGTGATGAATATTTCTCTTTAAAAATGCACAGGCAATTAAGTTTTTATAAAGGCATTCCAGGAAAGAGAAATAATTGTTAATAGCTGTTTGAAAGATTGCAACAGATTTCTCTAGAGGTCTCCTTTTAGTCAGCAGGAAAGAAATCCTATATATAGAATGTTACAGACTTAATTGTAAGTGTTGGGATGACACCAATCTCAGACGTTTTAAGTAATCTGTGCCACTGGATTGCTTATAGCTGAAAAAATACAGCTGTCTATTGCCTTTTTGCAGTTGCAATGTTTTCCTGTTGTATAGCACCTGCTTGAATTAATAGTTGCTCCTTTACTCTGTTGCCCTTTTTATAAGCAGATGTTCCGAGTATCAATGAATACCCTGAAAAACATTTCTGGGAGAGGCTGACAATGAATTGACAGGAGGTGTGTGTCAACATCAGTGACAAACCAAAACTTCCTGTAACTTGTTGGGGTTTTTTTTCCCCTTTTGAAGAACTCTGTGATGGCAATCTCAGAGTACAGAAGCTTTTTATCAATGAAAAGTCAACAAGTCTAAAAGTCTAGGTGTAAAATGAAATACATAATGATGCAGCTGTAACTGTAAGTAAGAGCTAAAGTTTGTTTTTGTGTTTTTGTTTCCCTCCAGGCAGCAGATGAGCCTGCCTACCTGACAGTGGGGACTGATGTCAGTGCCAAGTACCGTGGTGCCTTCTGTGAGGCCAAGATTAAGACGGTGAAAAGGCTTGTGAAAGTCAAGGTAAGTGTGCTGAGGCTGCTGCTGATTTTGGTAAAGCATTGTGCTGAAAGGGCTGTCACAGGAGATCCTACTCCTGAAGATTAGAAAACCTTCATCACTTCACAGTATGAATTTTAAACAAGACTTAAATGTGGTTTATTTTCATATTTTGTTGTTTCCTTTGGGGCAAGTTGGGGGTTTTTTTTGCTTTATTTTGGGTGGAAATGTTGTTTTATATTCTGTTTTTTAGTGGGATGCTGCAACAAAAATGAGCTTTCTTGCCTCTTCTTTCCTGACTGCATTTGTCTTCTGCTTTTGAATGCATCAGTTTCCCAGCAATAAGTTTTGATGTCACAAATACAGGATTATGGCTTTACATGAATAATAAGTAATAAGAGCAACCTCTTCAGAAGCAGAAGTTCCATTTCATACCTACTGACACTCTTGCTTTTACAGTTTGGAACTGAAAAGGCAATGCAAAAATAAGTCAACAGCAAGAGAGATGGCAATAACTTGTTTCTTAGGCCAGGTTTTAGCAATGCCCAGGGTAATATTTAAGTTTTGAGCATCTTGATGCAGCTTCTGGAGCAGCGTGCCCTGGCTGTAGCTGAATTTCTGTGCATGGATAGCATTGGCACATAGTATTCAGTCACATTTACAGGCTTTTGCCAAAACAACTGAAAAACAAAGTTGTCATATTGGTGTTGTAATACTGTTGTAAATGCCACTATGTGAGAATAAGAATAAAACATTGTTAAATGCAAGTTAAAATTGAAAGTAAATATAGAAGTTGTTGTTCTTCTTTGTCTTGTCAAAGTCTTCCCACTTCCTACTTTAGAGTTTGCTGTCCAAGATATGTAAATAAGGCATTAGTGACCCAAAATCCCCAGCAAATTGAGGTGAAAGCTGCTTTTTGTAGCTATACATCCAAGCTTTCGTGTGCTTTAATGCTGAGATCAAGTAGAACAAGCCACCAGCCTCTTCAGTTACACATATAGATCATATCACTTTATCAGAGTGCTTTTCATCAATAGAAAAAAATGTAATTCAGATACTGGAGTCTTTTGCTTGTTCTTAATGAGTACTTAGGGAAACTTGTGGTGTTCTTTGAAATCTGTGTTAATGAGAAGCTCTGTAGGAAGCAGCGTGCAGGTCTGACAAGCTTGATTTTGTCTGCATCTTCGGTCTGGTAGAGTATTTAGCCTGTTAAAAGGTAGGAGTTTCTTTTTCACATTAGACTCAGATGCTTTATTACTCCACGATAAGATTTGGAGTTGCATGAGGCTGCTGTGACTTGGTGGAAATTCCTGTCACTGGCTCTCAATTATATTATAACAATAGAAGTTTTAACAAGCTAAGCCTGATACTGTAATTAAGAGTGTGTAGGCACACCCTGGCACGCTTGCCAAGAGTGCAAAGAGTCCAAAACATCTGGTAACCTCTTCCTGAGCAGCAGGACAACCTGTATTCATCCCTCTGCAACTTTTATTTTAAATTTTATATCAGCATAAAGTGCATTTTTAACCTGAATGTGTGTTAATACTGATGCTGTTTTGGCATGCCACTGGTGTTGTGTTTATAAATACAGCTACAGTGTAGTCTGTGCTTGGAGGATAATTGGGGGAGCCAGAAAACTGGACATCATTATCAAAGCAAGCTTCTGGAACTTTTGGTTCCTGAAAACAAATAGAAATTTTGGATTTTTTAAAATTAAACTGCATAGGTTGATGTTCACTCTGTTTCCTTACTGTTCCTTTCCAGAATGTAGGATTTTAAAGGGAGAAGTAGAGTTTACTTACACTGTAACTGATCCTTATTTTCATCACAGTGGTAGTGTTCCACATCTTTGCCATAAAAACTTACTCAAGGTGGGCAGAAATGCTGTTATTGCGGCCAGTTTGGTGGTTTTTTGATATATTTTTTAATAAAGAGAGGGGTTTTTTGGTTGTAGTTTAGTATTTAAGGTGTTGTCAGTGAAATGCTGCAGCTGAATCAGAGAGAAGAAAGAACACTGCTTAATCTTCTCATCTGGAAGCCCAGTTCCAGATTTGCCCTGGATTGTGTCAAATTCTAAACTCACCTAAAATGTATTTTTCTTTGCTTTGGAATGACTGGTGTTCGATTTGCCCTCTTCTTTAACTATGATGTTTCAGATTAAAAATTAAATGTGATACTTGGGGCTTCCTGTCAGTAAAACTGGCCATGCCAAGTGTTTGCTGTTGAATAACATTTGAGTCTAATTGATAATCTTNGTATTAAAAAGTTCATTAATATCTTACAGGTGGTCTTGAAGGGGGATAACTCAACTCAGCTAGTGCAAGATGACCAAGTGAAAGGACCTCTAAGAGTATGTATATATTGCATGCCTTCTTTTGGTAATCACATAAATTTCTAAAACTCTTAAATTTTGGTGTTGTTAAGATGGGTACCTGTTCTTCAGGATTGAAATCAACAGAAGGAGGCTCGTCACTTTTAGTCTTAATTTTTGTAGCTATTTATGCTCCTCTGTGTAGTGTACTTGATACACAATTTTGCCTGCACAGGGATTTTTGTATCTTCTCATAAGATGCAAAACTTCTTATAAATAATGAAACGTTGAAACTTCTCAGAAGTAATTAACAACTTGAGTGCCAAGCCATGTTCAAGCCCATTAGACAAGAGTAAATACAATTACTCAGTGTTTTAGAATAGTTGATGTATTTTATATAAAAAGGTGCTTGTTTGTATTTTCATTCTGTGTAACAGTTGAGTGCTAAAATGCAGAGCTGTGTTATAAACACTGAATACAAATAGAGTTTTCCAGAGAAGGTCATCTTGCTGGTATTTGTGTTTTCTGTGTTGCTCCTGCAGGAACACCAAGGCTACTACTGGAATTCTGATCTAGCTGACAGTAGAACTGTGTTGAAATTATAAGAAATAGTAGTAATTGAATGATTATCACTAATGAATGAATGCCTTTGGATATTTGTTTTCTATTGGCCTGCTATTTCTTGAGATGATGAAGTCATGCTGAATTTAGATGTTCTTTGTTTCTCAGTGCTTTAGTGTGTACTTGTAGTTCTGCCCTCCTGCTGAAGGACTTTTGTTCCTACCTGCACAGTAACTAAACTTTCAAAGCAGCATTTAGCTAAACTGAGTCTTAAAAAGTAAACCTGGCTTGCTGGGAGGATCAATGTGCTCTCCTCAATTTTCTGAGTGTGGGCTTCCAGGTAACCTTGAGCTGCTCCTTGTTGCAGGTTGGAGCAATGGTTGAAACCAAAATGCCTGATGGATCTTTTCAGGAAGCAGTTATCAGCAAGCTGACAGATGCCAGTTGGTACACTGTAGGTGAGTGGCCATGTTTCATTTATGGGATGTAATCTTTGAACAAGGTATTTCTAATTATAGGTAATAATGTCAGTAATTACATCTTGTATTGCATGATCTGAGATAGTTTTTGGAGGGGACTTTTTTTAAAAAGTCCACATCTTGATTCCTTTTCCATTTCAAGTAGGATAATAATTAATTGATGTTCAGGGAGGCTTTTGCACGGGTAATTGCAGGGCTGAACAATCAAGTTTTATTTGACACAATGTACCTGTAATGATAGCAGTTGCACTCACTGAAATTCAGAATAATTTTTGCAGATTTTAAGACATAAGCCTTGTAAAATCATTCTTCCAGCTGAAAATCTGTGGCATAAAATGAATGACTGAAATATATGAGGTTTCTTGCACTGTGTGCAAGCTTGTACCCAAGGAAAACGTGGATAGAGGATAGATCTATTTCTTTTTAAGAGAAGAATCAACATACCACACAATAAACAGAAGAGACATTCATTTATAATGTGAATAGCTGTTTCCTTTAACAAAATTTTCAAATAACGATCTAAAGTGAACTAGAAAACTACTTTTCTCCTCATGTTGGAGGCTCATGTGGTGTTCAGTTATTGAAATAGAAAGTTCAGAATGCAGGGTCAGCGAAATGTCAGTGTTGAACAAGAATTCATTGTAAGACAAATTTCCTTCTTGTCAAGAATTCTGATCTCCAGGTTTTTCTGAAACAGCTTTAAGAACAGAATGACAAAACTCAGCAACGTTCAAGTAATAGTAGATAAGCAAATATGAAAGGACAGTATTTGAATCAGAGAGCTTTGCAAGCACCCATCCTTTTTTTGCACAACTCTCTTACAGCAGTGGAGCCTTCTGTTCCCTAATAGCTGCCTAGAAGGGACATGCTCCTGTTAATTGTCCTGTACATGCTACTCTTGGGCATTGCTTTGGAGATTAGGACTTGTAAATTTAAGCTCTGTGTTTCTCATTAGCTGCCTTGGGTACCAAATCTATTCAGCTTTACTTCATATTCTTCCATCCTCTCTTGAGGAGTCTTCTGTCCCATGAACTCTTAATCATTTTGGTTCATTAACCCCTTTTTAAGATTTAAATAAGCTATTTTCAGTAATTCAGCGTTTCCTTTGCAGTAGGTGAGGTTATGTTGTCTTTGGTGGGATCAGGATAAAGCTCTGCAGATAGTTTGGAAGGATTTATTGCTCTATGATTATTATTATTATTATTATTATTATTATTAGTGAGTGCTTTAAGCTGGTTGAGAAAGCTCACTGTTCTTTGCCTTTTTCTTCAGGATTATAACATTGCTGTAAAATTGTAGTGGATGTCAGGTCAGGGAGGAGAGGCAGGATTCTTTTGGAGTGCAGAAGATTTAAAATCTGCTTAGTTTAGTGCTCTGATGTGACATACTCGAGGTAGAATACTGGACCTTTAACTTCTCTTTATAGATTTTCAGAGGTTCACCAGAAGTGATAAGAAACAGTCTTGCACAATTTCGTGGTTTATGAGTTAGCATTTTAATTCTAAAACTCCTAACTTATTTCAGTTTTCAAGTAGCACTTTCAGCTAATTCTGTTTGAATTTGGGCCAGAAGACATTTGTCTTCTTACATTTGACATGTGAACTTTAAATCCCTTGTTTGGGGGATGAGTTTTGTCAGTGTTTTCTTTTTTTCTTTTTTATTTTCTTTTTTTTTTCCCTTTTCTTTTGAGCAGTGCATTTCTGCCAAAAAATCTTTACTTGATGAGCAGGAAACTTGAACAGTGAATAAATGCTCTGCCCTGTATTAATGGATTGTTGTTTATATTTAACAACTTGTTGAACTCTCCCCAGTTATGTAAGAGAGAAATCATGCATGCCATGATTTTTACTTCACACTTTAATAAAAGTGCAGTTCCTCAGAAACTTGAACCAATGGATTAATTAACTACTTTAATTTTCTTTCCCCAAATAATATTATATTTAGGCAGAATGGAGAAAATAAAATATGTTTTCCACGTGCAAATGTCTTAAGACTGCTAGGATTTTGTAAAAATTTGGTGCTCAGGGGGGATTTAAGTAATCTTATGGTAAATGAACATGCAGAGCTGTTACATGGAGCTTTAACTATGAAAGTACAATTGTAATTGTTGGATTTAGATCTTAGGAACATTTTTGTTCTATGTGGTGGGCTGCTTTTTGGAGTTGAAAGCACAGGTAACATCGACCAGAGTAAGCAGATCATCAAGTTTGCATCATGGTTCTTCTGCAGTTAAAACTGGGAAAGTCTTATAGGTTGAGTACAGGAATATTGACATGTGAAAAATAAGCCTTCTCTTTTGCCTGCTGCTTCTACTGTGTCTTTGCAGAAAGTTTTGGATTGCTATGAGGTGTGTATTTATGTTGCTGGTAAAGCAAACAGTTGAATTGGTTGCTTTTTAGTAGCTGGTGGGTGCTCCACAGCCTTCCTGACTGATGCAGTCACAGCTGAAGAGCTGAGAGGGAACTGTAGGAAAAGACTCCAGGTTTACAGGATGCCTTCCTGAACATTTTGAGATGGAGAGCACAAGGGAAAGCTTCTATTTCAGTGGTTTGTGCATTTCCCTTACTATTTATTCTCTACGTTATCTAACATCTCTTTCTCAGTGACTGAAAAGCAAACTGATCTCTGGCTAGTGAAACCAGTAACAGGCAAACATTTTCAGAGCATTAGGTACAGATGTGTAAAAAACAAACTGCCTGCGTGTCGAGCGAGAAGTGATGATGTTCACTTCTGCATATCAATTTCTCTGTTTCATGTAGGGATGTAAAGGAGAAAAGTCACCTGAAACACTTTGCTTTGGTCAATCAATTGAACCAGTGGAAGTGCTGACTTTGCTATACCACTATAATGCAAGAGCCACAGTGATGATCAGTTTGTGTATTTCAACAGTATCTCCTGTCTATTAATGGTGTTCATGTCCCCAGAATAAACAAGGCTTTATTTTTATTGTAGCTTCAACAGAATCACTTTTTGACCTCTTTTTATGTGACAATGATGTTAACCTAGCCATGTAGTCCTATTGAACTTTTCAGCTGCAAATTGGAAATACTTCTGAAATTACCTTTGAAATTCAGCTTTTCAGTATAAGCAGGTGAAGAAGCAAAAGCTGTTTGGAGTGGAAGTTTAAAAGTGTCTGGGAAATGTCACTGCACAAGGCACCCCTCAAATCCAAAGTGATGTGGCATTAGTAGGGGTTTAAGTTCTGTGGTTAACAAATGGCTCTTTACTAAGTGATTCAATGATTTGATGATGTTTGTCTTTAGAATGCAGTTATCTAAACTGAACTTCCTTAATTTACAAATTACAAAGTGCTGCATTGATGCTTTTGAAGTGCTGAATATATTGTTAGGTGATAATTGCATAGAATTAAAATGGTCTGTTAGATCTGCTTTAGCTGAACAAGGTTTGCATTACAGTTTACTGAGTGTACCATCCACCTGATTCTCTGTTAACTTGTAAAATGCTTCAGGTAAATACTGAAATAATGTCTGAAATGACTGACAAACAAAGAACCCAAAACCCAGACCACACCTTACAAAGTGCATAGTTGTATTTTCCTTCTCACACCGTGCCTGGAGTTTTACAAGCATTACCAGAATTTCAGAAAAAATGACTCCTTATGTAGCTGTTCTTTGAGGAAACACTTTTGTATCACTTCTGCACAGAACTAGAAGTGATGTAATATATATATAAAAGTGAAAAACAGGATTTCATTTGAGCAAGCATCCAGGACTTGCTGTTAGAGTGTCCTGCTTTATATTGCCCCATGTCATCTCTCCTTTTACAAAACTCAGGTCAGTAATCTGTGTGTGCTTAGGTCTCTTTTTATTA
The DNA here is from genome assembly GCA_013398275.1 of Promerops cafer. Lineage (NCBI taxonomy): Eukaryota > Metazoa > Chordata > Aves > Passeriformes > Nectariniidae > Promerops > Promerops cafer. The sequence continues at coordinate 345,510 of VZSE01002207.1, read as the reverse complement.
TGTAATATAATAATTTCTACAACTTTAAACAAGATTAAACAAAAACAGATCAAATACATTGAGCCTTGTATCTTGCTAGGTAGAAAAATGGAAAAGTGTTTCTAAAGAAAGAAATAAAAAACATGTATTAACTTTCAGTAATGTTTCCTCTGAAATGAGTAGGAAATAGGAGAGGGAAACAGTTAGAGGTCTTTGCAGTTTAGAGTGAAAGGGAATGTGATTCCTTACATTTTGAGACTTATGCCTTTCAGACACTTCTGAGGCACCTCAGTGAGCCCCACAGCTCTGCTGGTGGCTTCTTCCTCTCCTGTGATGGTGGTGGCAGTTTCCAGGAACTGCTGAGCTGAGTGTGGGCTGACAGGAGTTAGAGACCTGGGTGCTTGTTCTGGGAATGAAGTGATGCCTCAGCCACCAACTGCAGCACTTCACCTTACTGTGGTGAGGTCACGGAAGTGAAGGCTACTGAGGATTTGGTTTTAGTCATCTTGCATGTTCCATGGATTTTGAAAATTCCAATTCATAATGTTGAGGATATTTATCAGCAAATGAGCCAACATTGCTGTCTGGGGCTTCAGGAGCAGGGTTGCTAACAGGATCTATATAGCCACGTTTTCCTATTTTTAAAAGAACTTTTCTTCTGATGCTTTGTGGAGATATTTATGCTAAGAGGAAAAACAGGCTTGGTCCTGGGTCCACTACAGCTGTAAGCTCTTACTCCAAGGGTGATGGCAGCTCTCAGTGCCCCCACAGCCAGCTGAGTCCATCCATTGGCTTGTCCCTTCAAAGCCTGAGCAGCACCCACCCTGTGCTGTGTCCTGTGCTGTGTGCCAGGCACTGGTCATGTCTGCAGGGCTGGTTTGACCAGTTCCCAGCATCCTGTTGAGTTCCACGTGGCACAAGCATCATCTCTGGGCTGTGCATGTGTCATCCAGGAATCCAAAACCACAGGTGTTTGCCTCCATTTGGCTGGTGTTCTCTACCACCATGACCCACCATAAATTTGTTCTTTTTCTCTTTAAAATTTGCTTGTGTGGATTTTGAGGAAACCCCGTGTATTTGTCCAGAACCCTTCCATGGGATGTGTTAAGTGCACCTGTGGCACATAAAAACACTGCTGTAGCTCTGTTGGTTGCTCTCTGGAGAATGTGGAAAAAAAAAGAACAGCACTATGTGTTGTGTTTACACGTGTTTAGGGAACAGGTGTATAGAGGAGCAAGATTTTGTAGTGAAAAATAGTATTTTAACAGTAGAACCTTGTTACAAATCAACTGGATCGAACTCTTGCTTATAAAACCACCTTTGTTACTATGTGAACTGAGTGTTAAAAATATTTTAAAATTGTGTACAAACAATACTCTAGGGAAAGCAAGGAGATAGGTTTGTTTTGTTTGTTTTTTTCCCCTCTAATCCCTTTTTGTGTAACAATAGTAAGATTAACATTTCAGAAAAAGCAGTTTCGGGCAGCAGGCTTTTGTCTGTGAGGTGATAGTTTTCCATGAGTAGACTCAAAGGCCACTCAAACTTCCTTTTTTTGTGGGGTATTTAAAATATATTTTTGAGGAACTTGGGCTCACTTAACATCATTTTAAAAATAGTAAATTTGAGTTGTGTGATCTCTCAGTAGCACAATGCAGTGCAGTACTTGCTCTTAAGTCCTTTTATAGTGATGCATCAGTAGTACAGCCCTTGTCTACCAGACCATTCAGCAAGCATTGCACAGCTCTTGGTACTTTCTATATTGTTTCCACATCTGAACCCCAAATATCTGCAAAATCTGCACACATTAGTTGAGATATTCATAGATAGCATCTCTTGTAGTTCATAAATTGCTGCTTTGCCAGGCAGCCAGTGAGAATAATTCAGTGTGCACAGTGGCACTGGAACAGCTTTAATTTGTGGTATGTACTTTCATTTCATTGTCTTGGTGACTTAAAAGTTTCTCAATGGACTGGGAAATGAGACAAAATTGTCTACTTGCAGTGCAGAATCTAATGTCTCTTGGTTTGGGCAGCAGCAGTAACCCAACTTGTTGCATTTGAAGTTTGCAAGATGCAGCCTTGAGGGTTGTTTTCCCTGTGCACTTGTGTGTCACAGAACTGCCTTGTCCTGGTAACACTGGTGGCTCTGTGGAAGTCATCTCCTGAGTGCTATGAGGATTCTCTCTAGAGTTCTGCTCCCTTCTCCTTTTTGTGTTGTCTTTTTTTTTTCATTAAATCAAATCTATTTATAATATAGCTATATATATATATATCTCTAAACAAGATGTAGTCAAACTGATCAGTAGTATTTTGTGACAAGCTTCTTCACAGTTCCTAAAAATGATTTTGATTAGTAGACTGATTAGTATTATGTATTTAAATATATGAAAGCCAAACTTGTAAAGACAGGGTTAGTGGATTTTTGCTGATGGTGTATACAGCTCTGCTACAGACAGGAAATGGAAGATACCAGCTCATCAATAGTGAGTTTAAAGTTGCACTTTTTAGTGCATTTTTGAGGTACTGAAATTTTAGTCAATTTTTTTTAGTTCTTGCAAAGTGGTGTATTGATCACCGCTGGGAAGTTTGTTTTTATTTTTCTCTTATAGATTAGGGTTGTGTAGATTTTCACAAACAAAAAACTGAATTCTGTTTCTTTCCTATTATCGTAGACAAGGTCGAGATGCAGCAAAATTCTGAAAATTTCCATTTTATTGTCACTGTTTCCATATGCTCTGCATGGAGCATATTGGACTCAGTTCTTGGGACTAGACCAAGCGTTGTGGCAGAGACTGTTCCTCCAGGTTGTGCTGCTTACTCATCTCTTTTCCCCTTCTGTCAGTGTTCCTCATTAAGGAACATGTTTGGAGGAAAGGGCTGTGCCCAGCAGAAACGTGGCTTTCCTCCCCTTGGTTCTGTGATGCTGTGTTGACTGTTCAGCAGCAGTGAGCAGTTCCCTGGCTAGTTTGTATCCTTCCCTTCCCAGAAATCAGCTGCTGCACCCCCTTTCCCCAGCAAGCCCCTGGCCACCGCAAGATGAGGCAATGGGAGGACCTAAAGAGCTTCTGCTTTTTCACCCTTGTTCTTTGGACAGACAGGACTGTAATTTCCTCTTCAGAGATGAGAATCATGACACTGGAAACACATCCTTTGATGACTTCACTGTGTGTGTGTGGGGAGATGTCTCCTTGTCTTCTGGTGCTGTTTCCTGCCTTCTCCCTGCCCAGTGAATTCTTCCTTATAAAACACAACCTTTAGGATTTTTGCTTTTGAAGAATTTGGGGTTGTAGCAATAACCTGTTGAAGGAATGAAGTAATTGATATAAGTTATTCAACATTAATTTAGAAGTTTTTAGTTTGATTGTTATTTCTAGGCACTTTAGTAACTAGAGTTAAACAGCCTTGCTTCTGGATGAGATTAAAAAGAGGAATGAATTTGCAGCTTACAGTGTATTAAGTTCTTCTGACATGACTGTTATCACAGCTTCAAAATATCTCATAGCCAAAAACTGTGCCATCTGCCTTACTGCTTGTATTTACAGAATCCTTAATATTTGATACTGTGCCTTTCCTTTAAGGAAAGACATTCCCTTAAATCCTCTAGGATTAGCATTAGAGAGTCACTCACAGGGAGACAGGAATATGAACAGTACTTTGGTGTAGCAGATTTTTCTGAAGAGTGAGATGGAAACCACAAGGCCTATTTAGTTCAAGAAAGGCTTATATTTTTAAAGGTGCTGAGTTTGTCAGTGTGAGTTTCTGATTGCCCTTTCACTAAGGCACAGTCAAGTGTTTTCCCAAGAGGAGAAGCAAGTTTGAAGTAGCTACAATTACAAAATACTTCAAGCATCATGATTAATTGGAGAGACTCCTTACTTGGCTCCACCTTAGTAACTCAAATAATTGATATTTTTGTATGACAAATGGTTCTATCCTTTCTCCATTGAAACTTATCAAAGTGATCGCTTATGTAGATGAGGAAATATTTCTGTTTATGCTGTTCTTTTACATTTTGTTGTTCTGCAAGGATGTTTTACTCCAAGTTCTGCAGCTACCCTGGCAGTTGCAGGTGCTTTGTACATGTCCACAACATAAATTGTTACTCTTGGTTGTCATAATTTGCTTATGTGTCTTAATTTGAGTTAAGTATATTTTACTGAGGGTATTTTACTTAGCCTTCAGTATTTATAACATTTTATCTTTTAAGGCTGAAAAACTGATATATGTCATCTGGTTTATGAACAGTTTACTTGATTTATCCCTCTACTAGACTAGCTTTAAATAAATGGGTAGAGCTTCCAATTTCGGAGATAATAAATAAAAAGAAGCAGTTTAGTTCTGTTGTCAAGTTTTGGATTCTGTTTGCTTTTTTTCAGTCAAGTTACCTGTTGCCAGTCACCAGCCATTTGTCCCCTAAAATGATTATTCTTGAAAATTTAGTAGTTTGAGATTTTTGGAGGGGGGAAAGTTAATTGTTTTGTGTGTACAAGTGTTCTGAGCCATTAAGATAATTTGGTAGTGGAGCATATGGAGCATACCACAGCAGTATTTACTCTGAAGATGGAGGAACCTTAAAGCTTATCTTATCCAGCTTAATTAATTTTATAAGTATGCCAAAATCACCATACTGCTATGCTCAACACTTGAAACTTTCTTTCACTATGCACAAAGCCTGTTTCAAGTAGTTTAAATACAGAGAAGTGTTCTATTCTGCACTTTGACCCCATACAAATAAACTTGTACCTTGCTGGGATTCCAGCCTGCAGCCACCTGGGCTCTGCTCTTTGCAGTCAGGGGGAATTGGTAACTTTGCTTTCCTTCTCTTCAAGGCAATTTTCATGGAGAGGTTTTATGAAAACTGAAGAGTAGATCTTTCTCAGGCAAAGCTTGCAGTAACCTCATAGCATTCCAGCCTCCTTCTGCTGTGTATTGTTGGGAATTGATGGAACTTCCTGTTCATGAGATATCACACAACAGGATGTGTACTAAATATTCCTTAGGAAGTGGTCAGGCTTGGAACTGCAGGTTTCCAGTATCTTCATTTGTTTGTAAGATGGCATTGATAGTGTAGCAAAAACTTACCAGAAACTTATTTTTCTTTCCATTGATCTTTCTGTGGGATTGCTCATAGCAAGAGGAGCAGTAAAAGGTACCATATTTATTAAATGATGATAAATAAGGAATAAATTTATAGGGTGGGAAAAAACAGCACAAAACCAAACAAACCCCAGAGATTGCTAGATAATAGTAACTGGTGTGCAGCTGGGGCTGTGGTTTGAAATGTGCAGTTGTATTGATAAGAAGAATGTCTAAATTACACCAAGACTTTTGCATCCAAAACCTTACTTTGTACTGCCTTGAATCTCTGTGTGAAAATCTATTCCAAGACTGAATACTGACTCTCCCTGTGCTTGTGAAGTAAAGAGTGAGTAAATTAGGCTTGAAGGTGATGTTTTAGAGAATGTTCTTGATTGTGAGATAAACATAGACCTGGGATTGGGCTCTGATCAGCTTGTGCTGATGTGTTTTCTTGGCTTCACCCTAGTTTTTGATGACGGTGATGAAAGGACCTTGAGACGAACTTCATTATGCTTGAAGGGAGAAAGGCACTTTGCAGAAAGTGAGGTAAGACAATGGTGGACATGGAATTAAAAATGAATAGTTAATTCATATATTTTTTATAACTAGATATTGCAAACCATGGTTGTTTCCCCCTTTTCCATGTAGACACTTGATCAACTGCCACTAACCAATCCAGAGCACTTTGGAACTCCAGTTATTGGGAAGAAATCTAATAGAGGGAGAAGATCTTCTCTTCCTGTGTGAGTTGTGAGAGTATTCTGCTTTTCCTTTAGTGTTCTTTGCTAAAACTGAAGCAATCCCATTGAAGCTGCAATGGTCTGAATGCTCTGTCACCTGAATTTTGTGCACAGCTCATAGACATGGTCATATGCTGGCAATATTGTGAAACTGAAGAGTTTTTTTCCTGTAGTACCCTTCAGAATATTTATGCTTCTTTCAGCTAATAGGAAATGTAGGCTTTTTAACCTTCTTTATACTGAACACAGTAAAAGTAAAAAGAAGATGCTTTTAATTTTTGGGGTTAGAGAGCGTTTTTCTTTGTTTCATGTCTGTGCACAATCAAAACCTGAGTCAGGTCTCCAATTCTAACATGATGCTGTTGTAAAATACTGCTACTTGGAAAGAATTCCTACAAAACTACTCTTACTGAGTAAGTGCACTTAATGTTTAAGTGTATTTCAAGCAATTTCAGCTCTTAAAATTATAACTGGTTTTGAAGCTTTGCAAAATAGGAAGAAAAATCTTGTAAGCTCTTTTTGGTTTTCAAGTAGTAACTTCAGACAAACTTTAAAATATTATACATTTTGATAATTCAGCACTGAAGATGAAAAGGAAGAAGAAAGTAGTGAAGAAGAGGATGAAGATAAGAGGCGCCTCAACGATGAATTGCTTGGCAAGGTTGTGAGTGTGACTTGTAATTCAGAGAAGGCAGACTGGTACCCAGCTTTGGTGAGTTCCTTTTGCAGCAAAGCTGTGAATGTAGTCAGGCTAAGCTCTACTCCCATGTTTGCTAAAAATACAACTGTTTTGCAGTATCTACGAAGAGTAGGAAAGCAGAGATTAACATTTATGTGTAAGTTACAGTTTCATGCTGTTAAAGTGTTTTAGAGCTGCATACAAAATGATCAGTGTGTAATGATCCTTTTCTTCTAAAAATAAAATATATTAGGAGTTGCACTCTCAGGCAATTGAAGTGGATCTAGATTTATGAATTTTAATTGCAGTGGGATTTAATTTTTTTTTTAATGTAATTGTCTTTTTCCCTAGATTTTCAGTTTTATGAAATACTAATTTCTTTGAGGTTTGCATTTGTATGAGTGGTCAGTTACTCTAGGAGCAGATGTTGGTGCTTATTTTTATTTGACTGTCAATAAATGATACAGCTGTTCATTGCCACTGCTGATAGTAAATATACATTAAATAAATCCAAGTTCAAGTAGACTTGTATTGTAAAGGGAGACACTTTGCATCTTATTGATACACACAGAACAGTTTACATGTGCATATTAAAAGTAGCTTTCTGTAGAAAACTTTGGTATTTTCAGACATGGTGTAATGTAGGGTGAGCAGTTGACACTGCCCTATCCACCTGTATGTACCTCAATTTAAAATGTGGTTTCGTACATGTTCTGGTTGTGGCTCCCTTTCCTAATGACAGATTTTTATTTAACATGGTTTTTAACTCCTGGGTTAAGTTCTTGGAGGTCATATATTTGCATTTAACATTTTCTGCTTGAATATGATCTAGAGCAAAACATAAATGTGTTCTGTTTGTCGTAATACAAATACTACAAATGCATTTTTATCACTTTCTTTAGACCTAGAGATGATACTGCTGTGGAAGGATGTGGTGGATTTCACAGTGGTTTATATTATCCACACCTCAATAATCAAAGCAAACCAAAAAAACAACTGAAGTCTCAGTTTAAATGCCAAAAATCAGAAGCTGGTATAAAATAAGTGGATTTGTGACTTTTTAAGTAGGTGCTTTTAAAAAACTTTGTGTGAACAAGAATAAAAAAAGCAGAGTGAATGAACAGGGTCCTGTGATGTGACCTCAGTAGATTAGTTTTCAAATGAAATTTTAGACTCTTTTGGCTTGTACATAACAAGTCAATAGTTTGGGGTAAATTGCTTCTTGAAATTTGTTGTTGTTGGCCTCAGTAGTATAAATCAAAGTAGGTTTGTTTACCCAGTACTACAAATATAACAGAAGAAACAGAAAACAGCAGTTTTCCTGCAGTCTGTCTTTCTTTCCTTTCAAGATCAGCTTTTTGATTTTTTTTTTGATAAAGGAATGTTTTCTTTGAATCTCCAGGTTGTGTCACCGAGCTGCAATGACGACGTCACCGTGAAAAAGGACCAGTGTTTGGTTCGATCCTTTGCAGATTCCAAATTGTAAGTGATGGCTCACTTTGGTGAGAGATCTGTGGGAGGGAGCTGGGCAACTAATCACATATGGCTCCTGAAGACATTATTTCTTCCAAAAGGAAAGGTTACAGTTTGCTGTAATGCTGGATGGACACATTTGGCATTCACAATCTTATTTCCAGCTGACTCCTTCTGTGCTTTCTCACCCTTCTTTCCATTGTGTGTAACAATAAGAATTCTTTGAATTGAGAAAGTTTCTGGTGCTTCTTCATTTAAAAATATCAACAACTTGAAGTGTAAACACCTTGATGTTCTTCCTTTTTTTTTTAAATGTAATTTCTATCCTTTAAAGTGAGTTTTGGTTTTAATTATTTTCCTTACTGCCTTAAATTACCTTCTTTATGGGTGTTAGTTGTAGTAGTTTGGGTATCTGCCTCATTACCTCCAGTACCCTGTTTAGATACCCTGTTTAGATACCCTGCCTCACAGCTGTTTAGATAATTTATAAGGGTTTAATCTACCTTTTTTTTAATAGAAAAGAGAATTTATATAGAATTGCTAATTAAAATGTTTACAGAATCTGAATCATATTCCTTCAAAAACAATGAAAGGTCCTGTTAGTCCATCCTCCACTCCAAAAGGGAGAGGGAGGAGAGACACAGATGTGTGTCTTACATAATGAATAATGTATTCATAAGAGCATGAAGGCTGTTTTTGGGTTTTTTAAAGGCTGCTCCCATTTATTTCTCTTCATTGTTACTGCACTGCATCTGTGTTAACACATTGTAACTAAAAACTTCCTTGCTGAAGGCCACCTGCCACCCTTCTTCTTTCAAAGTGAGCAGTTTTTGATTTTTGGTGGCCAGGATTTTGAGTAGGTTTACAAGTACTTGATTACTGAAATGTAATTCAGGTACCTGAGGACTTGGTTCATTTTGGCCTCTTAATGTGGATATGTGTCATCAGCCTTCTGGATAAGCCTGGCTCTGTACTGAAGGTTGAATGTTACTGGTAAAACATGTAGATCTGCTCTTTTTTTTTCCCTTATAGCCTAAGAGCTTTAACTTCAGAAAATGGCAGCCTCTGATTCCTGAAGTTTTACTCCAGATTTTTTGAAATAATGAAAGAAGGAAAAAAAAATGTGTTAGACTAATTCACTTGTAAGGCCCTCCCTGCAATTTGGTTAGGATTTCTCTTGTAACTCAGTGACTGGATATCCAGTATGACTTTGGAACAGAGCAACCTCCATATGTTTTGCTGTGAGAACACTTTTGTAATTTAAAAATTAAAATCAACTGTCTATCAATGCAAATCTGTGAATTGGCTTCACTGTTGTTCTGTGCTAGTAAAAAGGCATTTTGAAAATAGAGGACTTGCTTCTGTCCTCTTAGCTAGATCCTTGTTTTGGAGAGCAGCTGTTGTGAATATTTTCAGTCCAGAAAATTATTTTTTGCCTGCTTGTTTAACCTTTGCAAATTTGTGCAGGCTAAGCAATTTAAATAAAGGACATTTGCAAAGTTTTCTTAATTACTTCAGGATACTTTAATGCAGGATTTCAAAGATTGGAAACTTATCCTGGGTAACTTACTCTTGTATTTGGACCATACACTAACAAGTGCCTTAGGCAATCAGTTCTTAGCAAGGACCTTGCAAGTGAATGATAACTCTTGGAAAATTTTAGAAATTGCTGTTTTTCTAAGTCAAATGCTTGCTTTTCTGTGATGTAATCACAAAACCTTATTCTTTTACAGTTACTCAATAGCAAGAAAAGACATTAAGGAACTAGATCTTCAAAACTTACCAAAATCAGAGTCCTCTCCTAAAAAAGGTAATTTAGAATAAATTCTAGGTGTTTAAAAGCAGTAATTTCATACAAACGTTCTTTTAACTTTTGCTGATAAATGATGACCTGTTGATTTCTGATAATTGCTCTTGGATATTTTGTAAACAATTTTAAATGGGAGAAATTAGAGAAACTTTGGAAATAGCTGTGTCTAGTAGCAATCTTCTTTATTTGATTTTTATTTCATTATTTTGATCCAGTTCAAATTTGTGGAAAAAGAATAGAATATTTTCAGTGTAGCCTATTTGAAGTGTCAGTGAGCAATGGAATATATAGTTACCTCTCCTAATGCTAAAATTTTGTGCTGTTGCTCAAAACACTGCTTATGTTAAAGATACCCAGACAGCAAGGTGTAAACTTCATAACAACAACAATCTGTGATTAATATCTAATTTAAAAATATAATTACAGAATTGGATGGATGAATGGATGGATAACATGGATACCACAATCCATCAGAACATGAAATGTGTTAAGGAGAAATGTTTAGATTGTATTTATTAAAAATTATGATAAAAAATGCCACCCAGCAACAAAAAAATCCCCACTCAACAACAACAATATCTGGTTTGAGTAAAGGTGTGCAGCAGCTCCTTAACAAGTCAAGATTTCAAATGCTTCAAATGAAAGCTTGAGGTGGTTTTGATTGATTTGTCTGATATTACATGATTTCTCTCCTACTTTGTTCTTTATAGCTGTTTCCACAGTACAAGAACTTTAGAACAGCCAAAAAAAATAGCAGATGCCAGGTTTGAGATAAATTGAAGAAAGGGACTTTTTTCCTGTGCAGAACATAATTGGCTTGTGACATTCCTTGCTACAAGGGAATATTTTGGAACCAAAGGTACTAATGGTTTCAAACAAAAAAGAGAGTTGAGACCGATGTCTGGAGGTTTTTCTGTCAGCAGTGTTAAAAACTGGTGCCTTTTCCTTGGTAACACTGAACAGTTCATTGCAGTATGTTCTTCTTTTGGGTGTTTTTCTGGCTCCTTTATTAAAGTCTTTTATTGTCACTGAGGGGCAGATTTTGGAGTTATCTGGGTTTCCTTTGCTTGGTTGTTTTCCACCCTTGGAGCACCTCTTCAAGGAAGAGAATTTGAGGTATCTCCATTGTACAAGTGTAACTTGTGCCTGTCCCATCACTCCTTTACTCACTAACATGTTTTCCCTCTGTTCCAAACATTAATGTCATATCTCTTTGGGCCTATCTCTTTTTTCTTTTTTTTTTTTTTTTTTTTTTAAATCTAAAAAATGTTATTTTGGAAAGAGCAAAGTAAGCCATAGTGCTTGATCTGTGATGGATTCATTGCATTTAAGTTGGTGTTGTGACTTACCAGAAGGTGACAAGGAAATAAAGAATGCTTTGTGACTGTGAATGCTGCAGATGAGGTAAAGCCAGGGCCCTTTCCTCTCTAGGGCTACAGGAGGCAACCACATTTCTCAGCACCAAGGGTGTTCCTCGGAACTGGAAAATGGACATCAGTGAAATTCTGGAGTCCTCCAGCAGTGATGAGGAGGATGGAGCTGCTGCAGAAACTGATGAAGAGGAGCAAAAAAGAGAAGAGAAAACAGAAGAAGTAGCGGTGAGTCTGGACAGTTTCAGTAATTTCTCAGGGATAATTTAATAACTTGCTTGCCTGAAAATCCTGCACTTTCCAACGTACTACTCTCAGACCCAGCTCACTTCAGTGTCTTTTCAGTCCTGCTCATTTTCTGTCTGCTACACTTCTCTTTATTGGGATTTGTGAGCAGTGGCAAGTTGTCTCCTGTTACCCATTGAAGAAACTGGAGACAAATCTCAGAAACTAGGAATTCAAGGCAGAGAAGAGTGAAAGGTTCTGGGTCAAAAGAAAAGGCAAAACCAAAAAACTTATGTTGAGCCTAATAGTAGTAATTCCACCTTAAATACAGTATCTTTGTATTTTTCTTTTGTAATTTCTTTTTGCATTTTTCTTTGTATGTAGGTTATATAAAAGTAACTTGTTTCAGAGAACAGTAATGTGATATAAGAAAAAAGACAAAAATTTCAAGCAAAAGCAGGAGGTTGACTGAAACTATGAGCTGATTCACAGGGCTATGAATGCTGCTTGGGAGCAGTACAGGACTGACCTTCGTGCCTGCTAGGCTGGGAATCATAGAATGATGTGGTGGATGGACTTTCTGTCTAACGTGTTGTGGCATGTACAGACTGGGAGAGGAATTCATGGAGAGCAGCCCTGTGGAGAAGGGCTTGGGGGTTCTCGTGGATAAAAGGCTGGACATGAGCCAGCAGTGAGTGCTCATGGCTCAGAAAGCCAAACATGAAAAAGGGGATTGTCCCCTTTGCTCTGCTTTCTTGAGACCCCACTGGAGCACTTTGTCCAGCTCCAGGGCCCTCAGCACGGGAGAGACCTGGGGAGGCTGCTCCAGAGGAGGCCGTGAAGTTGCTCCGAGGGCTGGAGCCAGGCTGGGAGAGCTGGGGGTGTTCACCTGGAGGAGGCTCTGGGAGAGACCTGAGAGCCCCTTCTGGGGCACAGAGGGGCTCCAGGAGAGCTGGAGAGGGACTTTGGACCAAGGGCATGGAGTGGCAGGACAAGGGGGATGGCTTTAAACAGTAAGAGAGATTTAGGTTAGACATCAGGAAGAAATTTTTGGTTGTGAGGGTGGTGAGGGCCTGGCACAGGTTGTCCAGAGAAGCTGTGGCTGCCCCATCCCTGGAATTGCTCCAGGCCAGGTTGGAGAGGGCTTGGAGGAGCCTGATCTGGTGGAAGGTGTCCCCATGCAGGGAGTTAGAACTGGATGATCTTTAAGGTCCCTCCCAACCCAGATCATGGAATGTGATTCCATGATTCTCATATTAACAGTTTTTTCTGCGTTCATATATTTAAAGTGGCTCCTTTTCCATGAAGTTAGCCACTTTCTTCATGGCATCAAAACGGTCGTTACAGAATTCTCTCCTATTTCTGCTCCCTGCTTGTAACGTCGGATTCAGAGGCATGGGCGGAGGTGGGGGGCGGGGAGGGGAGGCACTGCGGGATTTATTTGTTTCCCCACCGCGCCATTCTCACAATACACCCCGAAAACATGAACCGTAAGCCCCCAGTGCGGCCTGCGTGTCGGGAGAAAGGTCAAAGGCCGCTTCCCTTTCCCCTTGCCTTCCCTTCCCACACGGAATGGCCGATGGCGCTTGGCGGCGGCCTCGGCGTTCCCAGGGCAACCGGGAGCGGGCGCGGCGCAGGCGCGGGGAGCGGCCGCGGGAGCCGGGGCTGGCCGGGGGCTCGGAGATGGGCTGGCCCTTCCTCCGCCTTTCATCTAATGCCTCGCGTTCTCCTTAGTATTACTAGTTCGTTTTAGTAATTTTTTTAATTATTTTTTTTTTTTTTTCCGTGCGGAAGAGAATGTAAGTAATGCCGGTTAACCGCGGCCGCCGCGCGGGGAGAGAGAGCGAGCGCGAGCGAATATTTGGAAGTCAGGCTGAAAATATGTCCAGGCAGTGGGCAGATTAGATAGAAAGGAAGTAAAACCATTTTACATTTGAAAGAATGCAGCTGCTAGGTAAGGATCGTGTGCTTGAATCTGTGATGTGAGCGTGGTGGTTGGGGATGGGGCTTTGACTTGGGTTTCTGATCTGGGAACTGTCTGGTGGAGCTTGCAGCCAGGGGAGATCTTTGCAGGTAAAAAAAAAAAAAAAAAGAAGACAATAAAAATCTATTTTTAGGTGTGAATTTTATGCTCGGATGTCAGTGTTTTGGAAAATGGAGTAGATGTCTGTATAAGATCAGTGGTATGATAAGATAAATCTGCGATAAATGTGTGCAGAAATGTAAAATCCTCTGGGTTTTTTCCCTCTGTTTGCAGTGAAAAAGACTGAATAGGCCACATTTTGCAGGGTGTGAACTATTGCAGTCTCTATTGCTCTGTCTGTATTAACATTGGTTAAAATTTCAGAGTATCAGTCACTGAAAATCAAGGATTGCTGTACTAGTTTTCTAGTATCCATTTTTATTATCATTTTTCATGCCTATTGCATAAAATGCTGTGTGTTTCAAACAAAGAAGGGGGAGGGGGAAGCTTGGTGGTTTAAAAAAAATAAAAAAGGCATTCCTGTAAAAGAAATACAGATTATTTTTAAAGAATGATGTTAATGTAAAATAGTGAAGCAAAGGATTCCAGACAGGTGGATGTGCTGATAGGAGAAGCTGTGGAATCCATTATTTCCAGGTGACAAGTAGGAATGTAAGGTGAGCATCTTCATGCTGAAGCTGTGTAGCAGAGGGTAGATATGAATCTTTTTAGATAATGTCAGAGCAGAACTGTCATGATGGCCCATTAAGTCAAATTCTTGGTTCAGCTGTTAGAATACATATTTTTAATTGTGGGCCATGCTAGATATTGCAACAGACAACATTTAGGGAATTTAAGGAATTTCTGTTTTTTTCCCTTAGAAAGACAGTAATACTAGCTGCAGAGAGAATTGACGAGTGAGTGATTGGGGGGTTTTTGCCTGTATTTGAATACAGATGTTGAATTACTGAAATTTTACATTTTATAGAGTGCTTCCTTCTATTAATCAAGGTCAAAAATAGCTTCTGTCCATCCTCTCCCAGAATATTCTCTGTGGGGTTTTTGTTTTAGAACTGTAATTGGTTGTATCATTAGAAATGAGAGTTAGATTGTTAAAAATACCTTTTTATTTCCCCCCATTCCCATATTTTGGTATACATAGCAGCTTTGCTGTCAGGGCCTGTCCAGCTGCTGCCCAGCCATGGTAGGCCATCATTAAATAATCAAATAGATACAGACCTACTTAATATATAATCACAGGATAAAGTCAGTCAGAAAAGTCTAATTCTGGAATGAAAGGGTTCCTCTTTTTCTGAAGTAGGATCTTTTATAATGATAATGGAGCAGAGAGATCTTCTCTAGCTGGTGACATTAGATCCTGCCATTTTTCCAGCAGCTGGCTTAAAAATCTGCAACTTTATTTTGACAGAAACTGTCTTTCTAAGTGTGTTGCCTTTTATGACATCTTTAAGAGGTGGTAGAATTGGTACCACCAGGTTTCCTGGCTTTACATGGCTTTTGTAAGCTGAGGAAGGGGAACAAACACGGGGTTGGTTTGGGGCTCCTCCTCCTCACCCGTGGTGAGTGACTTGTGTGGTCCAGAGTTGACTGGGAAGGAGGACAATGTGGAAATTGCTTGTCATGGACTCTAACAGGGATTGCATTACACAGAGCTACTCAGCATGTTCAGACTGCTGGGATTTTGGTGATACGTGGTGCAACTCAGGATTATTTTCCATTAGCAATTAATTAAGTTTTGACTAACGCATTTCATAAAAAGTGAAAAAATCCAGAGGTATTATTAAAAAAATTCTTTATTGAATGAAAATTAAAAGAATCATTCAATTAATTTGAATCCAGATAAAAATCTGGATATTGCTTTTGCTTCTTACCCAGTTTTCAACATGTCAGTAGGATAGTCAACTGTGTTTGGAGGGTATATTTGGCAGTCTATGCACTGCAGCTAAAAGGAAAGAGAAAACCTTAACTCCAGCATCTCCACACAGAAACAAAAGCTTTTGGAACATTGAACATTACCTGATTTTTATTCAAAACAGGTTGTTTCTACTACTGTATTTGCTTGTATTGAAGTTGTTCTGTCAGGGAAGAAGAAAGAAGAATCTAATCTAAACATAAAGTAGTGAAGCAAAGGATTCCAGTCAGGTAAATGTGCTGGTAGGAGAAGCTGTGGAATCCACTGTGATCCATCACATCTGTTTCTCAAGCTTAAATATTCAAATACTGCCTGTTTTACACGGGGGTGTGTAAGCAATGTTTGGATTTGGCTCTGTCTCCCTCTGAGCCATTCTGATTCCATGAGAATGAAGATCTTAGCGTGCAGTTATTTCAAATATCTTTTCAGTACACCTTCTTAACAGTTACATTCACTTAAGACCAGAGTAAAGGCAAGGAATGTCTTCAGAAAAAAATTCCAGCTAGCTGGTCTCCATGGCTCATTGAGGGAAGAGTTGTGGCACCTCCAGGTGTTTGCTAAGAGGGATTCTCTTCAAGGTT
The DNA here is from genome assembly GCA_013398275.1 of Promerops cafer. NCBI lineage: Eukaryota > Metazoa > Chordata > Aves > Passeriformes > Nectariniidae > Promerops > Promerops cafer. The sequence continues at coordinate 329,679 of VZSE01002207.1, read as the reverse complement.
TATTTCTGACAGTCACCTGGAGGATGTATGTGTAGCATGTTTAATGAAGTTTAACCTTTTTAAGGTTCTTGCATCACAACAGCATCAAAAAAAATCAGTCACAGTTGCTTTACATTGTTGAAAAGGGAAGATGCCAGAGGCATTTTCCAATGTTCCTCTTCTGCAAATAAGCAAGGATTTCAGTTCTCATGATAAGTTATTACCATATATTTTATTAGCATTAAGTCCATAAAGGAAGGATGAGAAATCCATTATATGTTTTAGGAGGCTTGAAATTCCTACAAATAATCAGTAGTCAACTATTAAAATATTTACATTTTGCTTCAAAATAATTCTTGTTCCCTGTGTAGGCTTTGCTCTAAGTAACTGTGGGAGATCACATAAAATCATACCCAAATTGCCATGTCTGTTGCAACCTATTTGTATTTTAAAATAACATGGAAATAGCTGACTCTGGAAGTTAGATACAGGAAAACAGTCATTTCCAAGTTAGTGAAGGGTGATATCCAGAAAGAAGTGGTTTATTAGATACTAAGAAAAAATTATTTCCTGTGAGGGTGGTGAGGCCCTGGCACAGGTTGCCCAGAGAAGCTGTGGCTGCCCCATCCCTGGGCCTGTCCCAGGCCAGGTTGGATGAGGCTTGGAGGAGCCTGGTCTAGTGGAAGATGTCCCTGCCCATGGCAGGAGATGGAACAAGATGGTTTTTTAGGTCCCTTCCAATCCAAACCAATCTAAGATTCTGTGATTTATATATATAAAACCCCCTAAGCAGCTGTGGTGTGTAATGCACAGAATAGCCTTTAAAAATAGCTAACCATTGATTAGCTAATCCTCCTTCTCATGCATGTGTGCATTTGTAGGAGTTCTGGCTACTGTGAAGCACAGCCTGCATCATGCCATGCACAAATGTTCTTTACAGACTTTCTTGCTCACAGTTCTATGAAGAGGCATTCTCAGAATGTCACTCCAAGAGAAGTTGAAAACTGAGGCGCAGCTCCGGAGTGAGTCATTGTTGGTTTGTGGAATTTCTGGTTTCTTGTTGGTACAAATTAACATTTTAAGACCATGCTCATCTCCACGTGGTATAAAGCTGTTAACTTGTTGCAATCAGTTTAATTCTTGTCATTTCCTTAATTAGTTTTCAAGCTTGGCTTTAGAAAGCAAATGTGCAAGTGATGAAATCGCATTGAAGTACTGTGAAGCAACAAAATTATATTAACTGTAATTCTGGCAGCTTGTCTTGATCATCTCCTCCTCTGAACTCCAAATCTTGTGTGTGCTGCTCTTCCTCTTCACCTGCATTTCTTTCACAGAAGCATTTATGGTCTTGTCAGTCTATTTATAACATAAAAGAAAGATCTGTCCCTGGTAGCTCCACCTCGGATTGCCTGAGTTCAGGGTGTATGTGCTTGTGGGTAGAGATTCATTCTTTCTTTTGTCGAAGAAACTATTTCATCCTTTGTGCTCCCACTCAGCTCTAAAGGTTGGCACCCACAGAAGCTTTAGCATCTTTCTGTAGAGTAAATGATGAGTCAGGCTAACAGAGCCACATTCTAGTTTAAAATCATGCTAAGGTCAGAAGCAAAGCTCATGGTGAATTAGGTAGCTCGAAATTAAGTGAAGCAAAACCAAGTTACAAGTGTTCTACACATTTGTGTGCTTCATGTTGCTGGTGCTTACCATATAGTTTTAGAAAATACATGAATGCTGATAATGTTGTTTGGAAGACAATAAGAAATGGAGTTGGAAAGGGAACAAGTCCATTATACAAGGATAAAAAGATAATGTTCATGGTCGATTTTTTTACTGTTCCCAGTGTTCCCTAACAGATGTGGCCTGCTTGTCAGAAAGGAGGAAAAAGATCTCAGACCCGTAAAATTTCAATCTTTTAATTAGAAAATGGGCATCTTGGAGATTTTTATATTTTTTCATTTAAATGAAATCCAACCTCTCATCCTGAAACTAAAAAGTTTTTCTCATGTTGCATTTAGCTGTGGGTATTGGATGAACAGCAGAAAGGCCTCAGTTTTGAAATCTTGCAGCTTAAAATGTTCATGTTCTTTTGCCTCTCACTTGGACTTACCTTTGGCTACAGTCTCCCCCTTCTTGCAACATCTGTATAAGAAAAAATGAAAGGGAGAGACAGAGCTCTCCTCAGCAACTGCTTTTAAACAGTTATCACTGTGGATTTACTTATGCCCAGTCTAAAATGGGCACAAATGCCTGGATAGTAGCAGTGAGTTTTGGAGAGTAGCACTGTCATCCTGGTTCCTGCTGCAAATCAGTGCTGGGAATTTCAGCTCTCCATTTGCTCTCTGGTGGTGATCACAGGTTGGGGCATCAGCATCTCTCAGGTGTTTCCTTGATTTGGGTGCAGATTGACAGCAGCTTAGATGAACCCCCATTGCAGGGGGGTTGGGACTAGATGGTCTTTAAGGTCCATTCCACCCCAACCCATTCTATAATTTTATGATGGCTGATCTATTTAAAGTAAAACTCACTCAGAACAGCAGACACTCTTTGGAATTCTTTAATGTCCAGTTCCAAACAGATAACCCTGGTAAAAAAAATGACATTTTATCCTCAAGTTGCAGTAAGCATATCCAGGAAGGGTTGGTCTTTCTCATTTTGGCCAGGAGCAAAAGAACAGCTGATCCAAGATGTATTCCATGGTGACAGTCACTCAGGTCTTACTCAAGTGACTTCTCAGAAGGATCTGGTGCCTGGCATCAGTACCAGGCACAGTTCAGACTCCCTCTGTCAAGGGGCTCATACACCATTGACAGAGAGAAGCAGGTTCAGAATTTGGGGTATCTCACACAGGTGGATGAGTATTGCAGCCAGGTTTATGCCCCCACCCTATAATGCTTTTCATCTTTCCTTTTTGCTTTTCTTCAGCTGAAAGTGCTTGGTCTCAGTGGAAGGGTTAAATCCTGGCTGCAAGATTGCTTTTTTAATGTACATTTCTGCTGTTCTGACCCACAGTTCTGGTTTGGCATTGTGCCCACGCAGAAGAAATGGCTTTAATTCAACTATTCAGAAGTATTTCTGAATGTTTACTGTTATTAGATGTATTTAGTTTGCACAGTTTGAGCTGTATTGCCTTCAGTCAGTAAACATTACAGTAGATGGTAGAAATTTCTCGATCTTGAAGTTATTTTGCAGTCTAGATGGAGAGAAAAAGGCTGTGGTTTCTATAGCAATACTTCACTTGATAACCTGGAAGAGCATGCTAATTCTATAGATAACTGTTTCTCCTTATGTAATCCCTGTAATGTGCTGAGCAAATGGTAACTGATGCTGTACAGTGTTGTGATTACACATTTAATTTCCTCCAATTATTCCCAAAGAAAAATCAGTGAAGTAAGACAGATATTGTCTCTGCCTGATTGTAGCTGAGCCCTGTTGGGCTTAGGTGGTCAGAATTCAGTGGAGCAGGCAGGGCTGGGATTCATTCTGATGCTGGGCAGATTGCTTGCTGGTTAGCCAGCCACTAGCATGTGCATCCCCATTTCCCTGCCTGTCTCCTGGCTGTGAAGCTGAAAGTGTACAGAATGCAGAGATGACTGAAATCTAAATTGTTGTTCTGGTTTCCTTCTGGAACTGCTTGTCACTTTCCTGTTATTTTTAATAATGTAATGATAAGATTTTTTGACACGTACTGTACGTCTTTCCTTCAAGACAGCTGCAGCCTGCCTTGTGCAAACTGCCAGGCTGGCAGGAAGAAGGTGGCATGCAGAAAGCATTGCAGGGAAAAGGTTTTCTTTTTTTTCCTTTTTTTTTTTTTTTGGTCTCTGCTAGAATCTCAAAATTCCATGGAGGTAAATAGACATTATTTCCTCTGCCTGCCCCTTCCACCCCCCAATAAATTTACATTATTTTAAATAATTTTCACTGGAATAAAAGGAATATCTTTATTTCATGCTGTGGATAACTTGCCATAAAGTTAATAATTGTTTATCTCTTTGAGGCTTTATTGTAGAGGTAAAACTAAGGAATTCATAATAATAGTAAATTATAGAAGTGACTTTAAAGGTGTTTCCAAATATAAGCTGAAATCAAGCATTGGTGCTTAATTACAAAACAAATAGTCTGGAGCATCTCCAACAGGTACTGTTGGAGAAAGAATTGTTCTGCAACCTGAGCTAAAGTTGGGATAAGGAAAATGAGTTAAACAAAAAAACCCCAAACGAACAGAAAGAACCTAAACGAAAAACCCCCTGGAATTCCTGTGAATTATTTCAGTTGTAAATACCAGACATCTTCTGTATTAGTATTTTCATTTTAAGGGTCACTCATTCATTCTGTCATGGACTGATGCTTTCCCTGACCTGCATTTTCTTTTCTTCCTCCTGAGGTACCACTTCAGTCTTCCTGAGTAAATTTTGTGTTCTGGATGTCTCACCATCACATGGGTTCAGGGCCAAATGGGAAGTGGTTTGGGTTTAGCTCTTGCTCTTAGGCTTTTGTACAAATAAATGGTTATTTTGCATATTTGCTGTTTTCATTTATGACTGCATTTATTTTCACAGCCTGAGGAAGAGCTTGATCCTGAAGAGAGGGACAACTTCCTCCAACAGCTTTACAAGTTTATGGAAGACAGAGGTAACACTGAATTTTCTTCCTTTTTTTTTATCTCCAGTTCACTTCTTTAATGACACAGCACTCCAAGGGAACTCAAATCCTCCCTGAGGTGTTTTGGTTTTGTTTTGCTTTCACAAAGCTCTTTTTGTGTTCACAACACCTGTTAGATGAGCTCTTGGTTGATTTCTGGTTGTGACAGCCATGGCTCAGGGCTCTGCTGCTGTTAATCCTGGGCTGGAAGCTGTGGAGTCTGTCCATGGATGGTGAAATCCAACCAGCAGAGAACAGAGATGTGCCATCCTCAAGTCTCCATGCACAAATGGAGCAGTGATTCCTGAAGAGACAACTTAAAAGATTCTATTTTATCCTGTAGCTAGAACAATAAAATAGTGTATTTTAAACGTCTGTCTTTACAGAATTGAGACTTAATAAATTAGAGCAGTTGAAGTCTTGGCTTCAGAGCTGTATCAGAAGTGCAGGTGCTCTGCACAGGGAGCAGGCTGTACCTGCTGACTTGGGAGAGCTGCTGTTGCATAAGGCACTGGCATTTGCAGTTGTGATGAGACTGGCACTAAAATGGAAGCTTTTATGCTCATTTTTAAAAATAAATATTCAAGCCTGCAGAGAGTTTTGCCTTTTAGAGTATATTGGTTTGATTAATTTTACTCATGGAGTCACCATTTCAATCCTGTATTTCAAATACTGTTTCCATCCTGCAGTAGCCTTGGTGTGGAGGTAGGTTACAGGTGTAACCCTTTTCTCTTTTTTTTTTTTTTCATCTTTCTTTTCTCCTGACAGCAGTTACCTGAATGATATTTCCATAGCAGCACAGAGTGCAGCAAATGTTTATGTATTTGAATTTGAAATGACCAGAGCTAAGGGTAAAACATGAAGTACTTGCAGAGTCTGAATATTTGCCCCTTTCTTTTTTTGAGGGGGGGAGGTTGTTAAAATTTATGGGGAAATCAAGCTGTCTTTGTAAAAGAGGGTCTGTATACCTTCTAATGAGGTGTGTTCTAGACCACTGAGTCATAAAAGAACAATTCAAAAGCTGTTCTGTATTGCCAGTTCTTATCATAGGTTTAGAAATTGAGCATGTATTATAGCAAAGTGTTCTGGAGCTCGTCCAATATAATTTTGAGGGCCTCCTGTGTATATAACCAATGTTTCTGGAGAATAAGCTGCCTTAGGGAAATAAAAGGCTAAGTTAGGGGGGAAAAAAAATCATTCTGCTCCTAGGCTAATCCAGAGTTTTCCCTTCACATAGCCTGATTCTTCCCACTTGCCTGTTTTCTTCCTTTCTCATTCTCTTTCTTAAACACTCACAGACTACAAAACAAGTAGGGATGTCAGGACCTTGTGAAGGCAAAAGAAGAAAGCATTTGTGTACTGAATTTGAAGACACAGTCCAGGAAAAATTCTTTAAGCCAGTATGTGAATTGAGCAATGTGCAGGAGTTTTTCAGGACTGGGACTTTCCCCTGCCTGTTTGCTTTTTATTTTCCTTCTCCATCCTTATAGCAAGATTTCTGTTCCTACCACATTTGTTCTACATTCTGTTCTCTCAGTACAAATGTTTTGATTCATGGAATCATGACAGTATTCCCAAAATCCTGTAAAATTATTTTAATGATTCCAAATGTAATTGCATGAAGATGAGGGAAGATACAAAGCAGCAGGGAGGAGGTTTGATGTTCTTCCTTGCTGGGAGGATTATTGTCTACGTATGCAGCCACTTGCCCTAAGTCACTTTTGGTTTCTCCTTTTGCAGGTAACTACTGTTCTTTATGTCACAATTACTGTTCTTTATGTCACTGCCACTCAGCTGATCTGAGTTCTTTCTTTTCCCTGGAACTGTCCCAAATATTCATGTCTGGTCAGGGCCTTGTGCTTTTCCACATTCTGATAATCTGCCTGAGTGTCTCTTTCTAATCCAACATCTCTGCTTCTTCCTCGTTCCTTTGAGCCCACAGTGTTTTTAGTTAATCTCTTCACACACTGCTCCATTCCAGCATTCCTCAGGTGTTCTCTGGAGCTTCCTGCAGTTCTGGCTGTCCTCCCTGCTCACGAGAGGAGCAGTGGGATGCAGCCAGGTGGATGGGGCTTGTTAATGAGGCTGATAAACCACCCAGAGATAATGGTGCATTCAAAAGAGCGTGAAGCCTTAACTGGTGGTTGGAATTTACTGACTTGGGAACCTACCTTAAGCCATTAAATACAGGTTTTAAAATGCAGAAGAATTCTTGTAATCAAATGTGTGCTAAAGGAATGGAAGAGGCAACTTGCTGTTCTTTAGGATAACTTGTTTCTGTTTTATTTTATTCAGGTACTCCTATCAATAAACCACCGGTTCTGGGCTACAAGGACCTTAATCTCTTCAAACTTTTTAGGCTGGTTTATCAGCAGGGTGGGTGTGACAATGTAAGTGCTGGATGTTCCCTGAACTAAATGTGTCTGTTCATTCATTTCTGTAAATGGTTGTCCAGGGAGGCTGTGGACACCTCATCCCTGGCACTGTTCCAGGCCAGGTTGGACGGGGCTTGGAGCAACCTGGGACAGTGGAAAGTGTCCCTGCCCATGGCAGGGGGCTGGGACTGGATGGTTTTTAAGGTCCCTTCCAACCCAAACTGTTTAATGGCTAAAAGGCTTTAGCTTTTAGCTCTGTTAGATATTATTCCTTAATGTTCTTATTTAACAAAACCTGTAAACTTCCTTTTTTTCTTTTTTTTTCTGCCAAAGATTGAGAGTGGTGCTGTATGGAAGCAAATTTATATGGACCTTGGCATTCCTATTTTGAACTCGGCTGCTTCCTACAATGTAAAAACTGCTTATAGAAAGTAAGTTCTTATATTGGATAATGGTGAAAACAATTTTTCTTTCTTTTTCCTAGCTGTAGCTTGTACAATATTCAAGAGATTTTTGATAGTTACAGACATCAGCTGATATTCTTCAGTTAATGAACAGTTCTGAGCATTTTCCAATGCTGATGTGGAGGAAAGGAGGGAGCACTCAGGGCTGTAAGTTCCTGTTGCCCCAATACATCAAAATTCTGCTCATCTTTTTTACCAAGAAACTTTCACTTTCCTCCTGTGCTGATGGCATTTTGGAGTACACCAATGAAATTTATAAAATAAGCTTTGGCAGATTCAATTTTGCAAGTTAAGGCAGTTAACAATAACAGACTTCTTAATTTTTAGATCTCATAAGCATTGAGGAGAATTTTATACCAGTTGCTTTAACTTCTTGAAAGCTGTTGACTGAAAAAAGACATGTTTCAGATTTTATATTTACATATAATCTTTGCAGAATTTGTAGAATAATGGCACTAGGCATTATTTGTAGAATAATGTAGAATTAGGGCTTAACTGTGTGCATTGCTATGGTGGATGTGACATTTATTTAGTAGTAAAATCATTACTTACAATGACAAATGCATAAATCTTTTTGTTCTGACCCTTGCTTTTCAGCTGTGTTGTAACTTTTGAATTGGAAACCTTTCAGGAATGACATTTTCCAAGCTCGTTTTCTAAATAAAAATTGCTTTTATTATTTATCCTCCTGAAAGTTTGACAGGAAACAATTGGGCTTTTTGAGTAAAAGGGAAGAATGAGGTTCTCTTGACTCAAACCTAAGGAAATTTGGAAATAGGGATGACTAATGACTCAATTCATGTTAATGTCAATGAAGATGACAATATTGAGACTGTCTTCAGTGGGATTTTAACTGGGCCCATGTTTAAGGTCTGTATTTTACAGAGAAGAGTGTTTATCCTGGAGAGAGTAGTTGGTAAATGTGTACTGGGTTGCTGTTACAGTGGAAATAATGATGATGATGTTGTTTGGACACACGGAAATGTGTTGTGACAGTGATAGTGTGTTGTAACTTGCATATTAATTCTTTGAGGAATTAGCTAATTCATACCTCTCTCACCTATAACTGGCTTAGAGTGTGCACAGGCAGTTTCCAGAGAACAAGCTCAATCATGGCATTACTGACATGAATTCTTAACTGGATGGGAATGAAGTTAAATATCTGGGAAGCACCTCTGTGTATTCTTTTTCAGCATTTGACTTGAAAATGTTTCACTTGAAAATCTTCTCTAGCTTTTTATATTTTTGTTTGTTTGGGTTTGGTTGGTTGTTGGTTTTTTTATTATTATTTTCGTGAAGTTACTGAGTGGGAAAATAGGTTTTATGCACTTCAATAAATGGAAAATAAACCATGAAATATAAATGGGGCCTTTCTTGTGTCTGTAGGTATCTTTATGGTTTTGAAGAGTACTGCCGTTCTGCAAACATTCAGTTTAGGACCATCCATCACAATGAACCAAAAGTGGTAGAAGACACACAGAAACACGTGGAACCAATGGAGGAAAGTGTGAAAGAGGAACAAAAAATGCCCCCAACAGAAGTTAAAAAAGAAGCAGAAGAAAATTATTCCAGCAGTGAAAGTGAGAAAGAAGAAATTGAACTGAGATCCCCAAGGGTGAGTGCTTTGAACTGATTTGTGTTTAGTCCTTAACAAAGCCCCTTTGCAGAGTGAACAGTTTCCATAATGAGTTCTCCCTGTGGAGCACCTGCACCTTGGAATTGTTGCACTTGCACAAGTGTGGAGTTCTGTGAGTGTTAACTGGACACAGAGTCAGGTTTGATTATTCCTTCATAGTCCTCACCATGCATGGGATTTGCTCAGGCTCAGTTGGATGTGCTGTGGTTCACGGGTGGCTTGGGAGCTGCTTGGAGCTGTTCTCATCAGAGCAGTGGAACACAGCAGGACAGTCTTGGTTGTGGGTGAGCATTTCCACAGGCACGTGGAACCTGGAGCCTTCTGGTAAGAAACAGGAATATCAAAAACCTGCTAGGGATCTAAGAATCAAAGGAAAACCCATTTCTCTGAGTTGGTTTTTATCACAGGTTCTCTTCTAATAGAAGAAACACTCAAATATTAGTGTACATAGACAAAAGTAGAGGGAGGAACAATTAAGCTTAGCCTTCATTTGTCTTTAAATGCTGTAGAGGTCAGTGGCTGCATAGATCAGATCAGTGGCCCATCAGCTGGAGGATACTGAACACCATGAGGAATACAGAGAGTACTTTGAATGTATTGGAATATGACTGTGGCACTCATTTAATTATGTTGAAAGAACATTTTGTGTTCTTCAATAGAGTATGACTACTGAAGGACAAGGATTGCTGCTTGTAAATTGTTCAAGTTCTAAAGATTCTGTTTGACTAAAATGTTATTCTGTTAAAGTCCTTCTTGCAAAGCAGCTTTTCAAGCAAATATATGGCCTTACAGATTAATAGATGAAAGGACATGGAGTAAACACAAGTTGAGACTTCTCTTATGTATTATATTTCTATTTAAATGAAAGTGGTTGTTCCAAACTGCATCAGCCTCAGTGAACTTCCTGATGTGACATTAGCTCTGTTCGTAGTTTGTTCATTTATTTTTTAGTTGTTTTTTCTTTTTAGGAACACTCAAAAAAAGATAAAGAAATGTAAAAATTTTTTGTCTTTTTAATAGTTGGCTCTTTGTTCTGATTAAAAAGCAATGATCCCATCAAGAGACTTTTAATAAAACAAATTATAACCCTCTGCTAGATCTCTAAGAATCAGTTGCAGATAGTCCCAGGCAGCAACTGCCTGAGTACTCAAAGTGCCTTTTAAAAATGGGATACTTTGAGTTTTTTGCAAGCTGACAAATTCCTGCCCTTGATGTCCACAGGTGTCAGGATTGAGGATGCTGGGGGGAAGATGCCTCCCCTCAATAGTCCTATACAAGCACTTCAAAGCATGCTGTTGCTGTAGGTGAACAAGACATTTTGGCCCTTTCTATCAGAGCAACAAACATTACAGGTCCAAACAAATGTCCTGAAATCCTCCATCAGCTAATCAGAAACTCATCCTCATTATTCCTAATAAAGCAGATACAAAAACTTGAAGCTCTAATTTTACTATTTTAGAATAGTTTGTGCTTTTTTGTCATCTCCAGCCTTTCTTCTCTCCAGGAGTTGCATGTCTCACTTTTTTGCTGGGATTTGGAGAGGTTATGGAGAAAGCAGGTGCCAGGAGTCATTACACTGATCTTATTTCTGTTCTTGTTTCTGTTCCAGGGACGAAGAAGACTCGCCCGTGATGCAGCCCCTGCTAAAAAAGATGGTGAAGAGGATAAAACCCAAGACAAATTAAAAGACAGTAACAAAGAAAACAAAGACGTAGAGGAAACACCTGAGAATGCAGAAAAGAAAGAAAATGAAACTCCACTAGGGAAGAAAAGCACACCAAAGCAAAAAGAGAAGAAAATTAAAAAACAGGAGGATTCTGATAAAGAGTCAGATGAAGAGGAAGAGAGGCAGAGGGAGAGGTAAACACTAACTTGTATCACCTTTGAGTTTCTCTGTGCCATGATTGAGCTGTTCTCCAGGCAGGAGAACACAGACTTGATCTTACTAAAGTGTGCAAATCAGAAACCTTATTCACTCAGACAAGCAGGAAGGGAACATTTTCTTTCAAGCTTGTAGAGCCTGCTGTACTTTCTGGAAGCATCTCTTTGTGCTCGATGCCAGGCAGTATTTTTCACTGGCATTTTCCTTGCCAAGGCTGTGTTGGTGTTTTATCACACCTGCACCTCCAGACACCAAGCTGACCAGGCTGTAAGTCTGCCAGGTGCTGTCAGGATGGGAACAGCTTGGGGACACTTCCCTGGGCAGTTGAAACAGAAATGGCAAATCCCTCTTCTCCTGTGCTTTTAAGGGTTTGCTGATGGCTGGTGAAGCTGCAGGCTCCTTGTTTTTATTGTGTGTCAGATGATCAAGGCATCAAAGAGTTTTCTTTAAGCTCTGTGGGTGTTACTTGTCCTCTGAGTTGCTTGCCACCAGATAATTGATCTTTCACTGAAGGCCATCAAATCTATTTCCTTAAAAGCAAACCACAGTCCTTTTTAGTATTTTATTTCTTGCTGACTTTTTTGTAGAGTAACTTCTAAATTATGCTAAATACTCCCTTAAATAGGGGAGGAATTATAGTTAAAAATAGATTAGATTGTAGTTCTTCAAAATATGTTTGAGTATAATATTTAAACAGTAGCTAAAGGTGTAATGAGTGGTGGATGTATCTACTAAGAGCTGTGCAGACACTTCTAAGCTTGGCTGAACACTTTTGTGACCAAAGTGAAGTTCTCTGAAGTTTTTTTCCAATGGAATGGTGTTTGTGTCCATGAGAAGATCACTGTGATGGCAATTCAAAGTTAACGTGCAGTTAATAGTGTAGCATGTTAAGCCAATTGTCAAAATACCTTTTTTAAATAAATAATGTGTCAAAATCATATATGTCAAAAACTGAAGTTAATTCTTCCTATGCTGTTTAGGAGACATACACTGAGTTAACTTTTATTCCTCTTTGTATTATCAAAATATTAATTTAGAAAATCATCTTTAAGCTTTGAGGTAGCTGTATGCTTTATAAATAGTGTTTAAATTTTAATAAAACTTTCTGGATATTTTTGGCACTTAGCCCTATTCTCCCTAAGTTCTGTTGTTGATTTAAAAAATCTGTTTCTGAGCAAGCTTCAGAGACAGGGCAGAATGCAGAAAATGAGTTTCTTTTTTTCTTGCAGCCTTTTTCTACCTTGACTACTCTCTAAATTTTAAAATATGATTGTCACTAATTAGTGGGCATTTTAAATACATTTTACTGCAGGGAAGAAATTGAGAACAAAGGAGAATCAGAAGGTGAAGAGGATGAGGAGGACACAGAACCCTGCTTGACTGGAACCAAAGTGAAAGTAAAATATGGACGTGGAAAGACTCAAAAAATTTATGAAGCCAGTATTAAAAGCACAGAAATTGATGATGGAGAGGTTTTATATTTAGTTCATTACTACGGTTGGAATGTAAGGTGAGGATAACAAATTGCCTTTCATTTCTTTGCTCAAAGGCTTATTTGCAAAAGAAATTTTGGTTTTTAAGGAAATAAAATGAGAGGTGGTCAGTGACGTGGCTTCATATTGAATTATAACAGGCTCTGACTTCTTCACTTTTCAGTGTTGGTGATTTTGTTCATGGTGTTGCATTGAAATGTCAGAATATACTTGTATTTTTCCAAGTGTCCATCTGCCTTAGTAATCCTCACCCCTTCCAGGAGTATCCCTGATATTTATTGTGTCTCTGTGTTAGCACTAGCAAACTTTCCTTTAAGGGAGTCATTGGTAATGGTGAAGATATTTACAATTAAGTGTATTAAGCACTGGAATTTTGGCAATAAAATACATTCTTGTATTGAATATTAAATGGGATTGTAAAAATGCTCCTCCTGGCAGCCAGTCTTTATAGTACTTACATACTTCTGGTACATAACTTGAGGTATTCCAAATCCATAAGCAAATTTCTTTATGTGGCAACATGAAGTTTGAATGTGGCAATATTCCCCAAATATTTACAGGTTCCCGTTACCTTATTAATACCTTTAGGAGATTTTGAGGAGCATCAGTATGTTTGTGCTTTCCAGAATCTCATCCAGTTTGTTGCCATAATTTAAAAGCTTTACATTTTTAAAAGTAAGTACATTTTGCTGCTGAGGTATGGTATGGTGAGAACCATCTTATGTGTGTGATGTGGAATAAGTGACACTTCAGAGCTGACTCAGTCCCCTGAGTGTTCCAGTGCTTTGCTGGTGAGAGTCAGAGAAGTTTGTACCTTCATTCCCTCATCCCATAATTTTTTTATGGATGGGAAATGTCATTCACCTTCCTAAGGCCAGAATACTGCATGAGTTGTAAATGCTCTGCTGTCATGGAAGGGTTTGGGTTGGAAAGGAAAGCCCCTCTCATTCCAGCCTCCTGCCATAGGCAGGGACACCTTCCACTATTCCAGGGTGCTCTGAGCCCCATCCAGCCTGGTGTTGGCCTTTTCCTACCTCATTAATAAATGTTTGGTGTAATTCAAGTCTTTTACTCCTCATATTCAAACACCATTTTTGTGTGCAGTGATAAAAGCACGTTGTCATTCCCTTTCAGGTATGATGAGTGGGTGAAAGCTGATCGGATTATCTGGCCAGTGGAAAAAGGAGGACCAAAGAGAAAACAGAAGAAAAAAACAAAAGTAATTATTTCAATAAGTTTGTTGTAGTACTGTATTTACCGACTAGCACTGTCCCTGTTTAAAAAAAAAATAGCTATTCAGTACACAGTCTAGTTTTTAACAGAGCAAAAGATTTGATAATCAGCAGTGAAACATGAATAAAAACCCACTGTTTCCCCTGCAGAATAAAGAAGATGGTGAAAAGGATGAGAAGAAGGACGAGGAGAAACAAAAATCCAAGCGTGGGCGGCCCCCTCTGAAATCCACTCTCCCATCCAACACGTCCTGCAGCCTCCCCAAGACGCCCAACAGTGAGGGTAAGTGCGGCTCCAGAGGCGGGGGGAGCAGCGTGTGCTCCCCAGCATTCCCGCTGGAGCCAGCGTGCCTGGCGGCCGGAGCTGCACGTGGGCCCTGAGGCCCCCGCTCCGCCCCTCGGGGCCGGCGCCGCCCCCGGCTCCCGTTCCGCTCGATACAAATTAATTCTTTCGATTTTAATTTTAGCAACACCTCGCAGGCAGACCAGACGTAGCTCAGGAATGTTTGATTCTGATAGAGGATCAAACGGTGAGTGATCTCAGCCCTGTGTATGCTTTGGAGGCTTTTTCAGTACCTTTTGGAAAAGAAGTTTGGTTTTTATTTTTTTTTACCTTCTTTTTTTGTTGGTTACTTTTTTTCCCTTTCTCCTTGTGAATTTTGTTGAGTAAGCAGTTGAGCTGAGCTGCTGAGGAGCACAGCTTGCTCACAGAAGAGCAGTGACTGTACAAGTCATTCCATGTTCTTCAGCCAGAGCCTTTCAGTCCTGAGCAGACCAAATCCAGTGCTATAATGATAGTCTTTATTGTGCTAATTAAGTCCTCAACCTCAATACTCCATCATCCAGCAGAGCTGTTAATTATACACAAATGGCAGCACATCTTTGGTGTTCCTAAGCCTCTCTGAACAAGAACTGAAGTGAAATCACTGTCTCCTTTTAGTACAGGTCCCTGAATAATCTTCTGGTAATGTACTAATGCTTGCTCTCTGTGTGGTGCATCATTTGTACAATAGTTTCGCAGTGAAATGTCCCTCTTGGGGTTTAGAAGGTTTTTATTTTTGGGTTTGGGTTGGGTTTTTTTCTCTGCATGGAGGGGAGAAGTGTTGTTTTTTGGTTTTGTAGTGTCACATGGGAGAATATCCACGGGATCAGGGGAATCTATAAAACTACTTTTGCTGCAATAAAATGTAATTCATTTGTTTTGGCTTATTTGGGAAATAGTAGGAGAATCACAGACTTCACCTAAATCACCTGAGTTAAAAGCATCATCCAGATGCTTCCTGGTGCTCTGACAGCACCACCACTACAGTTTCATAGCAATTCTAGGTAAAAATCAGAACTGTAGCAAGCATGTTCAATAATGCAGGATTTTTAAAGTGCAAAATTATTACTGTAAACTGATGCTGACACCATAGATTACTGAAAGCAGGGTTTTTTTGCGAGGTTCAAATAAAAAGTCATGTGGTAATTAATTATTTAGGGTGCTGTTTGCTTCTTTTTAAAACTTTTTTAGACTCTGGCACATCTGACAGTGAAGCAGATGAGTCATCTGAAAAGAATTTGAATGAAGAATTTTCTCCAGAAACTTCAGAACTGGAAAAAAGTGAAAAACTCCGTGATGAGAAGCTGGATGAGGAGAACCCAAAGATTTCTCACGCGTTGAAGGAAAACGACAGGACTCAAGTACAGCCACTAGAAACACTGAAACTGGAAGTTGAGGAAAGTGAACAAATTGTTCAAATTTTTGGAAACAAAACGGATCAAATGGAAGAAATCAAAAGAGAGGTTGAAAAATCACCTAAGGGAAAAGGGAGAAGGAGCAAGACAAAAGACCTCTCATTGGAGAATGCGAAGATTGCACCAGGAAGCCAGGAAGAGGTGGCAAACGAGTCTCTTACAGAAGCTGAAAGATTAGATGTGTCTTCCTTGGACTGTAAAGACATTTCCAGCACTACTGAAAGCGAAACAGAGCCCTCCACAAAAGATAAGAAGCTTTTGAAAAGGAAAACTTTGGAACAGGCATCACCTGAGAAGAGAAATCGGCGAGAGAGCGAGATGGAAGTGCCAAATATTGTATCTGAGGAGAGGACCAGTGAATGTTCAGGAGCAGAGGAATGTCGAGGGCTGAGCGCCGAGGAGTCGCTCAGAACCGAAAACGAGGAGATGCCAGCCCTGGTGGCGGAATCGGTTCCGCACGGGCCCGAGCTGAGGAGTGACAGCTTCCAACGCCCGGCCGAAGCCAGCGAGAGCGTTCCCTTGAAAGATGAGGATGACACGATGCCTCAGATTGGTCCTGAAACCTTGCTGTGCCATGAAGTAGACCTGGATGACTTGGATGAGAAGGAGAAGAGCAGCAGTGAAGACACAATAGCAGAAAAGCCGGACCCCAATGCTTCCAACTCCGCCCCCTCTGCCTTAGCCCCCAGCGTCCCCTCGAGCTTCCCGGTGGCCTCTCCTCTGGCCCTCAGCCAGGACGAGTCGCGCAGCGTCAAGAGCGAGAGTGACATGACCATTGAGGTGGACAGTGTGGCAGAGGAGTGTCAGGAAGGGCTCTGTGAGAGCGAGTCTGCCAACGGATTCGAAGCCAGTACCACGTCGAGCAATTGCAGCATCGCCGGGCAGGAGAGGGAGACGGGAGAGAAAGGTGAGCATTTCCTGGAGGAGTCATTGCCCGCTCTGATCCTTCCTCAAGGTGTCTTGAGACTGGTGTCACTTGGCTAAAAATTGCTGGTCTGTTTTGTCTGCTGGTTACAGATTCACAGAATGGTTTGGGTTAGAAGGGGCCTCAAAGCCCATCTTGTTCCAGCCCCCTGCCATGGGCAGGGAGATCTTCCACTATCCCAGCTTGCTCCAAGCCTCATCCAGCTTGTCCTGAGCACTTCTCAGGATGGGGCAGCCACAGCTTCTGTGGGCAGCATGTGCCAGGGCCTCAGCACCCTCACAGGGAAGAATTTCTTCTAAATATCCCATCTAACCCTGCCCTCTGGCAGTGGGAAGCCATTCCCCCTTGTCCTGTCACTCCAGGCCCCTGTGCAAGTGCCCCTCCAGCTCTCTTGGAGCCCCTTTAGACCCTGGAAGGAGCTCTAAGTTCTCCCCAGAGCTTCCTCTTCTCCAGGCTGTGAACAGCCTCAACTCTCTCAGCCTGTCTGGTTTTAGATTTCTTTGTTGGTTATAAAAAGAGCTTTTTAGTAGCAGAAGTATTTGAGGTGTCTTATATTTTACTTTGGATTTTTTTTTTTCCTTCCTCTCATAGGTCAAAAGAGACCCAGTGACAGCAACAGTGGAACACTGGCAAAAAAGCAGAAGCGAACTCCAAAGCGAACCAGTGCTGCAGCCAAAAATGAAAAGAATGGAACAGGTATAATCCTGCAGGGAGAGGAGGGGGAAGGTTATCCTGTCCTGTAAATACGTGTAAGAACATACTGTTCTCATGTTACAAACAATTTCCAGTGGATGGGGCTTCCCTCTCAAGATTTTTCACTTTTACTCATTGTGATTATTGGTGATAAATACAGAGAGAGCAGTTCTGAGCTCTGCAGTAGCAGTGTAACTGGGAAATCTCTTGGCTCTTTTATATTACTGACTTAGGAAAAACATCTAAATTATTATTTATATTAGCAGCTACTACATATTTACCATTTATGCTGATTTTTATATATTGGATTGGTTATGAATTTGGCAGAGGGCACATTTAAAGTTTTAAAACAGGTGTTTCTCCTGGGAAAAAATTCAACATTTTTGAAATACGGAAAAATGTTGGATGCTAAAGAAAAGCTTTTCATCCAAAGGAATCTTGTCTAGTTTTTCTCTCAAGCATCTGACTATTATATAACTTGCTATAGAAATCTGGATTTTTGTGTTTCTGTAGCTCATTTTTCAGAGAATCACAGAATGGTTTGGGTTGGAAAGGACCTTAAAAATCATTTTGTTCCAACCCTCTGCCATGGGCAGGGACACCTTCCACTATCCCAGGTTGCTCCAAGCCCCATCCAGCCTGGCCTGGAACACTGCCAGGGATGGGGCAGCCACAGCTTCTCTGGGTAACCTGTGCCAGGGCCTCACCATTTTTATAATAAAGAATTTCTGTCTAATATCCCATCTATCCCTGCTCTCCTTCAGCTTAAGGACTTTCCCTCTTGTCCTGTCACAAAATCTTTGACAGTCATTGCATGAATGAATCAGTGGTTTTGGCTTTGTGGCAACACTGTTATATTTTTAAATATCAAACTAAAATACTAATTATCTGACATACACTATTCAGATGTATTTAACATGCCTGTGGAAAACTTGGCAGTTATTGTGGGAATCTAAAATATTTGAATATATGAGCTAAAAAATTTCTGTTACATTTTGAACTGTTTTAGTCATGTTTCAGAACTGTTCCTTCAGATGTGTAAAGCAGTTTGATAACTAAATACAATCATGTGCTGCCTACCCATAGTAATACAGGTTTAATCTTTAAGAAAGGGGTTTTAGTGTCTGTTTTATATTGGAAAGCTGAAATAGTTGATGTGAGACAGTTTATCAGTGCTCTAATACTCTAATTTTGGTAAGTTTATTTATTATTTCTGTGAAGAAATTCAGCTATTGCTTTTTAACTAGGCCTAGTCAGCCCTTGAATTCTCCTGCATCAACCATGATTATTACACTTGAGACTTCAGTGCCTTTTGTGTCTGATGAGGTTATCCATGGAATCTGAGATCATTATTCCTTGGGGGTGTTTTGGGATCTTCTGAGCAAGAAGCAGCATTGTTTCTTAATCATTGTTTCTTTACTATAACCACAATTTTTACGGTGTCAAGGTGGAGGTTTTAAGTCCAAATTCATTCCTTTTCCTGCAGGACAAAGCAGTGACAGTGAAGACCTCCCTGTCCTGGACAGTTCCAGTAAATGTACTCCTGTCAAACACATCAACGCGTCCAAGCCACAGAAGATCTCCCGCTCCCCTGCCAGAGTGATTTCTCCTCACATCAAAGATGGGGAGAAGGACAAGCACAGGGACAAGCACCACCACCAGAATGCTTCACCCAGAGTGTACAAATGGAGCTTCCAGCTCAGTAAGGATTCTTGAAATGACTTGATTACAGGGAATTTGTGAGGAAAATTTGTTCTGAAAGAAAGTTTTGGGATTCTAAATTAGGTGTGGACCTTTTCTGCCATAGTTACGGAAATGTTACCTTCCATGTTTTACATCCTCTCAAGAACTGCATTCATTTGTTTACAATCACCTCGATGAAGCTATTTTTTTCTTTTCTTTCCACTTGCAGATGAACTGGACAATATGAGCAGCACTGAAAGGATCTCCTTCCTACAAGAAAAACTCCAGGAGATACGAAAATACTACATGTCCTTGAAGTCAGAAGTAGCAACCATAGACAGGAGAAGGAAACGATTGAAAAAGAAAGACAGAGAAGGTAAGGCTGAGATCTCCTTTATGATTCCCATGAGGAGTTAATTTGTTTGGAAATGTGTAACTCGCAGCAATTGGAGTTTAGTTGATGATATTTTAGAAGAAAGGAAAGTGTTACCATCTGTTTGCATATGTATTTAGAAAGAGTATTTGTGGCTTTTTGGAAGTTGAACCTGAAAGAAACATTTGCTGACTCTTTTGTAACTCTGTAGTAGAAACTTGGACTTCCTAGTGCAAGTGTTTCCATTAGACTCATCTGAGTTACCTTTTCAGTAATTGGGCAAGGCTAATCCTGTGTCTGTGAATACAGCAGGGAAAGCAATTGACAAAACCTCTGTGTCAGTTTTTTGTGCCTGTGCTGCTGCTTTGGTGTCTTTTACACAACCTAATAACCAGGGAAACCTTCCTTGTGAGCTGTACTTTGATAACCTAATGCTGATTTGCTGTTCTGTGTGTTCAGTGTCCCATACAGGAGCATCCATGTCATCTGCTTCCTCAGACACTGGAATGAGCCCCTCATCATCCTCTCCTCCCCAGAACGTGCTGGCTGTGGAATGCAGGTGATAAACATTTCTCTGCCTTGCCAGCAGCTCGCTGCCATGGACATAAAGCCTGAAATTCAGCCACAGAAGCACTCAACTGGTTGGACATTGCCAAGTATATCCTGTACACACTTCCACTGCTGGACTGTACCTGTTCCCCCCTCCTGCCCTCTTCATTTGTTTGATTTACTGTTCAGAGAACTTAAGCTCATTGGTAACTGAAGGTTTGTAGGCACAACGTGACATCCTTGTCATTGTGTTTCTTGTTTGTTTCTTGTTTGTTTCTTTTTGTTTTGTTTTGTTTTTTTTTCCTAACACAGAGAAAGGGCACTTATCAAATTTGCAAAGTTATGTCCAATGAAGCATTCAGGTGTTCTAGGGTGATCTTTAAAAAAAAAGAAAAAAAAAGCAAGTGCACCAAGCAGACATCAGAGTATTATCCAAAAGAACTGAGTAACTGCTGCACTTTCACCAAGCTGTGGGTAACTCTTGGTGAGTAGTTCCTCTTTGTGGAAGCACTTGCTATACAGAACTGCCAAAGTATGTGTTCAGCAATGTGCCCAGTTTTAAAGCTGTAAATGGGACAAAATAAATTGTGAAAGGAAGTGTAGTTGACTGAAAACTACAGTTGTAATAAGTCTTCCACTTTTTATAGGATTTTTGAGCACACAATTATGCAAATGTTTTAATGTTTATTAATGTTTACAGTGGAATTGTGAATAGGTTTTCAGTGGACTATCTTATCCCTTGACAAAAATATTTTGTCTTTTTTCTATGTAATTTCAGAGTTTTTATTTTGTTACAAAAAGACGAAAAATGAAATATATAACAACAATGAAGTTATTTAACAAGATTTCTAAAGCTGAAATTTTTGTGTAAAATAAGGTATCTTGCAACTTGTTAAATATATTTATTCAGACATTGGATGTTGTATTTTTATGTATTTTTTAAAATATTAATAAAATTGGAAAAAAAAATTCTAGGTTAGTTCACTCTTTGGACAAAACATCCTTATCAGTTCTGGCTCTTCAGGAGGAGTTATCCAGTAGCCAAACCTGTACTTCCAATGGGTCTGTCTACATATCCTCCACCACACAGATCTGCCAGCAGGCATCTGGGTTAAAATAAAACTTTATTTGGAAACTTTGGCAGTCCTAGTACTTAAACCTTGTTTGGAGGAACAAAATTTATTGGGTTGCCCTTAAGATGCTTTGTCACAAGTTCTTGTGTTTGCTGTACTGCCGAATAAATTTATATCTCCCAAAGTTGAGATGCACCAATAAAGTAAAAGCAACTGTGTGTGCTCTGCCTGTGGATTGTCCCACGGGCAGATGCAGTTTGTAAATAACTCTTCCAAACCCATGTATTTAAAGCAGTTTGCATATACATTATGTATAAAAAGTGATTTTTTAAACAATTTTTTTATTCATGTTTGTACATTGAAAGGGGGTCTGAGCCCCTTTTTCTGTGTTTAATATGCTGTAGAGTAATAACATAGATGCTCTAGACTGTATATCAGGATATTCTGGTTCCACACGGCAGAAGGTCAGGAGGAAACACTAGTGATGGAGTAGCATTACTAAAATTGATGTTTCTTGAAATTTCATTTTCCAACATTTGTCAACTTGTGATTCCAATTCCTTCCATTTTCGCAGAAAATTAAAGAAAAAGTACTCTTGTAAATGCACTTTTTCTGTCTTTTCTTAAGCAAAGCAGAACTATTTCAATGTAAGATAAATATGGAGCTCACTAGACAGCGCTAATAAAGGCCATGTTTTAAACATAGGCTTTATATCCTATTTTTATTTAAGTGATTGTTCTTGTAAATGTCTGGACTTTACCCTAAATAGGAAAGTTAATCTCCATAAATTACTGTAAAGACTTTTTTCAGAGCTAACTTTTACTTGTTAATCTTCTAATAGCTACGAATAAAAAGCAATACTCATTTAAAAGGAAGTAACATGGGTGACATGTTTAATGCTTGCAGAAGCAATCTGAAATCCAGGGAAGTAACAGGATTAATGACATCTTGTGCAGATCTCTGATATCTAACCTGTGTGCACACTGTGAGATCTTAAACAGGCACAAGCCCTCCCAGCACAGAGGATGGAGGAGCTGCTGCCCTGGCCTGGATGTTCCCCACGGGTGTTCTCAGCTGCCTGCTGCTCCTGTCTCTTAGGACTGTTTAAAACCCTGCTTGGAAGGCTCCAGGTATGCTCCCATGGAACATGGAAACCCATTCCAGCCCATTCACAGGGAGAACTTCCCCCTTTGCTTCCTCTTCCACCTGCTTCCCTCACAGTGCTCACCCCAAAACCAACTGGTGTTACTCTGGCAGAGCACAGAGCCTGCAGGAAAATGCACTTTCTGCCAAGCTACTGGCAAAGCCTCCAGCCTGTCACTGATCTCCTGGTTTTATCCTTCTGGGAAGGAGCATGTCAGATCATTCAGTAGAAGTTTGCAGTAGTTTCCTGTGATGTTTAAAAATATCACGGGAAAAAGAAAACTGGCTGGAATCATTGGGCTGTCCTGGGTTAAAGGTGAAATCAAGAAGAAACCCTAATAAAATCTATGATTTCTAACTCTGTAATAATTCCCTTATTGAAGCCCTATTGATATAAATTCCAAAGTGTCTTTCACTGGCTGAAAGTTTATGCTGTTGAAGACACAGTAATTATGATTTTACAGAATTGGGATTTTTTTAAATAAGAGATCAGGTATTGTGCTTCTGAGACCAAGCAGAAATAAAGACCCTCTTGGCAGTCTTTGTGCTGTTCTCTTGCCTTCTGATCTCCTACAAGTTTTCCTCAAAATGATACTTATTTCAAGCTTCCTTAGGAGGTAAAAAAAATAAAAATTAGGCTATGGGATCCAACACTGTTAAAAAGAGCAAGGTTGTAAGAGAATCAGACTCTTCCTTCATTTTCTGCAATTGATACAAAGAACTGTCAGATTTCTAGCAGATAACTTATTTTTGTATTAGCAAAAATCTGAAAGATGAAAAACTCTCATTTCCTTACTTGTTTTAGTTTTAACTTTCTTTCCATCGAGTGTATCAGCTACATTTGTACTAAAGAGTTTTTATTTTCTAATGAGAAAGTTTAGCAACACCCAGTTGAATCCCTGCTTGGTTTTGGCTCCTCCATCAGGTTGCTGGTGGCTGAGAAAGTTTCTCCTGCTTAATCAGCCTGAACAGATCAGGCAAGAGAAGCAGAGTTGTCAGAACAATAATAACAAGTCATTGTTTTGACAGAGGTTAAACAGATTTTCAGTAGCAATTATCAGTGAATGAAAAGCATAACAAAGGCAAAGAAATGTGTGTCTTTGTGAAGGATGATGTATCTGACCTTCAGAGGGAGCAGCAGAAAAGGTGATTAAATCACTGTTTGTGCTTTTGTGCATGCTTCAATCTAATTTTTTAAAAGGTGCAGTATTAGAATAGATAGAAATTTTGTAAATGGTTACATATTCTCATTTTTTGTAGGGGGAGCCATGCAGAAATGGCTACCAAAATTACTCAGGATGGCTTTGATGTGGAGCTGGGAAGAGAATCTGAATCTAAGGATTGTCAACTCCTGTGCCTCAGTCAGGAAATCCAGTGCTGACTGAGAGCCTCCTCTCTGCAGACAGGTTTGTCAACCAGATGGAATATTACATGAAAAAATTAATACTTCTATAACATGTTCTTTTTTTCCCCATTAAAAATATTCTTGGATAGCTGAGGCAGCCAAATGGATTTTCTGGGCAGCATTTACTGGAATTCTTTTAAAGCAGTAAGTCTAAGAAATGCTGTTGTCTTCTTTTTAAGAAAAGAGCAGGTTTGGTTTGATGGCTTGAGAGAAATCTGACATGAGCCAGGAGCCAGATTTACCAGCTGAAATAAAAGATTAATGTGTTCACAAAAGGATGTCGAGCTGTTTACTTCACTGTGCCCCTGCCTTTGCAAAAATTATGCACTGAAATCTTGGTTATTTGTCCTTCTCTGGTCTTGGGATTTATTATTTGCTACAGTGTGCAGGGTAAAGGCTCTGGAGGTGTGGGGGACATAATAAAACAGTGGAACCAAAGGGGATATTGCCAGAGGCTGACTCACTGTAATTCCAGGGCTAAGGAAAATGACATTCTGTAGTTAGCTCACACTATTTAAGCTACTGCTTGCAAATTTTGAGAAAATCTCTCCTTCTCCCATATTACCTCACACCAAATAGGATGGGATTTTAAGAGGTCTCAGAGTTTAAAATTGTTCACCTTTATCAGTTACCACTGAGTAGCTGGGATTTATTTGGGGTCTTTTGTTTGCTCTGGAGATCTGTGAGTTCCCCAAATTCCACAAGTATTTATTAGTCCCATCCATTGCTTTGGATGGATATGTAAATCCATTTTTTTGTGTTCCAGTGTTTTTGGTCTGATGGTGTGTTTGTTTTAATGCCAGTGAGTGGTGGATTTTATGATTAGTCACAACCCAATGACAAATACCATGCTGTCATTTAAAGAAAACAGGAAGGATAAAGCTGTCAATTGTGAAAGCAGTTTTTCTAAGAATAGGACTTGTCTGGTGTCATCTTTGTTTTGAATTATCTCTGCTATTTATGCTGTTACTCCTGCTCCTTCCCATTTCAGAGGAACCCTAAATTCTGGCTCTGAGCAGGTTGGTTCTGCAGCTGTTTACATTGGTTTACACCCTTCTGCTGCTGCTTATCCCACTCCAGGAGTTTTCAGACACGGGCAGTGTCTTTGTTTGATGCCACTTGGCCTCAGTGCACCAGCACAGCTCTCACTGCACTAACCACGGCAGCTTTGCTTCACTTTGCCTCTTCCAGAGCTGGCCAGCAAAGAAAAGCTGTCCTGGAGCTCTGCTACAGCTGTGACAACCTGCAGGGGGTTGTCACCCTGTGTTTAACCCTCACCCTGAGCCTGCTGCTCAGGGACACCCTGCTCTGGCTTGGTGCTGTGGGTTTGGTGCTGTCTCTGGCTTTTCCTGCTGTTCAGAGTATCCCAACACTTCCATTCCAGCACTGTTGGTGTCTTCAGCTGCTCCTCAACTCCTCCTCTAATCCCTCATCTGGGAACAGCTTGACCTAATTTACCGTGCTCCTGCCAGCTATGCCAGTTTCATAAGGAGGGGTAAGATGTGGAATTTGGATGAAATACTTTGCTATATTGCACAAGAGTGTTTTTTCTTTCTGCTTTAACAAGGAACTTGTTTATGTGTAACTTAAAACCATCTCTCTTGATGCTCCTTTATTTCCCTCATGAATAAATAAAGCTATCCTAAAAGAAAAAAGAAAAAGGAAAGCCCCAACCCTTGATTGCTTTGGCACGTGCTCTGCTTCCCACCCTGCAGGTGACCCCTGTGTGCCATCCCAGTGGCATGGGGATGGAGGGGCAGGTGGGCAGGACAATCCCTCTCTGATAAGGAAATGTTTTGGCAGTGGAACCAGTGAGAGGTAAAATTTTATGTTGGTCTGTGCAGGTATTTGAATGTGATTAACTCAGAATGTGAGAGCAGCCCCACTTAATCCTGTGGGAATAATTATGGAATAATGTTATCCACAGGCAGTGCAGGAGGGAGCTGATCTTTGTGGCTGTGGTCTGGCTGCTGCTGTTCTTGTTTCCTGCTTTTCCTTTGGAGAACCCTGAACAGTAGATGAGAATGTGATTTCTCCTTGGCTCAGAGGCACTGGGCAGCATCCCCGTGCAGGGTCACACCTCTCTGTGCCTTTGAACAATCAGCTGATGTTACATTCAGCCCAGAGCTGGTTTCATTTAAAACCACTCATATAAAATATACTTCCCCTGATCTAATTCCACCTGTCGCTGTAGAAATGTAGTAATGTGCATTTTACCTGACATTTATTGTGAAGAACCTGCTGCTCCCTGACACCAAAACACAAAAGAGTGTGAAGTTAAACCATAATTTTAAAAACCCTCCAGTATGAAGCAGAATTGTAACTTTTTGAGTTCTTTTAATGCTGTCCTCTGGAAATTCAAGGTGCAGGCATGATGCAGGTTCAGGTGTCAGAGGCTTTAATTGCTTTTACAGCTTTTAGAGTTTGGGCCAGACTCATTCAAGGAGTTTTGGAGCTGAGCTTAATGGACTTCCTAAGATTTAAACTGGATTCCTCAAATGCCATGTGCTGACTTCCCAACTAGCTAAGAGAAAAGGCTGAAACAAGAGCTGTTGCTAAGCTCCTGTTCCCAGCGTGGGGAATGTCAGAGCACACAGGATTTGCCTCCTTGCTCTGAAGGCACAGCCACACTCAGTGTTTCACCCACACTCCCTGACAGCACTGCAGTCACTCCTTTTCTTGCCTTCCAACAGAGCTCAGCAGTTGAAGCTCTCAGCAGGGGATTACATAAATTGGGGCTTTGCTTTTATCCTGGAGAGAATTCAAGGAGCCTCTATTATAGTCTTCCAGCTGATTGATCTGATGGCTGTGCCAGCACTGTGCTCTGCAGGGCACTCTGGAGCAAGGTTCCCATTTGACCCTTCCTGCTGAAATGTCCTGCTTTCTGTGGGCTGCGGGGCA
This sequence comes from Promerops cafer, assembly GCA_013398275.1. Classification (NCBI taxonomy): domain Eukaryota; kingdom Metazoa; phylum Chordata; class Aves; order Passeriformes; family Nectariniidae; genus Promerops; species Promerops cafer. The sequence continues at coordinate 303,501 of VZSE01002207.1, read as the reverse complement.
GTTGTGTGTGCTTGCAGCAGGAAGGATCCGTGTTCCCGTGGCTGCTGCAGTGAGCACCTCCTCCCAATGAGCGTCTGTTCACCAGCTCCGTTTCCTTGCGCTGCTTTTTGGCAGGCTGCCCTCCTGCTCCCTCCCCTCCACCTCCACTTTGGCTCACTTTTTCCACAGCTTTCTCAGTACTCCTTCCTCAGCAGCTTCCCATTTCTCACCCTTTGCTCTTTCTTCCATCAGAATGGGAGCCATTCCTGCACCTGCTGTGCCCCAGCAAGGTGATTCACCTCTTCCTGACACCCCTGAAGAGCATTTAAGAAAATGCTGTTGTCTTTCTGTTGGGATCCCAAGTAAAACCATTTTTATCCTATTCTGTATTATTTATTTTTATGACCTGGATGCTTTAGTTACATGGGTACATTTTATTTCCAGGCTCAAATATATTTGTATTGTTTGTATGCAGCCTGTCACCTGGATGTGAAAGACCACAGGATTTTTGTAGAGAAACAGAGCTTTGACAAAGCTGGTTATCCAAACCTGAAAGTGGGTAATTTATTAACTAAGTCCCTCTAAAACTTGCTGAACCTTTGTTTCAAGAAATCTGTCCTAATAAATATTTAAGTATTTTCCTAGCTCCAAATACTGAAATGAGAGAAAACCATTCTTTTTTTAACCCCCTCACTTCAGCCCCAGGGTGCTTTGTTCAGAAGACATGAAAATCTTCCACTTCCACCAGTTAAACTCTTCAGGAGCTTTTCTGAGCAACTCTTTGCCCGTGAAGATCCAGTGGGAAATCTCAATCATGGATTACTTTCAAATGTTTAACAAAAAGAGCTGCTTCAAGGAAAGCCTTCAGTCTTTACTATGCATGTATTGATTCTAATGGGCTGCAACATTTGTGGCCTGATTGTAGCAAACAATCTGGACAGATTTAGCCTGATATTCCTTTGAAAAAACGGGCCATTGGAGCCTTGCTGCCTTCCTTGGGCTGGTTTTTAGCCTTCACTGTTTCAGAGCCAGCTCTTACCCATCTCCACGGTAACAAGGCACAGGCAAAGGAGAAGGGGCTGTGACACAGCGAGTACAAACACAGGGGTGTGGGGCTGGAGGATGGCTCCTTCCACCTTTGCAAGCACAGGAGCAGGGTTCCAGGGAGAGCTGGAGCAGAGAGCAGTGTCTGGTGCAAGTGCCAGGGGCACTGTGCTGCCCTCAGGGGCAGGAAGCCACAGCCTGGACAGCTGAGTTACTCATTCAAGCTGCTGCTGGAAATAAAAAGGTAGAGAAGGTAACAACAAAAAGTCCTCCTGCCCTTTCTGTTCCTTGCTGTTGCCTCTGTAAGTAACAACCTGGCAGCTGCCATGAAATAGCTTTGGGTCACTCCTCATCACCTGGAATCTCAAAATTGCTGCTGCTGCTGCTCAGCTCCCACTGTTCCTGTATTTTGTGAGCTAGAACTGAAGCCCAGGGTGCCTGTTGGCTGTCATTCCACTGCACTAATGCCCTCACTGCAGGATTTCAGCTGTCAGGATCCTTCCAAAGCACTGCTGTGTTTCCTAGCCCAATTCAGCTGCCTTCCAAACCTCTCTCTGGGCTCATGCAGCAGCAGGAGAGCTCTGTGCTGTGCAGAGCCTGTATTTCCTGCTGGCATTCACAGGAGAAAGGAGAGTGCTTGGAGAGTGTCAGGCCAGGCAGCCGGGCTGGGAGGACCCCGTGGGGCTCCCTGAGGGAAACAAAGGCTGCACAGGAGCTGCCTTGGGCACAGGTGCTGCTGCTGCCCCTCTGTGCTGTAACTGACAGGGTCGGGCACGAGGCAGAGAGAACCTGGGGCAAGGCTGGCAGAGCACCCCTGCCTCAGCTCCCTCTGGCATCTGTCAGCTCCTAAAGCAGCAGTAATGAACAGAACTGGAGAGCTGAGCAAAGAGCCCCCAGCAAACAAAATGCTGCTTTCAAATGTCCCAAAAATGGCTCACGGGAAAGAACACACATGTGTATATGGCTCCCGTTGATTTTATTTGGATTAAATAAAAAAGAGTATTCCCCACGTTACATTGACTGATCTCAACCAGTCTCAGCAAAAGGCAGGCGAGCCCTCCCACCACCCCTGAAATTCAGACACCAGTCTGTGGGCCCTGGGAGAAGTTGTATCTGCATCATTCCCTTGTGGAAACAAACTGCACTGCCAGGCCACCAGGACTGAGCTCCTGTTTAACCCTTCATGGCTCCCACTGCCTGAGCAGCACCCACAGCTCTGCTCTGAGCTGCTGGACACACATCCTGACAGTAGGAATCCCCCAATGTGTTCTTGCCCAGGGAACACTGGCACAGCTCAAGTCTGAGCACAGTGCTCTGGTCTAACGAGGTTGGCTGAGCAGCCCTGCCTTGGCTGCCAGAGCCTCGTTCTGCTGGATGTGGTACTCCTGGAATCTCATGGAGATCCTCTGTGTCATCTTTAGGTACTTCTGCAGGCAGTTGTCTGAGCAAGTTATCTACAGCAAGAGGGAAACAGAGGACTTTAGACAGTAAGTCAAACACGTCCCCAGCCAGGACCCAAAATATCACCACAGACAGGAATAAACAAGTAGGTGAGTACATCTCCTACTGTCAAGCCTCAAGATGAGGGCAGTAGAAAATGTAAAGTTGAGTTTTTCTGGTATGCCTGAAACACCTACTAATATTCATTCTCATATTAAAGTCTCCATGGAAAACACCCTGGACCTAGGAGATACCATCCTTTTGTCCTTGGGCTCCTCTTGTGGAACTGAACTATAGATTTTCAAATGAGTAATAAATCTATTAAATTAGTAAATTCTGTTTTAATTCTGTTTATAAACACCTACTGGCTTTGACAGCCAAATATGATCTGCTCTCTGCTAACACAGGCTAACCCTTTTTTACCCTCGTTCCCCTTGTTACTCTTCAGCAAAGCCACCAGAGTTCATCAGTCAGCTGGACTGGGAAATAAATACCAGAGCCTATTCCATCCACAGTATTTTTCAAATTTAAAGTGGTTTCTTTAAGTGTGGAGAAAAAGGTGTGAGATTATTTCTGAGTTACAATCCTACTAATTAGATATTCTGTGCCATGGCTCAAAACCTTGCTGTCACTGCAAAGGTAACAAGTTTGAGTAGAAAGGGAAGCCAACCCCTTTGCCTGGGAAAGCAGACATTGCTTTGGTTCTGCTCGGTACAGAGGGATGTGAAAAGCAGAGGGGATGAAAATGAACTAGACAAAACCCCAGCAAGCTCCACACAGCACCCAGCACCTGCCCTTCTCTGTCCTCAGCCTGGCACCAGCTACAGCCAAACCTGCTGAGCAGGAGTGGAGTCTCCCTAGGAAACAACTTCTGGAAGTGCCCCAAGCCTCTGCTGCCAGGGGGAGCGGCGTGTGCGACACGCTGCTGGGAAGTCCAGACTTGCCCTGGGACTTGTGTGAGGAAAGAGCTCAGAAGTTGGGTTTTTGCAAGTGTAGGATCCCAAAGGGGATGCATGGAGGTATTTATCTCAATTATTCAATAAGGAAGTACAACTCTCAAGAGAAACATGGGCGTTTCCATAGCAGACAGACCAGTGTCCATCTAGACAAGTGTCCTGTTTCCAGAGACAGGTGCTCTGCAAGAAATCCCATAATGGACAATATGGGCAGAACTTCCCATAAGAGAGTTTCTTCCTAGTTCCACTGTTAACAGATGGCTCCTGTGCTACCAGACATGAACCATCTGCAATCCACAGAAGCAAAAAAAGGCAGATCACAATCAGAAAATGGCTTGGGTCGGGACAGACCTTAAATATCATCTCATTCTAACCCCCTGCCATGGCAGGGACACCTCCCACAAGTCCAGGTTGCTCCAAGACTATAAGAATATTTTTTGGACCTAAGTAACCTTTACTCCAGAATAATTATGACTTGTAATAGAATTCCACTAAAGCAGATGCAGAGAAGATTAGGGAAAGAAGAAATCTGTCTTGGGAAGCTAAGAGAGCTCTGTTCAGGGCAGCAGAACCAAAGCTGAAAGGAGACATGAGTTTTGCCTGCAGTGAGGAGTTGAACCCCAAAGGAGGCAGAAAAGGCTCAAAAACAATGGTTAGTTTAAAATTTCAGGCTTTTTTTTTCCTGCCAGCAGAGTCAAGCAAAGGTTATTAGATTTTTAACCAACAAAATGATTAGGCTCTGAAACAGCCTCTCAACAGGTGATGAGAAGCAAAAACATGCAACAAATCTTATGGAGAGCTTAATCTTTTTGCAGATGACGACGTGAGGGAGCTCCCTGCAGTGCAGGGAAGTGGATTTAACAGCCAGAGCTGTGTTCCCATGACTCACTACAACGCAGGAACGTGGGCAGGTAAATCAGTATTTCAGCAGGATTCCTCAAAAATGAGATGCAGGCTGGAGGTGGGCAGCTTCCACGTCCATGGAGTTAGCATCCATGAGAAGGCACAAGAACCTCCACTGACAGCTCAGGGAATGGAACACACGGAATTGCAATGAGCAGCCAATACTCAGTGGAGTCTGGGCAGATTCCATGTGTGACAACCACTTCTAGAATGGTTTTGGTGGGAAGGAGCCCTAAAGAGCAGCCAGTCCCACCCCCTGCCATGGGCAGGGACACCTTCCACTATCCCAGGCTGCTCCAAGCCCTGTCCAAGCCGGTCTGGGATGGGACACTCACCTGGAAGCACCATGCCAGACACCCACACTCCACTGAAGGCTGCTGCCTGGCTTTGTATCTTAGTTTAAAGATCAAAACTCTCTTAAGCTGCTTCTGAAATTGGAATGCTGAACAGCAATTTTACCAAAGGGTCATTAGAAGCCATCACCTACCTCTTCTGGTTTTACATCTCTGCTAGTGAAATCCTTTATGCAATCCACAAAGCAATTTTCTGTAAGTTTATTGTATGTGCCAAGAAACTCCTTGAACTGTAAATAAAAATTGGACAATGAATATTAAAAAAAAAAAAGATCAAAAAATCAGTGTTTATTTTTCTTACATATAGCTGCATGGTAGAAGAAAATCTGAAGGACAAGTCACTAGAAAAATTTACTCTCAGTCAGAAAAAGCTGCTCGTACACCAAACATGCTGTTTGTCAATGGTCACCTGTTGAAATTTTGGTTGTGTTAACTCAGATGATAACTCAGAGTTCTTGTCCTTCCCCATGCCCTACACCTTCCACTCCATGTGACAGAGCAGCACAAGACTTTCAAAGCCACCCCTCCCAAATGCAGCATCTCACCTGCTTGATCTGATCAGACTCTGATATTTGTCCAGCCATGTTCCACCACCTGTGACTCAGTCACCTAAAGGTGAGGATAAAAGTCGAGTTTTAAATAAAAAACACAAATATGCACTGCAACATTTTACAGCAGAATGGAATTTTGTGCACCCTTGAAGTGTGTTTAAATGCAACTTTGCTAGCAAACTTCCAAGCCATCCACTTGAAGTGAAGTTACCTACTGGGAATGTATTCAGTTAAAAAAACATCCAATATAATTCCAGGTATGAAACCTTACCAGATCCACCTGCTAGCTCCTGTCCTTTAAAGACTTTTAGGGCATTTCGCACAGCTAAAGTGACTTACAGAATACTTTATTTATTTTTATAAGTGCTGTCAAACTTACTAAATAAGCTAGGGCAGGAGCTGGGGAAGAAGCAAAGTTGTCACACTTTCTAGCCTTGGGGTTTCAGTGACTTTAGATGTGATCTGTAAAAAGTAAGGAAAAAAGGCAAATATGAACTGGCAGTCACTGAACAGATGCAGCACAAGGTGCAGGGCCTGGTTTCTGTGTAGCTACACCAAACATCTGAACTACAGCAAATGTTGTGGTCATTGTAGTGAATTAAATGAAAGAAAAACACAGGACAATGAAAATGGCCTTAAAGGAATGAAACAGACAAAGAAAAAGGGAAGAAGTAAACAGCCACAGATCCAAGAATTTAAACAAGCACCCTCAAGGAAGACTCACATTCCTAACTCAACACACTGAACAAGTTAAGGCTTGAAAGCATCCTTGCAGTTTTCCTAGAAGACTGAAGCCTAGTGTTCCTTTTCCCTTCATTTCCATGTTACTGAAGACCTATTATCACAGACGATAATGCAAACTCATATCACGTGTTGGCAAGAACAAGCTCCTTAGTTTAATTCAACTTGTGGAAGAAAAATGAGCACTGAAGTGCAATCACTTTGGGGGGAAAAAAGTTCTTTTAGTCCTTTGGCAAGGGCTACTTACAATTAATCTTCTATTATGCTTTGCCAATTTTTGGGCAAGGCATTCATGTTTTAGAGAGCTTTAGCTATTGCAGCCTCTCAGCACGGGGAAGGGAAGGGGTCCACAAGCTCCCTGAACATGAACGAAGAGACAGCAACAATTAATTCTACAACAGGAAGAAAATGAAGCAACTAAAAATAGCAGCAGGGAGCTCTCACAAGAGTGAACTGTCCCTACACCCCCTCCCAGCAGCACAGGGATGGTGACATCTGCCTCTTGACATCACACCTTATCCCTGCACAGGGAGCCAGTTCAGAGACTGGAGGCCAAGGGCACAGATCATTCTGGGATGTAAGATGCAAGAGTTCCTCATGGGCAGACAGGTCACACAGGTTATTCTGAAGGAGAACCTACAGGATATGGTGGCTGACAAGGAGCCAGGTTTTATTCAGGTGGTCACTGAATCACAAACTGGTCTGGGATGGAAGGGACCTTCAAGATCATCTCATTCCACCCTCCTGCCATGGGCAGGGACACCTTCCCCTATCCCAGGTTGCTGCCAGCTCCCTCCAACCTGGCCTGGAACAATTCCAGGATGGGGCAGCCACAGCTGCTCTGGGCAACCTGTGCCAGGGCCTCCCCACGCTCAGTCAAGAACTTCTTTCCAGTATCTAACCCTGCCCTCTGGCAGTGCAAAGCCACTACCCCTTGTCCAAAGTCCCTCTCCAGCCTCTCTTCTCTATCCTAAACCCTATTTGTTTCAGGAGAATGGACATGCCCATCACCTGGAGTAACCAGTGAGAAGTGATGGCAACTCCACTCTCATTTCTCAGCCTGGGAGAAAACCAGACCAGTGAGAATTCTCTCAGGGCAGGGTATGTAGATAATGAAACAGAAACTGCAGGGAGCAGGGAAGACTTTTGTCCTCTGCCCAAGGCAGGAAGCTCAGAGTTTCAACTGTCGGTGCCATTTTCCCACACTCAGCGTTGCTTCATGATCCCTGTTTATAGCAAACCTGATCCCTGTCTTTCTGTGACTGATTTGGCAAGATTGGAAATGGCAGATTGAAACTGTAGTTTCACAGAGCTTTGCCACCTGGGAAAGGCTCTGATTCCCATCAGCACAACAGCACCATCTGATCTGAAGTGCCTGAAGCTGTTGTCCCTGTACAGGTATTTCACACATTCCACAGGGAAATTACACAGCTCTGCTGCACCTTCAGCTCTAAATCAGCCTTACATCTCAAAACGAGCTACTGAACAGTCCCAGGAATGTGCAAATCTGCTTTGTTCCAAAGTCTGGTATTATTTATTATTATTTCAAGATTTCCTGCTGCTTCTCACCTTTCCTTCCAGCTCAGAAAAAGGCTTTTAAAGGGTGATGAAAGAGTGCTCAGCACCTCAGCCAACACAGCCCAGAGCTTCCTACAGAGCTGTTCACACCACTCCTGCACGGCTCAGCTTTAATCCCACAGAGCCTGCAGGACTTTCCCGTGGGCTAAACATGATTTAAAAATTCAGCACTGCCCTTCTAAGCAAGGATATTCACACTGCAGGAAGCAGGTCTCTGAATAAACCTCTGCTGCAAGGGGGAAACAGTCTGGGTGTGCTGGTTCACCAGAAAGGAGCAAGAACTGGGAAATCTCCCTTCTTGAAAGGCCCTGGGGCTCTCCCAAATATATTCTGGTGTTCTAAAGAGACATTAAGAGAAGTCCCTCTGATCAAAATAAGCAAGCTCTGTATTTGGGATTTTTTCCCCCATCTTTTTGAGAAGAGCTGCATTTTTCTGGGAAGAAGAGTGATGGAGAGACACTGTAAATCCCTCACACTTGTAATCCTCACTAACCATCTGAATCAGCTGTAATTACCACCTAATCCATAAAAAGAAAGCTGAAATATTTCTTTAAACCTTTGCTTCCAGCTGCACACAGAGAACACCATGCAAGTGCTTCTGAAAAGGAAAAAGAAGAGTAACAACATCAAGTCAAAGAAGTGTCTCAAAGAATAAAAATCTCGAGTCAAAGAATTGTATCAAGGTAAACTCCCCACAGCTTGTAGAGAAAGTTCTTTTATCATGGGGGATTACTAGGCTACAACTGGATTGCCATCAGATTTAAAAGAAGTCCAAACGAACTATTTTAAGAGGCCAGAGGCATTTAATGAAGTGAGAAAGGGTGAGGTGAGAGGGGCGAGTCAGGCGCTGGATAACCAGGTGTAGCTGGTGCACAGCTTGTTATCATTCACTGTCTCCTGGGTTTGGCCTGGACCCTGCTCTGCAGGGGAAGCGATCAGAGGCAGAAATCGAACACCAAAGCTGAGTTACCAGAGCCGGCCTGACCTCAGGCACCAGGAGAGCCTCTCTGAGCACACTGAACACGTGCAGGGCCATAGGGAAAATACACATTCTCCCACTAGCACTCTCCTACTTAAGTGAAATCACACCTGGCTGACGCTTCTCTCCCAATAAAACTAAAAGCTAAGGCTAACACGTGGAGCTTTATTTTTCCAGTCTTTTCCTTCTACTGCATCCTCCAGTTCTCCCGTTCCAAGGGCACATTGAGTTCCTCTCCCTCGGGAATCACTCGCTCAGCCAAGCCCCGGCCCAACACCGAGCACAGAGCGCCCTTATCCGCACCGAGCCGCCCGGCACCGGGAAAACCCCTGGGGCAGAGCGGGGATTTCCCCACTGAGGGCCCTCGGGAGCGCTCCCGGACCTTCGCGGGCCACGGGGAGGCTCCCGGTGTCTCACGGGCTCTCCCGGGCCACGGGAACGCTCCCGGTCGCTCCCGCTCCCTCAGGAACGCTCCCGGTCCCTCACGAGCGCGCGCCCGTTCCCGCGCCCGTCCCCTCACGCGCTCCGGGCCCGCGCGCACTCACCGCCCGCGCGCCGGCCCCGCAGATTCGCCACGCGCGCGCNGGACAGCGGGAACGGGACAGTGGGAACGGGGCCGGGACTGCGGGGTCGGGACAGCGGGAACGGCGCTGGGACAGCGGGACCGGGACAGCGGGGCCGGGACAGAGGGGCCGGCGCAGCGGGGCCGANGCCGGGACAGCGGGAACGGGACAGCGGGGCCGGGACAGAGGGGCCGGGGCAGCGGGGCCGGGGCCGGGACCGGGACAGCGGGAACGGGGCTGGGATCAGGGCTGGGACAGCGGGAACGAGGCCCAGACAGCGGGAGCGGGGCTGGGCTTAGGGCCGGGACAGCGGGCTCGGGGCCGGGACAGCGGGAGCGGTGCTCTCTGAAGGGCGGCAGCCACGGCCCGCAGCCTTGGGGCTGCTGTCGCAGCGCCCGGCCCGCACGGCCGCTGCTTTGGGAAGGCGCCGCTCGCCGAAGCCCTCGGGCTGCCCCATGGAAGCCGAGAGCAGCCCCGGCGGCAGCCAGGACTCGCTGAGCAGCCTGACGGCGGGCGATGTGCTGGTCCGCTCCACAGCGGTCCGCAGGGAGCAGCCCCCGGCCGGCCGAGGCAGGAAAGTGGCGGTCGCTGTGCAGAAGCTCCGTGCCGGGGGCTCGCCCTGCCCGGGGGATTTGGCTGCGGACGGAGCTCCCCGCGTTAGCCCGGCCGCGGTGCCGGCCTCCCCCGGTGCCGCTCCAGGTGAGTCCGTGACCGCCGGGGTCAGCTCAGCCTTGTGCTGACGGCGCTGAGAGGCGATTTCAGCCACGGGGGAGTTCTGTAATTAAGGAATCTCTGCATTCCCGTACTTGTCCCTCAGTTGTCAGCACTCTTTGTTTTCCCAAACTGTTTTGCACATGGAAAGTCAGTTGTGCAGGCTGTGAGGCCCTGGCACAGGTTGCCTACAGCAGCTGTGGCTGCCCCTGGATGCCTGGAAGTGTTCCAGGCCAGGTTGGATGGGGCTTGAAGCAACCTGGGATAGTGGAAATTATCCCTCTCCATGGGGGCAGGAATGCTTAATCCCTGTTAAACATTCCTGGTTAAAGGATGTTTAGTAGTGTTCTGTTTTTCAGAGGTTTCCCCATGCTGTAAATCAAATCTCTCATTCAGACTCAGAGAATTCATTGATGTTTTTAAGCTTTCAGCTCAGTCTCAGTGGTCATTTGTGTTATGAGGGTCATGATGTTTAGGCATTCAGAGATAAGGGGAATGTGGAGTTGTACAGAAAATGCACCACAAATGATTCTGACCGCAGTAAAACTGCTTTTATTTTAGGAGTCCTAAGCTCCAAAGTACATCCAGAATGTCTGCTTCCAGTGGAAAATTCAGAGCCCAGGTTTTTATCCCAAATGGTAAGAAAAGCTGCTGTTCCTTGCTGCAGTCCTGAGCTAAGAGAACGCCGTTTTCCTCAGAAAGCTGTCACTCCTCTGAAAGCAGCAGAAGATTTTGGCTCAGCCTCTGCACCACAGCTGTGCAGCTGCTTTTTCTCTTTGAGTTGCTGCTGATGTGGTGTTATTGCTGGAGGGGCTTTATTTAACACTGAGTGTCAGCAGTGCTTAATTCTCTGTGTGTGAGCAGTCCTGAATTGTCCAAGATTAGCAACTTCTCTAAACTTAAGCAGATACAGTTTCATTACTGCTTCTTTAGCCACAAATGAGGAGAATAAACTTACTTAGCACTTAGAATATATGGTTTTTATTTGAACTGTGTTTGTGGAGTTTTAGTCCCTAAAATGCCATGTGAGTTCTTGACAGCAATGTCCAGACCCTTCTGTGGCAGAGGCCTTCTCATGTTTTGTGCCAAGACCTTTGTGTTGCTGTGTGCAAATGGTTCCATTTGTGAGCTCAGCAATTCCATCTGCCTCTAAAATTTTGGCTACTGTTGGCAGAGGCTTTGATCTCTGCTTGTTCTGCTCTTGTTCTGAAGGATCATCCTGGACAGGCTGCAGCACAAGATGATCCTGTGCTGGAAGATAGCAGAGGACCTGAAGGTAAAACACATCAATTACCCTTTTTTTGTCAGGAGACTGATTAATTAAAGGAAAAGCTTTTAGGTATTTTTTTTTTCATTATAGAAACTTCTGAGTGAAAATATTCAAAGGTTGCTTTGCTAAAAAGATGATAATCGTAACAAACATTCTTAAATTTTGCAAATTTTACCTCATTCTTTCTGGCATTACATTTTTTTAATTAACTGAGTGGGACTTCTACCAGTGTGCCAGAGTGTTGAGATTCCTGTTGTTACCCAAACTTTTCTTGTCTCTGAATAGACAGTTTGGGGAAGGGGTTTGCTTTGATCCATTTTCCTCTTGTGAATTATTGTACTACAAAGGCATCTTTTTCTTCAAGCAGCCTACACCAAAAAAGTGTATTTCTAATCCTTAAGAATCCTAGGAAATCCCAGTGTCAGTGTCTTTTCCTTTAATTTCTGAATCTGCCAATTGCAGTCAGATTTAGGGAAGTGAAGGCTTTTTAAAGAAAACACACTTAAGCAGGTTTCTTGGATATCTGGAGCTGTGTAGAGGAGAAAAAGCAGAGATCAATACCCTGGTTAAGACCAAAAATCAATTTCTTTTGCACTCACAGACAGCAGCTACCTCACTTACCATCATGTGCTTCCTCTGCCCAGCAAACAGTGGATGAGGGAGAGCCTGCAATCCTTTTAGCATGATTTGCACCTGTTAAGACAAGTTGTTGTAATTTATGATGATGGTAGGGAAATACTGTTTCTGGGGTTTTCTTGATTAAATTTTTTTTCAAGTCAGAATTTGCAGCATTTTATTGACTGGGTTGTCTGAGCTCGAGTTACCATTGATACTTTACTCACCATTATTGGACTTTATTGACTCCAGCATTCAGTGCTATAAAAATTGTGTTAAATGAAGCCTGCTCTTACTCTTACCATTATTTAAGTTTTCTACTTACTGAAAGGAAACAATTTGTTGTTGCAATAGATGATGTGGTTCCTGCAAGCAGCAGATTCTTCAAGGCAAAATTAAATGTATTGAAATAATACTTTGTATCTAGCTGTGAAATAGACATTTTGTGCCAATTATCTCAACAAAGGATGTTTGTCCTTCCCCACAGATGATGTTTTTATTTCTCAGTATGCTACTGGCCAGAAGGAGGCTCTGAGAGCAGTATTAATGCAAAAGTAAGTGTGAATTGTTGGTGGTGTCTGAGCTGTTCTGTTTCTGTACTACTACACCACTTCAGTTTTTTGCCAAAAATGCATAGCTGGTAAGGAAGAAGTGGTTTTTTACTGTTCTCTGTCAGTGTTCTTTTTCTGTGTGTGAAAGTGTTTTCAGTTGATTTTATTCCCTGGAGGATCTTGTGTCAAAACTTCCAGGAGAAATGCTTATACAGTGATATCAATGCTGCATGTGGGAAATCATTTGCTTGGAGGAGATAAGGAGAAAATGCTGTTTACAGGCACTTTTTTGTTTTTATAGAACTCAGGTTGTTCCTGTTCATAAGGAGGTGAAGGTGCAGCTCTTGGGAAGTGCCTCCACAGAAAAAAGAGAAGGTGCTGGGAGTGACACCAGGTCAGCCCCCAGGGAAGTTGACTCTGCAACAACCATTGCAGCAGCCACTGCTGCTGCCATTGCCACGACAGCTCCACTTCTCAAGGTGACTGGGTAGCTCCTGGGGGTAGCAGTTCTTGAAATAGTGAATGTCCCAAACAAGCCTGAGATTGTTGCTAGTAGCTCCAGAGAGCCTGAATGTGTCTGCTCACTGCTGTGTGTGTTGTCATCTCACACTGACCAATGTACCAGAGGGAACTAATTTGGATTTAACAAAATGAGCAGAAGACAGAACATTTGATTTATCTATTAGAAATTCACAGTATTGCTAAATCACCAAACTTTAAGGCAAAATAGAATTTTGTTTCTTTTGGGATGCAAATTCAGGATTCTGTGAAGGATGTTTTGTTATTTTGATGCTCACACATCTTCTGCAATAATGGGGTCTTTTTTTCCCACCCTTTCCTTTTTTTTTTTAATCCTTTCTTGCAGGTTCAAAATGATTTGGAAGCAAAAGTGAACTCAGTTTCAGAGCTGCTTCAGAAACTGCAGGAGACAGACAGGCAGCTGCAGCGAGTGTCTGAGCAGCAAAAAAGTGTGAAGGCTCAACATGAGGAACCCCACTACCACCAGAGAGTCAGTGAGCTTGAGAAACAAATGAATGCTTTCATGGTGCAACGGATTCAGCACTTGGAAAAGCTGCAGGAGCAACAAATGAATATTCAGGTATCTCAGTCACAATTAACTTCAGGTTAATAATTTCTTCTGTATCTCAGTGTTAATGTCATAATAATTTGGATTGTTTCTTAGTATTAGAAGGAAAGAAAGTTCAGTGGAAGTGGGTCAAAGAAAGTGAAAGCACTCAACAAGGAGAAAGGCACTGAGGGGCTGGAGCATGTCCAGAGAAGGGCAGTGGAACTGGGGAAGGGTCTGGAGCCCCAGGAGTGGCTGAGGGAGGTGGGAGGGCTCAGCCTGGAGAAAAGGAGGCTCAGGGGGGACCTTGTGGCTCTGCACAACTCCCTGACAGGAGGGTGGGGCTAGTGCAGGTCAGGCTCTGCTCCCAGGGAACAAGGGACAGGACAAGGGGAAATGGCCTCAAGTTGCACCTGGGTAGGTTTTGGTTGGGTATTAGGGAAAATTCTTCATGGAAGGGTGGTCAGACATTGGAACATGCACAGGGCAGTGGTGGAGTCACCATCCCTGGAAGTGTTCAGAAAACATGGATGTGGCCCTGGAGGACTTGGTTTGGTGGGGAACGTGGTGGTGCTGGGAGAAGAGTTGGACTCGGTGATCTTAAAGGTCTTTCCCAGCCTTAACAATTCTGTGGTTCAGTGACCAGAAGTACTCTGTAATTTTGTCTCCCAGTCCCGTCTCATCAGCTCTGCAGTGAACAGCCGTGGCCTGCAGCAGGGTCCTGTGCCTGCCCCGGGGGCCCTGCCAGGACCCTGGGAGAAGGCAGAGCAGAGATCGCTCGCCAGCGAAGCACCCTCGTCCCACAGGGCTTTATTCCCTGCCACTGCTGCACCTGCCCAAGGTGGAGACAAATTCTTATTTTCACCCTTAGTTTTGCATTAATTTTGTGTCCATTAATATTAGATTGTGCATCACATCAGTAATGAGTAGGAAGAATTTCTTCTGTGTAATTTGTTTTATTGCCCAATGCTCCTTATAATTATTGTGACATTCCAAAGGTGTTCCAGTACCTTCAAGTTTAAATTAAAGTGAGACTTTTAATTTACTAAGTCTGCACCAGGAGGGGCCTGGACTTAAAATAATCTTATTGAGACATAATCTGTGTGGAAGCCTGTGATAAACTACAGTGGGGATTTTTTTTTATCCCTTTATGATAGCAGTCAGAAGTATGAAATTTTCTTCCTGTTCACTTAACTAGTGCAGTAATGTTTTGCATTTTTATGCAGAATTTATAGACCTGGCATAGGTTTTTTTCTAGATTTTTTTTTTCTAGATTTTTTTTTTCCTAGAGTCTGCAAGGGCAGTAATGAGAGGACAAGAGGGAATGGCTCCAAACTGAAGGAATGTAGGTTTAGATTAGATGCCAGGAAGAAATTGTTGTGAGGGTGGGGAGGCCCTGGCACAGGGTGCCCAGAGCAGCTGTGGCTGCCCCATCCCTGGCAGTGTTCCAGGCCAGGTTGGATGGGGCTTGGAGCAACCTGGGATAGTGGAAGGAGTCCCTGCCCATGGCAGGAGGTTGGAACTGGATGAGCTTTAAGGTCCCTTCCAAACCAAACCATTTTGTGATTCTATGATACAATTTCCTTTGAAGAAAATTGTTAACATTTAAATAATTTTACTTTTTTAGTGTTCCCTGAAGCATATTCAAGCCATTTTCCAAGTCATGGGGTTCATACACAAAAATCTCCTCTAAAGACACCAGTTCCTCGAAGATATGCTCCAGAACCTGTACCCAAAAATGGGAAAATCTCAGAGAAAGAAAGCTCTGTAGTAGAAAAAGAAAATGCTCCCAAACCTACAAGAGAAGGTATTGTCCTCAGCTGGCCTAACCAGTATGGCCTGGTGGTTACTTTGTGTATTCTTCACCTTTTCTGACCTTTTCTGTTGGGTTGCTGGCACTTAAATGCATATATTCAGAATATTTGGAATCTATATTTGGGAAGGGTTAGTTTTGTGTATAAGTCACTCATAAGTAACTAAAGACTTAAAGACAGTGCTGATTTAATCTATAGAGTTTCAGAGGGACTGCTCACTGAAATATTTTTTCAAAGTCAAAGTCAGGAAGATTAGACAATAATGTAAAACTTGGGAGCTACCCAATAACTTTGTCATTATCATTGGTTAAATTGAATTTTTATTTTGTTTTTTCATGAGTTCACAAGGCCTCTGGGTTATTGTATTGAAAGCAGCAGATGTAAAGCAAATGTAAAATAATTTTCTTTTACTGCTTTTGATCAGGTTCTGTCTCTGTTACAGAGCTGTCAGGTTTTCCTATTGTTCAGTGGGTCCAGGAATAAATGAAATAAGACAAAAGAAGAAGCACGCTGTCCATAATGTCAGATTTGTTCTCAGTGACTCAGTTCACTGCCTCCCAGTTCCATCTAGCTTTGCTAATTTAAAGCAATCTCAGAAAGACAGATTAGTGTGAGTGGCTTTAAGTGACTTGCCTTATCTGAAATAGGGCTATATATTTAAATTTTAAAAATATTTTACTCTCTTTGGTGAGTATTATATAATGGTGAAACACCTGGAAAGGAAAATAAAATATTAAATATATTGAACTAACTTAGCTTTCTCTTCTTCTGCTTCACTTCACTTTGTTTTAGGTGAAGGGAAGGGTCTGGATCACGTTTTGAATTCTCAAGAAATGCCACTAAAGCAAATTGAATATTCCAAGAAGACAGCATTAAGCAGCAATGAAAGGACCTGGCATTCTGAGAGAGACAGGTGGATAAACCCAGCAGTCCAAAACTGAGGAAGAGTT
The DNA here is from genome assembly GCA_013398275.1 of Promerops cafer. NCBI lineage: Eukaryota > Metazoa > Chordata > Aves > Passeriformes > Nectariniidae > Promerops > Promerops cafer. The sequence goes on along the minus strand of VZSE01002207.1, from coordinate 287,437 downwards.
TCTGTCTGTTTCAGTGAAACTGAGGGAGGTGCATTGGGCACTGGTGGTGTCACAGTCACTGGCGTGGTCCTGGAGCCTGGCACAGCTGTGCTGGAGTATTTATTTCTATTTTGGGTTTACTTTTGACCTGAGGGAATGGCTGGAGCTGTGCCAGGGCAGGTTCAGGTTGGGTATCAGGAGAAGCTTCTTCCCCCAGGGGGTGCTGGGCACTGAACAGGCTCCCCAGGGAATGGGCACGGCCCCAAGGCTGACAGAACCCAGAGAGTTTGGACAAAGCTCTCAGGGACAGGGTGGCATCGTTGGGGGGTCTGTGCAGGGCCAGGAGTTGGACTCTGATCCCTGTGGGTCCCTTCCAGCTCTGATATTCCACAATTCTGTGGTTTCTGTTGAACTGCAGGCAGATGAAGGCTCCTTGCTAAGGATAGCTCACACCACCTTTCTCAGAGGTCAGCAGATTGCACTTGGGAGTTTTTCAGGAGCAGCATCCACCTAACAATTCCTAAGCTTTAAAATATGTGAAAAAATGTTCTTAGCCATGCAGTCTGAAGCATATTTTCCCCAGGCAATAATGTAAAGTTATAATTTCACTAATACAGTGAGAAACTGCTCATATGTGATGTCTAATTTAGAACAGTGTGCACAAAAATGTTAATTTCTTCAAATGGAAAGATATCCAAAGTTTAAATGTAGTTCCATTAGATGTAATTTCACTATTGAAAATAAAAGGATAGGGCTGAAGGTGTTAAGTGGTAAACAGAGAAAACCCAATAACCTCTCCATAACTTCAGATGCCAGAGCAAGTTCCAGTTTATCTAAAGGTGTGGCACTTGCACTGTAAATTCCTGCTTGGTTTCACAGTTGAATCCTTTCTTGGGCCACCTCAGGAGCCACGAGAGGTGTAACCAGGAGTGTTTCTCCCCTCAGACATGCTTTGCCTGCAGACTCAATTCCTTCTTTTGAAAACTACAATTCAATTGAGAAAACAGTGCAAAAAGCAGATGATTTACTTCAAGATCTTGGCAAGCTGAGAAGAGAAATGCACAACATTCTGCAGGTAAAGTCAATCTATTCACAATGAGCAGGGGTTTGAAGAAGGGGAATAAAAATTGTGGAGAAAAACAGAGGTCTGGTATCAGCAAAAGTGTTGCTTTTGCTTCTAGATCTGTAAAAAAATCCACATTTGTTTACAATTAAGTGAAATATTGGAGTCTGTGTGTGTGGAAGAGCTTTGAGCCTGAATAATGCTCTGGGTGTGCAATGGACTCTGAGTGCCATTGTCCCACACATAAAATACATGAGAGAGAGGGAAGGACAGAAAGAGAAAAAAAGAAGTTTATTTATTTATTTGTTTTAAGGTGTTGAATATTTTCAGTGCCTGTTCTCTGCAGAGCTACAGAGCTGATGTAATTTTCCCATTTGGGAAAGAACAATGTTCCATTTATCTCCAGTCAGTTTCAGGGATGATTTAAGCATTTCCTTCTCATTTTGCCTCTTCTTTTTGTATTGAGTGCTGTTTCCAAGGAATTGCCTGGCACAGAATCCTTGTGCTGTTTCTTTTGCTAATGGTTTTGTACCTTTGGGGGTGCAAGATCTGCTTCTGTGCTGGCAACATGGAGCTTTGGACAACTGAGGCTTTTATCTCTTACCCTGGTGCCATTCCTGGTTCCACCTGTCTGCTGTGGTCCTTTCTGTAATTGTTGATTACACAGTGAGAAAAGCTTGAAAATTCATCTCTGTGAATTGGCTTGAAATGTAATAACTTTGATTCTGCTGGTTCATTTCTGTGGTTGAAAGTTTCAACTTGCATATTTCTCTAAAAAATATTTTGTATTACCTGTCTGGTTTTTGTTGCAGTATCTGTGGAAAATGCACCTTCATCTGTCCTATCTTACAGCACAGCTGATGCATTTCTTAGAGACTTTGTAACACTTTGTGGATTTTACATTTAACTGTTCTTACTAGGAATGGAAACAGGTGCCTTGTGCCCCACTGAGGCTGCAAATATTTTCTTAGCACTATTGCTAAAAGCTTAAACAAGTAACACCTCAGTACAGGCAACAGAACAAAACGAGATGGGATAAGGAATGGGAGAAAGATGCAGTTACAGAAATTATTTAAAATCTCTCTTGTGAAAAAGGTCAATAGAAAGAGATGTGATGACTTAGCAAATGGAGAGTAGGGTCAGTTAGACACTTAGCTACTGACTCCTCACCACTGAGAGGTTTGTAGAATGAGTTAATGATAAATTTTTGGGTAAATGATAAACCAGCTCTGTCATAAAGCAAAGGTGTGAATTAGCTGAGGACAGAAGGTGGTGCTCTAGCCCAAGGAATTCATTGTGGCCAGTGAAATGATCCAATATCTCCTATGGATTTTACCTTAAAGTTCCAACAGCTCTTCTTCTGTCTTTCTAGGAAGCAAGTTCATGGAAATCTGACATGAATGATCTTATTAAGGTACACCTTGAAATTTTTATGTGTGATTCTTTTGTGGGTTTTTGGGCTTTCTATAAAACACTCTAATGCTGAAGCAGTTTTGAATGTGTTTGCAATGAAATCCCACTGCCTGCCTGCTGCACTCCTGGCTGTTTGTTAAAGGATTGCTCTTGTACAGATCACATTACTCCTGTCTGGGTCAGTCCTAGTAAATCCCTTGAGGGGATAATGTCAGGCAGGAAGCTGCTGTGTCAGGTTGGCACAGTGGGCTGCTGCTACCAGCATTTCTTACATATTTAACAGATCCAGTTACCATTTCATGATCTGGCTCTCACTAGCAAGTCTGCATCATTTTACAGTTGATCATGTGTCTGTATTTCTTACCTCTTCCCCCAGATTTTACCTCTTACTGAGTTAGTACTTGTCAAGAAGTTTCATTTTAAAATGAAAGCCTTTATAAAATTGATAAATAATTTGATATATTGTCTTTTTCTAACCAGGCCAAAGCCTAGGTCATGGGATCAGAGTATTGATTCCTGTTTTGTTATGGCATTGTGGCAGTACATCTGCTCGAACATAAACTTTTATTTAATTCTGACTTGACAAAAGAGTAGCTTTAAAGCCAAAACTGAGTTGTGATCTCTGAGATTTTTTTTTTTTCTGTTCATTCACTTGATGTTTTCACAGTCTACTCAAGTCTGGGTATTTTGGTTTTGCTTTGAGGGTTTTTTTTTTTAATGTACATTATCACTTTTAAAATTTTTTACTGTTTAATGAAGTTTTCGTGGGCCTCTGGGTTTGTCCTCAGGAGTGTGAGAATGAATGTGAGAACTTGTTTCCTGTGTTTGTGTCCCTTTCTTTTGAACTTAGCAGCTAATTTATGCTCGATTTTTGTCTCAGTAAAAGGGTTCTGCAAAGTGAGGGGTTTCTTTGTTCCTTCTGAAAAGTGAAAATGAGTAAAAGTGAAAGAGGATCAAGGGGCTGCTGAGGGATTTATCTTGTTAAAACTTACAAGTATTGCTTGGTGTTTTGTGGGGTAGATTGATGCCAAACAAGTGCATATATTTAGAGGACTTGGGCTTTTATTAGGCTCTTAATTATATTTAATTACTGTTACATGGAGAGATTTGCTTGTGATACTTCATGTATCTAATTGCCATCTTTTCACATGCTTATTAGCCTCATTAGCATTGCCTCTCATACTTCACATCATTTTCCATTGCAGATCTTTTGGATATCTTTCACTTCTCTAAATATATTTGCACCATAATGAACATTCTTGAGTAATTGAAGCTGCTGATAGTGCCCATGGGCAGTATTTCATATGATGGCATTGATGTGCTAACAGATTTATAGGAAATTACAATCTCTGATTAAAAGTTAGAGGTTCTGTTTCAATTTTAGTCAAAAAATCCTCCTGTTGCACCTGAGCCTCCCGAACATCATCTGGTCAACAAACCATCCATCCTTCAAAATGTCCAAGTGCCAAGGTCTATACTGACAGATGCTGAGAGGATTTTGAGAGGAGTGCAAAACAATAAAAAAGTCCTTGAGGAGAATCTGGAAGCTGTTACTCGTGCAAAAGATGGAGATGCCATGTATGCTTTCAGTAACTCCTTGACTACAAACAGGTCAGACCCTACAGTTCAGTGCTTTGGGAGATTCATGTTTCCAAACCTGGGCATTGAAGAACTCCTGCTCTTCCCTGCAAAAAGGATTTATTGACTCTTCCTAGCAGTCATTGTCTGATTCTTGAAATTCAGATGTTTTTCAACCCTTGTGTGAACTGATTTTTGTCAGGTGCCTAAATGTGATTTCTGAGGCTTTATCAGCTGGACAAACTGCTCTGCTGCCAGAGCATTTACTGTTTCCATACCAACCTGTATTAATAGGAAAATTGAAGACTAATTTAATTATTCAGAGCAGAAGAGGCTTCATAAGCCTGTAAATTTAGAGAATTTAATCACCTCACAATAGATCTTTGGCTTTTGAACTTTTGCTTTGGTAGTTGTTTTAAATACTCCTGCTTGAATCATAATGGAGATTTTCTATTAAATTACAAGCTAAAATTGCATTTTCCTGAGGAAGGTAGCTATTCTGTATGTATAAGGGGTTTTTTTAGGCATGTTACCTGTCCTCATTATCTTTTAGAGGATGTAGTAATTTGTCATCTGCTTTTTTGTTAAGTTGGACTCTTTTTGTTTCCTTGTTTTTTCAGTTGTAATCAAAGTAGGAAGTGACACATGGCTGCCTCTTATTCCTAAAATATTTGCAATAATGTCAGTATTTACCAGCAGGGGGTGGGGTTTGCAGCTGGCACCGTGCAAGAACAGATTTGGGGCTGGGACTCTCGATGGGCTTTGCTTGGTGCCTTGTGGGGAGTGTAGAGGTGCAGAATCTCACTGTCTGTGTTCTGGGCTTCTGTTTTTAGAGCATTTAAAGGTCACTACTTTCCCAGGAGCAGATCTGTGCAATCTGAGAAGCTGTGACCTCAAATGGCTCTTTCTTCTGTTTCAGGGATGTCTTGGAAGAGATTCGTATCCGAAGGACTGTGGATGAGTGGATCAAGGCAATCAGTGAGGAGATCCAGGTAGGGCTGGAAAAATGAGTTCAGATTTTTGTGTTACGTTTTTCCACCTTGCCTTGTTCTTTCATGTCCACAGTAAAGTGATTTACTCACCTCTTGGAAACATGAGAAAGCTGCCTATTATTGCTAGCATGCAGTAAGCTGTAGTAAAATATTTATCTCTGTTTTAAACCTGTAGTTGTGTAATGAAAACCCCTGGTCTCACTTGCTGGCTAACATGAAAAACAGGCTCTTTCTCAGAGCTTCAAAGTTTTCCACATACTCTGCTGATAGCCTTGAAGACAAAAATCTTCATTTATTACATTTTTGTTTTCTATTTAGGCTGAAATGGCAAGAAATGATTCAGAACAAGGGAAATATGATCAAAAACCCCCATGGAACAAGAGAGCCCAAAACCTCAGGGCTATGAAGACCAAGAAAGAAATTAAAGAGAGAACTCAAAACATCCAAGGATGCTTGACAAAAAAGGTTTTATCTGCACCTAAGCCATTGCAGAAGCAGGTGGAAGATAATACAAGGAAACAGAGGTTTAGAACTTACTTTTCTGAAAATGTGCAGAGCAAAGAAAGAAGGGCAGATGTGAGTTACCAAGCAGTTGGTTTCTTTTCTGGAAAAAACTGTTCAGTATTGATGTAAAAAATCGTGTGTGCAGGTGTACTAATTTGAAATGAAAGTGATAGCTCTGTCCTGGTCCAATTTACATCAATGAAGAATTGTAAATTACTATTTTTTCCTCTTTGGTGTCCATCAGGGAGCTGTAGGTGGAACTGCACAGGTCCAAAATGAAGATTATTTGTCCCAAGTTTATGGGAAACCCATTTACCACGGCCACCGCAGCACGCTTAAAAAAGGACCCTACCTGAGATTCAACTCTCCCTCTCCCAAATCTAAATTTCCCAGACCCAAGCTGATAGAGACTGTTAGAGGTAAGTGATTCTTTGATGGGAACAAGGTGTTCCTTCCCAGTTTTTCAGCCAGGAATTCCTTGTGAAAATGAATGTGTTAATTGTAGTTCATCTGCTCTTCAGTAGAAAGCTTAAGCAACTGCAGTGGCTTTCCAGAGAGGTGGTCACTGCCTCAGGTTTGTCAGGGCTTAAGAGGCATTTGGGAAATGCCCTTAATTTAACTTTTGGTCAGCCCTGAAGTGGTCAGGCAGTTGGACTAGATGCCTGTTGTAGGTCCTGTCCATTTTGAAATAGTTTATTTCTATTTAAGATCCTCTTTTCAAAACTAAAAAATACCAGAAATTTTTCAACTTTGCTTAATGTGTCTCTCACTTATTTTATGTTGTCAAATAATTACTTATTTCTAAATATGATAAATGTATTAATATGTATTTATTGTTGTCCAAGATTTAATGAGCTGAATTTCTAAAATTAATCACAACTGAGTGTGTTGAAAAAGAACTCAATTTTTGATAAAGGTCACTGGGAGATGTATTTTTTGTGTCAGGTTTATCCAGTGATTTTCCATTTAAATATTTAATTCATTCAGAGTTCAGCAATGTACTGAGACTTGAAAACTGAAGGAAGTCTGATATTTAATTTCCTGTTTCTAATGCATCAATTGAAGTATGAAAAATTAAATATATGGGATGAAGATGACATCTGTTAGCTTGAAAATATTGAGAGATGTAATCAGAATCATTGATTAAGTTCACTAAGTGCAAGTAACTCCTTTTTCTTCATCCAGTTAGAGTTATAAGCAGAGTAGAAATCCTCTCTGTGATAGCTTGTTAAGGTTATTTAATTGATAAATGTTATTAGTTGATTAATAATGAATTCTCTCTGATAGTTTTGTTGGCAAAGTGTTAGGATAAGAGGGTCCTAATTTTCTAACCTATTAAAAATGTGTAAAAATAATTACAAAGGGAGACTATATGATACCTGACATAGGTCAGTGTAGATAAACTTCATCTAGACTTAGTAAACAGTAATATTTTAATTGGATCTCTTTTATTTCCTAGTTACCTTTTCAAAACTTACCTGATTCTTAATACAAAAACTAAGAATAATCTTTAACTGGTATTTAAAAAAAAGTGTGGATCATTTTACTGGGGAGGAAGTGAGCAAATGACATGAGGAGAGATAATGATGAAGGGAAAGTGTGGAGATGGGAGAGAGGCTTAAGAGGAAGAGGTGCTTTAAGTGGTGGTGGGCATTAATAGGATGTGCATCCATGGAAAAATATTAACTGCCTCCCTCCATGCTTCTTGCACTTAGGCTGTTGTTACCCATGCAGGGAGAATATACTTGATGCAGTCTTAAATGCCATGTTTAAAAATGCTGCCTGGGTTTTTATTGCAGCTGTCAAAACATTATATTCTGTGTGAAATAAGAGAGATCAACATCAGAAGGCAGCCAGTCACTTGATGAAATCATGTTTTTAGGCCATTGCAATGGATGGAGTAAAACATATTTATGTTTCTGAAGACAGGCACTGCTGAGGTTTGAGGCTGGGGATTTTTTTACATCATCATCATTACTATTACTATTATTGTTATTGTTATTTTAATATTATTGAGTGACCTGGTTGAGTGGAAGGTGTCCTTGCCCATGGCAGGGGGTTGCAACTGGTTGATCCTGAAGGTTCCTTCCAACCCAAACCCTTCTGTGGTTCTGTGGTTATGATGTACATCCCCAGTGGCAAGTCCTCAAAATAGTACAAGAATCTCTTGTTTGGCCTCACGTGGTCCTTATTGCAATTTCCTTGCCTGTGCTCTGGAGCCCAGTTGTGATCTGTGAAGAGAAAGTGTTATTGGTAGAAAATATTCACAATTCTCACCACCTTCCTGGAAAATGTGGGTTATAGTCCTGGCAAAAACCTAGAAAACTTTTCAAATCTCACCATTTTTTAAAAGGTGAGACCTTGTTACATGAAAACTGCCAGCCTTGTGACTTAGGTATTTTGTTTGTCCTCTCTTGAATGTCTTTTCTTTGGTGAAAAAATGGTGTATCCTCTGGTATACTCATTTGAAGCATGATATGTCACTGGTTTTGACTATTGGCTGTGCTGTACACCTATAATTTAATTTATTCTGTATAGATCTTTCTGGATAAAATGTGTGCTAGTAAGCACTTAGGGTAGTAATAACAGTAATACAGTGACCACTAAGATTTGGATTGAGAACAGGCACTTCTTTAAAAATATTTAATCAGCAGTTCTGCTTTTGCTGAGTCCTAAATGAATTTTCTTCTCTATTTATTGGGCTCTTGTCCTTTACAGAGGGTCATAACCTTTCCAGGGAGGCCAATTTCATCATTCCAGAAATCTAATTATAACAAATAGGTCATTTGATCATTGAAACCACCAGCTGAAATTCAGTGGTGTCAGTGAAATGGAAAGGTGCAGGTTCTGTGCAGCTGGAACGAGCTGCTCCTGTGCTTCAGCTTTTTTCTGTTGGAGGCAAATAGAAATGAAAGGGAAAACTGCACTGGATCAATGCTGCCTTCAATCTTCAGAGCTCCTGTGTGTGACAAACAGCTTCAGAGCTCTTTGCTGGAAAACAGAGTGAACTCTGGATAGCCTTTTCCCAGAGTGGTTCCCTTCCAAGCCATTAAGTCATGCTGCAGAGCAAAACGTGTGTTTGCAACAGTAAAGCCACCATAAAATTTGTTTCTCTATTTAACATCAGGCTGGAGTTATGGGAAGTTATGGTTTTGTCTCTATCCTGACAGTAAATAAAATAAGACACCTCCTGGTGTTCTTGTATAAGGGAAAAATGGAATTTTTTGCACTTTGTGTAAAGGAGCAGCACTCCAGTGAGTGTGTCCTATTGCCAAGCTTTCTGATTTTAACTGAGACTGAGGTTGGTTTGATCCTGACATTATTTATCTTTGCCTCTTGGTAAGACTATTGGTCAACTGCTTCATTTTTGTCCTTTCCTATACCTTACCAATAACATGGAAAAATAATCTGTGGTGTTTCACAAAGACAAAACAGTTTAATCATTTTGGGGGCTGCAGTTCTGGAAGAAGCTGTTATGGCAGAGCAAAGTATAAATAATAAAATTAGGAACAGTTCTGTGCTCCTCTGTAGGAGGAGTGTAAATAAAATGCACCAAGGTTGAATGAGCACTTCAAAGCACCAGGTTCTTAAAAAAACAAAGAAGGAAATAAACAAATCTCTTTCACATTAGCCATGGTGAGTTCTTCCCTTCACAGATCTGCACCCACAGATGCCCTTCCTGGCCTTGATGTACCAGGTGATAAAGGCTTCAGAATTATTGGAAGTCTTTGGCCTTGGGTCTGATTGGCTGAAAAATCCAGACTTGTTAAATGACTCTATTTTGTTAGAGCAGTCCACTGAGCTTGTTTTAAATTAGTGTTAGAATAAGGATGTTTATTTAAGGCTGAAATGGCCATCTGGAGAGTCTCTTTTCAGTCATTTTATAACTCTCAACCATTTTCTTTGCAAATAAACTATGGTGACTAATGCTTGGTTTCTTATGGAAAGTTAGGAAAAAAATTCAACTAACACTTTTATGAGTAAGAGATCATTTCTAAAAAAAAAAAGCTGGAATTATTTTCTTGCATAATGTGAACTGATAAATACATGTAAAACACTGTTTTTTTAAAACTAAGTTTAATTAAATGTCTCGTTTCTGCCCAGTGCAAATAAACTTTGCAGGGAAAAATGAAAAGTTGAAAGCAATTAAAATGAGGTGCTGTGTGTATACAGTACTTAATCATTCTCACTGTGAAAACCTTGTTTTTACAAGTTGGCAGCGTTACAGATATGCTGCCAATTTCTGCTTTTACTCAAAAGTTCAAGGCCAAGGGGGACTGTTAGATCATGTAGTATGACCTCTGCTAAATCACAAGCCTCTGAACTGTATCTATTTATGTTACAGAGTCCAGTAATTTGTCTGACTGCAGAACAGTTTTTTTGGCTAACCTGTGCTTTGCAGAAAGGCACAAGCTCATCATTTAAAGGCAGAAGAAATTCTGCTTCTTCCCATGGCAAAAGAGCTTGTGCTTCCAAAGCAAACAGGACACTTCAGATTTATTATCTGATTTGTAGTGAGGTTTTGGCTTCAGTTTACAGCTACTTCCCTTTCCAGGTGATTTTTCCTTAAAAAATGAAGAGTGCCTGGTAATGTCTAATCTATTTTAATATTTGCAGAGATACAGAATTAGTGCTGAGTGCAGTGTTACCATCTCTGGGAGTCTTCTCCTGCTCCATCTCAGATTCCTGCTGAGACACCTGGGGGTTACATTTATCCTGTTGACCAGGGCATGGTGTTGTGATTTCTCATTCCACTGCTGACCCAACATGACCATAAACCCTTTCCTAGAGATGCTTCTCTCTGACCTGTATTTTCTCTCTGAGGAGTTAGAACTTGTTCTTGTTTCCAGGCTTACAACCCATAATTTGTCTGCACAAAAATACCACTTTATAAGTGAACTGCCTTACCTGCTTGTCTGCATCTAACAGAAGTCATGTTATCAATCTTTATTATCCCTATATTTTATAATCATTGACTTTCATTCTTCAGTTAATTAGGAGGCTGTTAAATGTGAACAGAGCTAAAAGGTGCTTGTTGCCATGTGTTAACTGGCTGCAGGTACAGGGAGGTGATTATTAGAAACAACAGAGGAGTAAAATGACATTTTTTTGGCTGTAATAAAGGTATGGAGTTGGTTATCAGCATATTTCTTTCCAGATTTGTTATCCTAACACCTACAAAATAACAGTAGAAGCACTTCTGCCTGATTGACAATTGTTGACACCTTTTTGGGGGGAATTTTCAGGCAGTTTTATCAATTTATGTTAAAGTTCATAATTTCCCTAATAATATTCATTGTTTGCTGTAAGTTGAGTAAGACCTTGCATGACTGTATGGTGAGAAATGCACATTGCAATAAATGCTCTCTTCTGCTCTTTGCTTAAGACATTTTTACATATAAATGACTTCTGACTGCCTATTTACAATACACTTGAAAAACTGGGCCAAAAAATCAATATTTCCTTGATGATGGAAGTGAAGACTTTTGGGTATTAGCTGTGGCTTGATTTTGCAGTAGCACTGAGTTGTTAAAGCAGGAATTTACAGATTATACCTGTTTTTCTGAGTACCTGTCAGTTTTGTGGCTGCATTTCAAACCTAAGTTCTGGGTTTCTTCTTAGCTGCTAAATCACACATTAAATTCCAAATTTCAAACTTAAATTATGGATTTCTTCTTAGCTGCTAAATCACACATTTCGTTCCAACTTACCTTTGTTCCTTGTCATGTTTCTGTGCCCTTATCTGCTAGATTCAACTTAAAAATTGCAATTTTAACTCCTTCATTGCTGCCAGTACTGAGCCATCTATCATCTACCTTTAGCACTTTCAGGTTCTGCCCTTTGGGACTCCCTCCCTCTTTCCCTCCATCCCACAGAAAAATTCTGCAGTGGATTCAGCAGGAAGGCTTGGCTCAGTAGTGTTGTCACTGGGTTTGTGTGTGCACTGTGACCCTTACAATTTATGTGCTCCTGTTTCAGGCACAAAGGTGAAGTCAGCAAGGACCCAGACCTGCAGTCACCCACAGAAGGTCATCAGCAGCCCCAGGAAGAAGCATCCTGGGTATGCCCTTGCCCAGCAGAACCAGTACCTCTTCAGCCCCAGCCAAGATGTCCCTGCAGCCTCTGGTCCTCTGGAAGGGCACCTCATTCCCATGGCTATTCCACTGGGTAGGAGCAAATAACCTGGAGCAGATTGTGTGCAGCTTAATCACTGCTATTTCATGGAAATACAACTTTTGTCTTCTTAAGTCAGTGGTTTGGGGGTTGGAATTGGATGATCTCTAAGGTCCTTTCCAAGCCAGACCATTCCAGGAGATTTGCATCTGCCCTTCTCATAGGAAATCTGAGGGATCAGTTGGAAATGTTCTGGTTTTCCTCATCCTTTGTGCTGCCTGTCTGGTGACACCCTGACAGAACAATTTCTTGCCTAGCTGTACCTTTTTTTGGTTCATTTTGGTTTTAGGCTTCATGTTCTTGCTTTCAGTTTGGTATCCACATAAGCAGGAACTGAATTACTCACCCTTGGATTCAGCTTTTGCAAAGACTTCAGCCCAACAATTTCAGCAGGACTGTGCCAAGCCCAGTAAATTCCTTGTAATGACTTCTGGATTTTTGGACTTTCAGTAGAACCTTTATATAGGGTTTGTTTTGAGAAGGGTTAGTATTATATAGGCATTGAAATAAGGTAATTATTTTTTTAAAAGACTGTCTGAGACAAAAATTTGTGAGTTGTTATACTAAGTGTAATATTTGGGTGTGGTGGTCTGTAGTTTTTGAAGGGCAAACACAATTCTTGTTTTCAGCAGTAGATGTCACTGGAGTCAAGGAAAGTGAATCATTTTAAAACCAGGTAGTGTTGAGTTGACAATTTCTGCTGGGAAAGCTTAAAATTAGCTGGTGAATTACTGTAGTTTAGCTAACATTAATGGGGGCTTTTTAATTGCCCTGTAATTGCACACAGAATCTCGAAACACACAGAATATAGTTTTAATTAATTTATTAATTTACTGGCTTTGGAGGTGGATATATGAAGTTTTAATTGTTTTTCAACTGTCTTTAGGTAAAACCCAAAGCAGCAGCACTTTACCACAGCCTGCTGGAGTAATCATAGATAAACCACACCCTGTCACAGTTACAACCTCCCTTCCTCCAGTGCCACCAAAGCCTCCAGTCGAGGTAAAAAAACCAAATATAGCTGTAATAGAGATGAGATCAGAGAAAAAGGACCCACCTCAGCTCTCTGTGCAGGTAAATGTCAAGAGTGATGATGATTTGTTTGTTTATTTTAATGAGTGCTGACCACAGGCAGCCTGATCCATCAGTAACAACCTTTGGCATCAGTAGATGGTTTTCAGTAAGAATTAGAAAAATATGGAATGGAGGGACCAAGCAGTTCTCATGCTATAATGATATATTTATTCATATTTTAACAATTGTCTTTATTACTTGACTAAAATAGAAAACTATTTATTCCCTAAGTCACCTATGCAGGGCATTTGTAAAATCTGTGTCACATTTTCTTTTTTTTTTTTAAATGAGATTTTTGAGCCAGAACAAACTTGGAGTAAAATAAGTATAAATATAAATGTCAGTTTTCTTGGATGATTGCTTTGGCCTTTAAGATTTCTGTTTAAAGCATGATTTTCAACCCAAGGGTTTCACTCCTGATTAATCAACCCTTGCAGCCCTTACCTTGTGGGTTGGGGTGTGTTGTTTTAATTTTTTGCATGAGTCTGTTGTCAAGGAAGTGGATGTTTCTTATGTGCTCATTGTTTTGGATTCCAACTGTTGAGACTGCTCACACTCCCCCACACCTTTCAGACACAAATGATTCATGGAACTCAGAGTTGAGCACAGGTAGAGTGTTCTGTGCCTCGTTCCCTTGCTGTCACTTTGTTCCACCCATCTGCATTTTGCTGTTATTTCACCCAGTTCTTAAATATTTAAGGTGATTTTTCATTTCCTAAAGGAATGAAGCATTGAAATCTTTGTTCTTAACAGAAATACAACACATTTTAATGCTGTAATGGACATGTCTTGATTACAAACTATATTGTGATCTTCTAAATTAACTGCAGGTCAAACACACCTCTGCTCTAACTATTATAGATAATTACTACAGATACACTCACCTTCTGTTCCATGCAAGACAAAGTGTCAGGGAATTAGAGAACAGGAGAAATCAGGTACTGCAAGAGAAGAGGTGACTGTTTCTGATGTTAGTTTTTGACATTACAGTAATTTGATTTTCAGAACCAAGCTGATATCAGATACAAGCATGAGAAAAAGAGAGCGCTGAATTTTAGTGGCTCAGAAGCAGGTGGAAGAAAAAAATCTAAAAAGTTCAATGATAATAGCCAAGCTAATATATAGATTTTTATATTGATGGGTTTTTTTGTGTCCTAGGTGTTACCAAATGTTGATATTGACAGTGTTTCAAGTGCCAGTGGGAGTGTAAGTCCCATTCCTCCAGACTCTGAGCCTCTGCTCCCTCCTGTCGATGCTGTAATACAGGTACTGATTGTCTGGGAATTCAAACTTGTTCAAAAGGAAAATGTGTTAAATTGCTGCAAAGTTCTCATTGTCTTTAGTTAGAGAAATGAGACAGTTCTAGGAAAAATGGAGTAATTATTCTACAGAATTTATAGTACAAGGTATTTGTTTAAGAAAATGAGAAATTGTAGGAATTGGCTCTTCTGCCAAGATTAAATGATCACCATGGTAAGACTCTAAGAAAAACAGTGTTCCTATGTCCTGGAAAGAATTATAATCCTTGTTGGCCCGTGCCTGTCTTGTTTTCACTGGCTTCAGTCTTCTGAGGATGTTCCTCATCCCTCTCTCTGCTGCTTGGCTCTTCTGGAGTGGTCAGTGGTGAGGGCTCTGAGCCCCAGGAGCCTGTGGTGTTGGAGTGGCCACTCTATTCTCTTCCCCTACAACTTTCCAGAAGTGTTTTTAGTCTTGATCTGAGCAGCAAGGAAGGTTTTTGTGCAGCTCTAGGGGTAACTGCTGTGTGCTGAGTGATAAGGACAGAGTGTGTGAAGGCTTGGTGAGGCAGTGATTCGTTTTGTGTGGTTATTGGACATTCTATTTTCCTGACTTCAGGAGTTAGGTCCTCCAGAGCCCTGTGATCCAGATATTCACTGAATCAGACAGAGATTGTGGACTAAAATAGTGATTTGTATTGAAGATTCTATTACTCCATCCCAGCAAATTGATTAGAGAGATGGAGCACCTCTCCTATGAGGAAAGGCTGAGAGAATTAGGATTGTTCAGCCTGGAGAAGAGAAGGCTCTGGGGTGACCTCACTGCAGCCTTCCAGTACCTACAGGGACCCTACAGAAAGATGGAGACCATTTACAGGAGTAAGGACAAGGGGGGATGGTTTCACACTGGCAGAGAGTAGGTTTACATTGGATATTAGAGGAAATCTTTGACTGTGAGGGTGGGGAGGCCCAGGCACAGGTTGCCCAGAGAAGCTGTGGCTGCCCCATCCTTGGAAGTGCTCCAGGACAGGTTGGACAGGGCTTGGAGCAACCTGGGACAGTGGCAAGTGTGATTTAATTGATTCTTGTCATGAAGGCTTTCTGCTAATGCATTTCCACCCCCCCCAAGATGAAATTCTTAACAACTGCAATCTGTCTTTGTCAGAGTCCAGAAGAAATACACTGTGAAGAGGAAGACACAAAGATTCCAGGAACTAACTTCATTGATGTTACTGATGTCATGCAGGTAATCCCACTGCAAAGGTGTCTTTTCCTTTTAATGATTTTTATATTTGTTTTATATTATTCTATCAAAACTGGAAACACAATGTAAAGAAACTATTTTCCTTTCCTAGCAGCTTTAAAAGTCCACTTTGTGAGCAATAATGAACTTTACAGTGTTATAGAGGATATTAGAAATTACTGTGTGTTGGTGAGTAGAGAAGCCTTGGAAAAATTAGAGTAAAAAGCTAAAATTAGCTTTTATTTGGATATGTTAGAATCCACTAGAAATACAAGTAGTTCTCTAAAATCAGCAGTGATTATGGCACTTAGACTTTACAATTTAAAACTCTGCATGTAATGAATACAGTGACAGGCTGGGAGAGCTGGGGTTCTTCATCCTGGAGAAGGTTCTGGGGAGACCCTGGAGCACCTTCCAGTGCCTAAAGGGGCTCCAAGAGAGCTGGAGAGGGACTTTGGACAAGGGGGATGGCTTCAGAGTGACAGAGGGGAGGGTTAAAATTAGAACTTAAGAAGGAATTCTTGACAATGTTATTGTTTCTGGTTTATGGTAACACAGCTTTATTTGAGATCCCCCTTCACAGTTCAGTTTTTTTAGGTAGCAAATCCTTTCTTTGGTTAGCTGACCTCTTGTCTGGGGGGTCCTGAGAAACACTCAAGGTTGGTGAACCAGCCTGTGTTTCACTTTACTGAACAAAACTTACTGTGTGTAATCAAAATTTACCCAAAAATTTATTCTTTTTATTTCTTCTGTGTGCTCCTGATCCCAGGATTAGAGTGTACATCAAATATTAACCCTAGTGCTTACAGGTGGATTTATTTTTAAAATAAGTTAATTATTATCAGTTCATTAAAACAGCCCTAATTTGATGGTTTGTCTACCAAAAGTGTGCAAATGCTTTATTCATTTATAGCTTCAAAATTACCTTATGTTACTGGAGGGGAGGAGTTAAATCTCTGTGGACATGGTTCTTCTGTTAGCACAAGAAAAAAGCTTTACAGAAATTGTTTTAGGAACTATCAAAAATGCTGCGATGTTAAATTTTTATTATGTGAATAATAGTTACTCATCTTTTCTTTTTTCTTTTTTTTTCCTGGATTGCTTTTATCTTTTAGTTTTGGCAATGGGATATATTTTAACCACAATACCAAAAATGTTCCAAGTGAAACATATGTTTGGCCTATGACCACACAGACAATATTCTTAAAAATGTGCAAGGCAAACACAATGGGGAAGCATAAAATCAGTCTCTGGAGTGGCAGGGGTATTTAAGACATCAAAAGAAAGCAAAGTTATTGTTATAAAAGAGTCTTCAGATTCATGAAAGTATGTGCATAAAATGCTGTACAAAAAATAGCTTTTGTTGTCTTCCCCCCACTCCCCTTTTATTATGAAAGCTTAATTCTCTTAGAACTGAGTAGGATAAGTATTTGTGTGGAATATCTTCCTTTTTTTGTTTGTTTTGTTACCTTTTTCTGTGTTTGTTGTTGCTGGCAGTGTTCCAGGCCAGGCTGGACTGGGCTTGGGGCAGCCTGGTCTGGTGGAAGTGTCCCTGCCCATGGCAGGGGGTTGGAACAAAATGGTCTTTGAGGTCCCTTCCCACCCAAACCATTCTGTGATTCTGGGGTTATTTCAGTGAGAAACTTGCTCAGCTCACATGAGCCCCCAGCTGACTCTCAGATTTATTGAGTCTGCTCTCAAATTCCTACAAGCAGCCACATCCTGCAGTTCCTTTAGCAAACTTCCTGGGATTTCAGGTTAAATGCACTTTTTGCTCTCTCTGAATATGCCCTAATTGCAAGGCAGGGGCTTTTTTCTCAGAATTTTTGCTTCCAATTTGAATGCCACAGCAAAGTATGGAGCCTGCAGAGCTCAGAGTAAATGTATTTTCCTGAACCCTCATTTCCCACTGATGCTCTTGGGCAGGACATTGATATTTTTACACTTCACTCTTCAGACAAAAGCTCACAGGTGACACCTGCAATGCAGCTTGACCTTGCTCCTGAGGATTGCTTTAGAAATCCACCAAGAAGAAATCCATGGCTTAAGTTTCAGGAGTCTTTAATAAAAGACTGTGCATGTACATGGTTTGGTAATGGAACAAAACTAATCTATAACATCTAATAATTTCAAACTTTTTTAATTATCTGAATGTAATTTGGGAAATAGAATTTTGGCTTGATACTTTATGATAAAGTACAGTGATTAATATTCCAGTCATATCTGAAAGACTTTCTAATTTATGCCATATTTTGATTGGGGGTTGTGATAGATATTTTCAACAGTCTCCAGGGAAGCAAAATGCAGAATTGAGTGCAGAGTATTCAAGATTGGTCTACAAGTTGATATATGTTCAAGTTCAGTCTGTATAATTAAATACTGACTATTACATTATTTTTTTATTTCAGCAGAGATAATGTATCACCCCCAAATGAATATAATTTTGTGCATTATTATGGATTTGTGCACTATAAAATAGAAAATATTTTAGAAATGCAGTAGAGCTGCAAAAGTTTGTCAGAGTTAGTAAATAGATGTAAGATGTATTGTATGTACTTGCTTTATTTAATCCAGATGTTTGTATTTTGCATACTTTCAGAGGTATTAAATAGGCAACATCAAAGAAAATTTATGGAATAATGCAGGCAGAGGAAAATGCATCATGAAATGCTGGACAAAGACATCTTTACATTTGCTGTCAGAATGAATTATTGTTCTCAATACACATATCCCAACAGCATGAACTGCTGAGCAGCTTGCAAGGCACCCAGGGCCTTCTGACTTCAACCTCTCTGCTCATTCCTATGCCTAGAATGGTTTAAAGACCTTTGTTTTCATTGTTTATTCTGGCTTTCTCCCTGCTTTGAAGATTATCACTATTCAAAGATCCAGAAAGACCCAGGAGTTCTCTGTGTAATACTCATCAGGGACCTCTCTGACTCTGCAGGTTTAAAATGTGTTAAGCTGGGAGAAGTGTTACTGCTGGGGTGGGGAAGGAGACAGGGAAATGTTGTTTGTTTTTTTTTTTTTTCCCTTTCTCTGTTCTTTCTCTTTTCAGTGATTTTTTTTTCTTTTTTTTTTCATTGATAATATATAGCATGGGATCTTCTTATTTTATGGGTTGAAATTAACTTTAATTTATATAAGGGAAAAGGAGACTTTTTTTTCTCCTTTCACTGTGTTGGAGATTAATCTTAGTAAATATGGATTTACAGTGAGCTTTTATGCACCATCACATATTTCTCACTGGTAGTTCAGGGCTCAGCTCCTCATCTCCTTCTGGCATGCCAAATTTTCTTCTTAGAGAGCCATATGACTATTAGAGACATTTGTTTTTAATGCTAGAAGTGGAGGTTGCAGGTTCTCATTCATCAGGAGACATTACAATATGATGGTTTAGTGGCTGCTTTTTGGGACTTGGTGCTGGGTTTGTGCTCCAGGGGAAAAGGAGGGAGGCATCTTTGGGAAAACCCAAATATTTTAACATGCCAAGTCACTTCTCAAACTTTTTAGAAATAGCACTTCAACATTAAAATCAGGATGTCTGTGAGGGTTGTCTGAATTATTGCCCAGAAATACCTTCTAACTTTCAGCAGGTGAAGTTAATGGAAGTGTAAACACACGTGTGACATGTGTGTAAACTATTAATGTCTAGTTTTCAGTGCTGGCAAGTTTATTAGAGTTTTGATTGACTCATTAACTTTTGTGAATTTGTCTTTTCAGACTGGAGACTTTAAAGAACAAGTTTAATTTATTTTAAGAAAAACAACCATAACACCAAAACTCAACCCAAACAAACAAAAAAAACCCCTAACCCAACAAATAACTGTAGAATGTTTCCTAAAGTTTTTTGTTTAGAGGGGGAACATTTCTGGTGTGACATTAAAGAAACCTGATGTAGGTCACAAGTAAATTTTTCAAGTATTAGCATTGCCACTGGCTCCCTGCCCTGTGCAGCACAGGCAGGAAATATGAGCCAAATCATGTTTTACTGAGCAGTTCCTCTGGCTTTATACCTCTACAGATTTATGATTTGCTAAGCTTAGAGTTGTATCAATTAACTACAACACCCTAAGGAGGGAGAATATGGTTTGTGTGCTGTCATACATCCACAAATGTTTCTTAAAGAAAAAACCTGACAGTTACCTCAATGACACTGCCCTCCAGAAATGTACCATAACTTAATTTACTGCTTATTTATTAGGATCAGGAAGAGGAGAGGGATGAAATTCCAGAATTACTTGAGCCTATTCTGGAGCTGAATGGCCAGTTTAAAGTTGCCTCACCACAATGCAGTGGGCCTTTGTTTCCTCCAGTGGCTTCTGCTCCTCAGCAGCCTGCTGATATTTTGGATGAACTGATCCAAAGGAGAGAAACTATAGAAAACAAGCTGATAAATTGGTGAGTTGCAATTTAACAAAGTGGTAAAGCACATATATGGCAGAAGGAATGAATTCCCTAATTATCCTTCCCTTTGTCCTTGCCTCCATTCCCTTATCCATTTTCCTTTGAGCTACCTTGCATTTTATGTCAAGAATGCTCTTTTGTGTGCTTTTAGGTGTCTTGGTGTTTGCTGATGCTTATATGGGTTTTATTCTGCCAGGGTGGAACAAGAAATAATGGCAAAAATTATCAGTGAGATACACCCAGCTCAGAAAGAAACATTGCCCAGCATTAGCAGCTCAAAGAGTGAAGACAGTGAGGTTGCAATCCCTGACATTGGTAAGTAGGAATGATTGTTCTCAGCAGATGGATTATCTCAATTTTTGGCTAATTTTAACAAGCTGTGTAGGTGGCTGTAGCCTCAGCCTAAAGGTGGATAATCCTGAACCAGTGAAACTGTGAAAAGCAGCAGTGTACACCTGAATTTATGTGGAGACAGAGCAAGTGTTACAAGGCCACTGAAATAAATTACCTAAAATAAAAAGAAGACTTAGAATAGCAGCACTGTACAAATCACCTTCTGTTACTGGCCACCTAAATCACATTTGGCATTTTGCTGAGCCTGTAATGTTTGTTTGCCCTTCTTTTTTTAATAGATCTGTCAAAAATTACTTCTCTTATGAATGTGTGAGAATGGAGAGAAAAGCATTTCTCCTGTGATGTCACTGCCCTTTGCTGTTGCCTTCTTTTATGCTCCTGATTTGTTCCTCTACTGTTGTTTATCTGGAAAGTTAAAAAAAAAAAATCACTTTTTGCAAAGGAATGTTTAAAATTTCACAGACAGTGAGTGGCTGCAGTACAGTACATGGATTTTAGGAAGTGAGACCTGGCTGTGTGCTTCACATTCCTTCATTTTCAGTTGAAGTTGCAGGTGGTGGAGGATTTCAGCTCTTTGTCAATGCTGGTGTCCCTGTGGACTCAGAAATGATTCATCATTTTGTAAAGGAAGCTCTCAGTGAAACCATTGCAACCATGCTGGGTGAGAGTCGGGCTCAGAGAGCAGTTCCTGATCCAGGTGTTCCTCCCAGCACAAGCACAGTGATGGTAAGAGTCTGTTTTATTCAAGCTTTTCTGCTGAAGTTCTGAGGGACTTGGTACTTAATTTCATGTTGTTGAAAGATAGCTCATGCTATTTTCTACCAAAAATAGTTATTCTGCTTTCTTGCAAACAAATGGGAGATGAAGAAATTAATTTCCTCATCTAAGAAGAAATGGAAGCTGAGAGCAATACTATTTTTGGTTTTATGGGCTTGCAGCCATTCTTTCATATCTGTTAAAATGACTATTAATTCTTTCTGAGTTTTGACTTCAGTAGTTTTGAATAAATGCTTAATTGATGAGTAGAGCTTCCTGTAATACAGGATAATTCCTTGTGTTCCCTTTGATAATCAAATGACAGCTGGCTCTTCCTTTGATAACAACATGACTGTGCTGCAATCTGGTGTTGTGTAATGTCTTTGGGATGCTTGTGGAAATTGCTGTGCTTAGAAATCCAACTTTGGAAGGCTTTGTTGAAAGTGGGATCAGTCATTCTGTTCTGTTGCAGTGCAGTTAGCCTGAAACACCTCGTCCTGCAAGAGACAAAGAGGTGATTCTATAGACAAAAGTAAAGGTTTCACTGCTGAGGGCTTCACCTCAGCCCCCCAGCATCTCTTCCACTCCATTACAGATTGAGGAGGGCCTGATGTTCCTCTCAGCTTGCTCTCCTGATGCTCAGAATCCTCTTCTGTTATCCATTATACATTTACTGATCTCCCTTTAGTTTCTCTGTCAGCTTAAACTGAAATATCCTCTAGCTGAAGTGGTTGGGTTTTCCTTGCTATTTATATTTGTGCACTTGAAGAGATTAGTTTGTCCTCTTTGACCTTTGTTTGATTAGCCTAAAGAAAGCCACCATCCATATGTGGACCATTCTTTGACTCTTGCTGTTGGGCAGCACTTTGATGTTTTCCAGTTTAGATTGGTTTCAAGCACAGGTAATACTAAAATGCTAATAGACACTTTTAATGATAATGTGGTCTCCAAGATGGGGTTTCCTCAGTGCCTTGAGCTGTAGTAGAGATTCTCTCCTGCCTTCATTGGAATCCCAGGAAGCTAATTATGTTTTTTAAAGTCTTTCCACATTTTGTAGCATGATAGCACAAGTTAAAGGATAGCTAGCAAAGTTTTTGAACTCTTCTTTTTCCATTTGTACTCAGCTCATAGCAGAAGTTCTTGATTATGTAGTTTATGCATTCTTGATTTCTCCCTTCCCACTGTGAATTTTCCTATCTAGAACTGAATTTCAGCTGTTACTGAGTTCTTTGGGGTTCATGATGTCCCACGGTTGGGTCTGAGCTGCCAAATGTGTTGGCAGGTTCCCCTTCCCATGAGAATTTTAATAAAAATCATCAGCCTGAGGACATACCCTTCAGAAACTAGCCTGGAAGTCTTCCTGTAGCCTCATTGCCTTGTTTTCTTATGAAATGTCAGAAAACAAGGCTGGAAAGAACTTGCAAAGGTCCAGCATATTCCTCCCCAGCCTTATTTGCCTGTCAGATTTATGTCCATTGCTGTTGTCTTTTTAAGGAACATCAAAATTCTGTTTGTGCTTCTTTTAGTGCTTTGCTGTCTTGGTTATTGCTTTGTTTGTAATCTTCTTTTAGCTGATTCTTCTTACCATAAAATCATCATACTGGCTCAATTTTATCCATGTCATGAAATATTTTCTTCCTTAACATTGTCTCAAATGCTGTATTAAAATCCATATAATAATAGAATTCATATTTAGATGGGACATTAGGAAGCATTTCTTTACCAAGAGGGTGGTTAAACATGGGATTAGGGTTCCTGCAGAGGTGGTTGGTATCCCAAACCTGTCAGTATTTCAGAGGCATTTGGACAATGCCTTTAACAACAAATTCCAGCTTTTGGTCAGCCCTGAACTGGTCAGGCAGTTGGGCTGGGTGATGATTGTAGTTCCCTTCCAACTGAAATAGTCTGTTCTGTTCTATACATAATCATTTCCCAATTTAATCATTTTAATGCCTAATTCACTGGTTTTAATTAATTTTGTGCTGGTGCAGCTTCCTGGAGGAGTTAGATCCATGGAAGCAGCAGCTGTCCCTGCTCTGTGATGAGCTGCCTTTGCCCCTCTTCCTCAGCTCTCTCTGGGGCTCCTGGGAAGGCAGGAATTCTGCACTGACATCCTAACTGTGGTTATGATTTTTCTTCCCCTCAGGAGGCTCCCGTGCCTACTCCAGTGCCAACACCCCAGGCCACACCACCACCAACACCACCTTCAGAAAAAGAATTGCTTCAGGTCAAAACTCCAGATTCATCTCCATCTCCTCCAGAGATGAGTGGGGATGTTCATGGACATGAAAAAATTAAAGAAACAGGTATTGAAAATAATAATTGAAGTTTAGAAGTAGCAAATATGCTTTAATCTACTGCCTTTAATTTTCTTCTTCAAAGAAATGTTATCTCTCAAGATAAATATTCTTGAGGCTATAATTCAAGTGGAAACTCATGTTCTACAAAAATTTATGGGCTAATTTATATAGAAAGCAAACATCTTTTATTTGGTAACAGTTCTATTTTCAAAATTAATGCACATTTCTATGGTCTGTGTGATTTCCACCCCTCCCAACCTCTGCACAATTTCTCACATCAGAAAAATAGCTGTCTTTTGCTCCTTCCTGTGCTTGTAATGTTAATTTAATCAAATGTACACTCTTCAAGTAAAGCAGCTTGGTTTTTTAAAATGCAGAGCAGTCTCCCTTGAGGAAGAAATTGAGGTTTTATTCTAACTTCTTCAGGTGCCAGCACTGCACTTAAAAGAAGCAATTCTTAATCTAGTCTTTTTAACTATCAAAAGATATCACAAAAACTGCAAGTGCTTGGTAGAACTGACTCTCTCTCTGAGATATACATCCTGCTTTCCTTTCTGATCTAAAATTTGGCTTCCCACGTGCAGGAGTTGAGACTGCAGCTGCCACGAGCCGTGTTGTCACCCCCGTGGTCACCCCAGTGGCCACCCCTGTCACCACACCTCCCCTGGCAGCCACACCGAGCCCTCCTGCCTCAGAATGGGGCTCCCAAGCTGAGAAAAGGGAAACTCCAAAGCTTCCAAACCCGTGGGATGGTGCAGAACTTCCTCTGGAAGAAGAGAGCCCCAGTCCTGTCCCTGAAGAGCCGTTCTGTCCTAGGACTCTGTGAGTTCAACAGGCTGCACAATATTCTCATTTCTTAAAAACTGAAATATGTATGTTCTTTCTACAGATATACTCAAAAATTCAGCAGAAAGAAATGCTTAATGTATGTATCAGGAGGTATTTGAGATAAGCCAGGATTGGGTTTTCATTTTTTTGAATTGCTTGAAGGGCTGTTTAGAGAAAAATATGAAATCAGGGCCTTTCTCAGGATTTATCAGCCCTTATTCATTGCCCTGCTGAACGCTGTACTCAGTAAACTTGTACTGCTACACCTGCCAGTAACACAGAGAGTGACAATGAAATATTGTGTTATTAGCATTTCAATTTTTGTATTACCTCCTTGGGAATACACACGGTAGTTTTTAGTTGTAACCAGAAACTCACAAACAGCATTATTTAACCATGTTAACTCTTAAACTATTCTGTAAAATGCTGTGGTCTTGCATTGGAAAAAAACCTTCAGAATCCCTTTCTTTTCAGTATTGAATTAAGATGTTGGTCTGCCCTGTTCAGCGTGTCGTGGTGTATTCACCGTGCACGTTCTGACCTTGCAGGGAGATGTCAGTGGCCAATGATGAGGAACCAGAGGCCTTGGTTTTGCCATCTCTGCAGCTGCCAGTGAGGCCCTTGGAGCCCCTTCCCTGCAGTGCCCAGGTGCCATCACCTGTGCCCACGCTCAGCTCCGGGGTGTCCACGCAGGAGAGCAGCCTCACCCCCACAGAGACCGAGACCACGGACAGACCCCTCTCAGAAGGGGAGGTGCTCTTCACCTGTGGACAGCCACTGCCTGCAGCAGGTAACCAACTGTGGAAATCAGAATTTGAGTTCTTTCTTGTTCTTATAAAGCTGCAAGCATCATCTTCCAGTTCGTGAAGATTGACAAGGCCTCGTTGTTCTTTTTCCTGTTGCTGAACAAAACGCTGCTGTTTATTAAAGCAAAAAGATTCAATCTGCTCTTTTGTCATGAGATCAACTTGGAAAATAATTGGGACTTGTCTTGCTTAAGTACCATGTGGTACTACGTTGTTATTGAAAGCAAAGTGTAAGAAATATGAAAAGAAATATGAAAATATGTCTTTGTAATAGGCATCCAGCAGGAGGAATTTCCAAATTTACTAAAGCACATTGTTGCACTTCTTAAAGAATGTGGCTTGGGTTTTCTGTCATGTAACTTGAATGTTTTTAATCGTTGTAACATAAAATATTTTTCAGCCTTAGCAGAAGGAGGATTGTCTTTTCCAAACCTCCCCGAGAGCTTATCCAGTACTCTCCGAGATGCCAATGAAATGGTAAGGAACTCTTTCTTAAAGAATCAGAGATAATGTGGGTTCCACCTTGGGCACCCTGCTGAATTGCATGTGCTTTAAACATTTTCACTCCCCAACGTTTTAAATTCACACTTCTAAACTGCATGCTCACAAAGAGTGTTAGAATTTCAGAACACCAAAGGAAAAAAGACCACATTATACAAACTAATTTCTGTTTTTAAAAAGTTGGATAATTTATATACTTCTGTAGGTGAGAGATAGCTATTATGCACTTTCATTTCTTTATTGTTTCCAGTATTAAGGCATCTTAAACAGAATAGAACATTGCTGTGCTCTGAGCTGTTGCAGCTTTGAGCCATCTTTTAATTGCTTGTGTGATGAAATTATTAAAGTGGGTTAGCTGAGCCTGGAGTTAGTTAAAGCTGCTTAAAACATCAGAGTAGTTTCTTATCCAATGTCTGCTGTAGTCCATGGTTCTGGAAACCTCCCAAGTCAAGGTATTCTCCATTCCCTTTCTCTTTTGGTATTCCTCAAATGCCTGGACATTCTGACTTTGTGTAAAGCCTTTTGGTAAGATGTAGCTGTGACATAAATTATAGGAGACATTATGGAGAAGAGGAAGCTCTGGGTGGACCTCACCAATGTATAAATATGTGGTGGAAAAAAGGAACGAAGAAAGAGCCAGTGAAAGACAAGAGGCAGTGGACACAGGTTGAAATTCAGGAAATTTGGTTTAAATATAAAAGATGTTTTTACTGTAGAGTGGCCAAACACTGGGAGAAGGGCTGCCTTGGGCAGCTGGGTTGGGCTAGACAACCTCCAGATGTCCCTTCCAAGCTGCACAAGGCAAGTTTAATGTTCTGGAGCAGAGCCCTCTTCTCCTGGCCTATCCTTCCTACACATTTCTGCACATTCATGGGCACACCTCACCTGACATAGCTTCCCATCTGATAGCCATGATTTCATTCAAGTCACAGCATCAGAGAACATCCTCAGCTGGAAGGGACCCACAAGAATGATCAAGTCCAACTCCTGGCTCTGCACAGAACCCCTCCCAAAACAACCACCACAGTTGTGAGACTGCCCTGGACTGGCAGATCTTTAGGTGCCTCCTCTGTCCTGCCACACTTCCTCTCCTAAACTCTGGGTTTAACACCCTGATAACAGATGAACCTAAATTAGTTCACTTCATCAGAGGAACATTTGCCTTCTGAGATGTTCTTCCCTCTCTTTGTCAGCTGGATTGTAGCTCCTGGTATTTCTCCATCCTCAATCCAGGCTGCTTGGTTCAGGAAGGTAATTCCCTGCTGGTGAGAGCAGCTTTGCAGCCAGATTGTTGCTAGCAAAGGATGTGTGAGGATTTAACTGTTTTCCTGATCTTTGGAGGCCTGAAGGATCTTGCTCCTCTTTAAGTATTGCAATCTTTTGTATCAAATAAAGAATGTGCATGTCTGTGGGTAAAAGAAAACTGTGTCATCTGTTTGCTTATTTTTAAATGCTTGAATTTTCATGACATAATTTTTCAGTGTGGAAACTTACAGTTAAAAAAAGCCTAGTTGTGAACTAAAGTAAGAATGATTCAAATTCCTACCAAAAACCAGTTTTGGAGCACGTATTATGTGGATTTTTTTTGTTTCTTTGTTCTAGGATTATGACCCTCCAAGTGAAGGGCAGGTGGTGAGGAGAATGGATAAAGGCTGTCACAGGGATCCTGTCCTGACTCTTTTAAACAAATTAAATCAAGCACCTGTTTTTGTACAAGGAGGAATAGACCACTTGGAGGTAACTTACAGTCCCTGGCTTTCCAGTTTTGAAGTGATTTTTCTCCTATTCAATAGTAGATAAAATATCCCAACTTTATCCTTCCTGTTGGCTGTAGAACAGCTTCATACACTTCATTCCCTGCTGCAAGTGATCCCACTTCTGTTGGCTTCGTTCTTGTGTAAAACTCTTAAAAAACACTGAAGTCTGAGTGTTACAAACAAACTGTACATCATATGTACCTCGTTTTCCAGGTGTGGGACTGTCCCAGGTTTGTCCTGTCACTTCAGCAATACAGGTGGAATGTTCAGCAGTACAAATACACTGCATTTAACAGCCACAGGAGTGGTTTAGGGAGCTATGCAGAACAACCCAGCAAGTGTTTACATGTACTTTGCACATGCTGTTGATACTGATCTTGGAACAAAACCTCAAAAATTCCTATTCAGTTGGCAGAAAAAAAAGAGACTCACAGGAAAATGTAATTATCTGCATCACAATTTTTTTGTCACACATCTGAGTTATTTCTGTGTTGGAAAATAGCAGTTTGGACTGGGTGTTCATTCTAACTGACATAGCTGGAGGAGTGTTTGAAGGAAATGAACTCTGAATGCTGCAGCAATGGCTCATGAGCACCTTTATTTACAGCAGATCTTGCTTTGTTTGTGATGCTACGGATGCATATGCAGTTTCTTCCTTCTGTCTTGGTCAGTTTAGTCTAAATAATTACCAACTTGAGTCACCTCCTTGGCTGTTCCTTTGTCTTTCTTTATTTTGCTAATGAGCTCTGGTGGCTGGACTTGGTGAAAAGCTTTCTACAGTGTTAACTCCCAAGTCTGCCTGTAATTGCAGTGACATTTTCTCATCAGCACTGCCAATTACAAATGCAGCTCTGATTTGCTTTTTCCCTTTCCCATAGTCACAGACCACTCAGTTTGTCCATACAAGGCATTCATAAACTCCCCTTTTTGATCCTTCAAAAGCAGGATAACATCCTGGATATATGGCTGAGGAAGTGACAATAGAAATTTGGATTCTGGCAAGGTGTGTGCAGGTGTCCCTTTTCCTTTAGAGGAGAATCAACATTCTCCTGGGTGTTCCCTGCATTGCCTTAGAGTGAAATGTGCACGTGTGTGTGTGTGTTTATTCCACCTGTTTTCCTTCATGGAAACAAGCTGGGTTTAACCTGCAGCTTTGAACGTCAGGATCCAGGGAACCATCCCTATTTTTAGTACCCTCCAAACCTACCTGAAAATTGAAGCTTTTATCTCACATGCTGTGCTGAGAGTCAATGGCTTTTAGATGCTGCCAATGTTTCAAGGTCAGGCAGTCAACAGTGGCCAAATCTATAACATCAAAGGCTTCATGTGCTAAAAATGTAACTTAGGTTCTGATCATGTAGAGATACCACTAATAAAATAAATGATGTTTGGCTGCAAGTGTTTCTTTTCTGTCCAGTACTGATAAATGTAGATCTAAATTTCAAACCCAGATGATATCTCCATGGCTTGTTTTCTTTATCCAATGCAAATAGAATAAACTTAAGTTTATAAGTGCTTTCAGGGTTAATGTAATTAAAAACAATGCCTGGGTTTGGAAGACTTGCACTGGGTTTTTATGTGTGCTGTGGTTTTGGTGTTCTCTGCAGGATTCTGATGGCAGCATTGGGGAGCTCAGTGAAGGTCAGAGACCGAGGCTGATCAGAGCACAGGAGAGAATCCTGATGGGAAATTCCATTTTCATGGAGCATCCAGCTGCTCAGAGCTCTGGGAGCAGACCACGCCAGGGTCTCCGTTCTGCATCTCCAGGGCAGGTTACCCAAACTGGAGGTACAATTAGATTCTTATTTCTTCTCTGTGATATTCCTGTGGATTTTCCATAACAGAATCTGAAATAATTTCAGACCATACATTCAAAATCCAATATTTACAGGCAATTCCTACAATGAAATTATCAGTGTTCCTATTTCAAGAACTGGATTTAATTCAAGCATTGTCTTCACTTCTCTTAGCAATTTTCTACAATTGGAATAAAAATCATGGCAAATACCCACTTGCCTATAGAAAAGTTAACTTGTAAAGTGTGTATTTTATTCTTTTAAGTCAAATTCAGTTCTGAGAAACAGATGGAGGCAGTTTCCATTGGACAGGTGTTAGCACCAGCACTTCAAGCTGCTTCTCTCTGTCCCCTTGCTCAGCACTGCTCCCCTTTGCTTTTATCACTCCATTGTGGTGATACTGCAGTGGCTCATAAATGGCAATATATTTTAGCTTCACATATTCCTCTAATGATATGAAAATTGATTTTTTTCCCTGGTGGATAGCTGAGGCACACACATCTTGTACAAAGCAGAGATAGCAGAGATTGCTGTGGTAAAGCAGGGAAATTTATTTTATTTCAGTTGAAAGTAGTGCTGAAAGCAGTGGTCCATCCTTCCTCTTCCTTATTTTTTATCCCGGGTTCTCTGTTGTTATCTGAAAATGTGCTTCTATAATTGTTTAATGTAGCTGCTGCAAGCATGTAGAAAGTCTTTATTTTGTTGACTGTTGTTTGAAATGTTTAAACTAAACTGAAATAATTACTAAGCTGTTGCAACACAAACGTGGTTGCACTGATTCATCAAAAGTTGTGTAAATTAATGTGATCAAACAGCTGGTTTTCTGTCCTTTTAATTTTCACTTTTATGAATTCGACAAGAGAAGCTTATCTCACATTATTAACCCTTGACCAGTAGGAAATGGATTGAAATTAAATGTGTTTAACACGTGGCAAAAACAATCTTGGAGAAAGTAGAATATTTGCTTGGTTTTGAAGTGATTAACATTTGAACTGGTTACACAGAGAGTAACCTTTTAAACCAGCTGTGACCTAACATTTTGGACAACTACACCAGTGTCAGCCTTGAAAATATGTTCTGGTACTTTATATATTATCAGACTTTTCCTTTAAAGTGTTTGTTGAAGGCTGTTTGAAAATTGGTTGCACGAGGTTTCCTGAGATGAGAGATTTCTCCAAGTCACTTGTCTGACTCTGTTGGTAGAAGTCAGTCAGCACAAAGGACACAGGGATGTAGCAATAAATCAGTGATCAGATCATCTGCAGATAGTGCAGGACGAGGGGGAATGGTTTTAACTAAAAGAGGAGAGATTCAGATTCCATGTGGTGAAGAAATTCCTCCCTGTGAGGGTGGGGAGGCCCTGAACAGGGTGCCCACAGGAGCTGTGGCTGCCCCTGGATCCCTGGGACTGCCCAAGGCCAGGTTGGACCAGGCTTGGAGCAACCTGGGATAGTGGGAGGAGTGGCAGGGATGGAACAGGATGAGATTTCAGGTCCCTTCCAAATCAAACCATTCTGGGATTCTGGGATTTCTCTGGTTCTGTAAGTCTGTAATGGAGACATTACATGGATTTGGGAGATGCCTGTTAATGGCAGAACCTGTCCCTATGTCTGTCTGTCCTTCTGTTCTCCTCACCCAGACTGTCCATGGCTGTATCTGCCATTGTATCTCCTTGTATCTTTACAAAGAAATTTTTAAATTTATTTCATTAGTTTAGGATGACCTTTGACTGTCCTGTAAATATCTTAACAGTTTTCAAACCAGCTCCTGCATGTGATAATCCACCAGCAGTGTGTTTCTGCCCTGATTTTTGAGCTCATCTCTAAATCTTGTAGTGCTGTTTTTATTGCAGCGTATTTTTGAGAGGAGGCAAGTGTCCTGTCCATTACCATAGGGCAATGCCCTGTGCTTTTACATAATTTTTATATTCCCAGACTGAGTTCTGTTGCATTCTGATGGTTTTTAATTTAGCTTCCCTCCCTCCCCCCCTCTGAACACGGCACAGTAATTTGTTGCATTGCTAAGGAAACCACATTGTATAAAAGCCTGGATCTGCTTTCAAGACAAGAGTTGTTTTCATATCAAGGAGGAACAGAAATCCTTGTTTCTAAGTCCTTTTGTTAGTGAAGTCAACAATGAATAGAAAACAGTCTGGTTTTGGAGGGAGGGTCAGGTGCAGGGTGGAAGGAATGATCTGTGATTGTTTCCACTTTCATTCCAAACCTTTTTTCTCTCTGCACTGGGATGTGATTGCCTGTCCTTCAGCCCAGTGCAAGTCAACTATTTCCTGATAGCCACAACAGCTACAGTGCAGGTCCATCATTTTATTTGAAAATTATTCTCAGGGCTGCTAGTAAATAATAGTTACACCCGTGGGTGTCAGACTTCACATGTTTCAGGGTGTGCATCTCTGCACGTGCAACCTTGCAGTGGCTACTCAGTTCCTGTGTCAGAATCAGTCACTCACAGAGGTGTCTGTGGGAATTTTGGGCACTGTGTGTCTGTGGGTTGTTTTCAGTTTGTGACCAGTTTTTATTTGTATTCTGGAAACACAGTGTCCATTTGTAGGATGGAGCAGGTGTTGCTCATGTAGGTACAAAACAGCATCTTGATGATCAGGCATTTATAAATCCTTGTTTTCAATGCTTAAAGTCAGGGGTGTAAAAACCAACATGCAAATGAAATGTGGCACATGCAGTCTTAAAGTGAACAATAATTACAGTTAATTAAGCAATAATTATAGTTAATTAGGCTTAAAATTCATTCTTTGGCTCTGTATGATAGCAGAAGGCTAAAGTTAGTTCATGAGCTGTCAGTACATTTTTCATAAAGATGTTTTACACACTTGCAGGCTGCAAAACCATGATAAATGTTGGATTAGAGAGCAAATTATCCCTTTAAAAGAGACTATATACAGGTTTCTTTTAGTTCACACAGGAGTGAAACATTTAATGAAGAAGCTTTTCCAATTTCTTTCCAGTAAGTGTGATAAAGCTCATTAAGCATATAATGGTATGATGAACTGTACAGCTCTGAAGCTTCCTCAGAAGCTGCCACATTAGAAATCTACAGATGATAAAGCTGATTTATTTTTTCAATTTCCACAGACATGTATTTCTTATTTCATTTTTATCCCCACAAGAGCAATTGAAGGGGTATACAATGAGCCATGTAAGGAGGAAATCATTCTCTTTAACACACTGTGTCCCACTCTTGGAAGTTTGAAAGGCTGCACATTCTGCCACATGAGATGACCAGGAGATTATGGCTCCAGCTCATGAAGGATTGTTTTTTCTCTTAGCAGAAATTTTTGGAGATGCAGATACCAGCCCTAGTCCAATGCTTTTGGCTGAACTGGAGCCACAGCCAGATTCAAATCCTGCTCTGCCAGCAGCCCAGCCAAGCTGCAGAATGACACCACTCCCAGAGGATCTGTCCCAGGTGAGCTGAAAGGATTTTTCCTGTGCCAAGTCAGAAAGAGCAAACTGAAACCTGGGAAAAGGAATTTTCCTGTTTCACTCTCATGCCTGACACCTCAGACCTGGTGCATTTAAAGTGACACATTCAGCTGAGAAGAGTCAAAGTGCCTGTGTGCAGTAAAGGTGACTGTGTTTCCTGTGACAAATCCTTACAAAATCCCTTCTTTAAAGCTCAGACCTTCTTTTTCAGCTTTTCTGCATTTCCTCACAGCTTCACTGTTCTCACAGGATCCATACAAGGTTCATTGGGGCATTCCCATGTTTTAGGGGCACATCCAGGATAACATCCTGGATAAATGGCTGAGGAAGTGACAATAGAAATTTGGCCTCATGAGTTGTAACCCACTCAGCATTCCAGGAGCCTCATTTGTCCTAGTAGGGGCAGGGTTGGAAAGGCAGTGAGGATGATGAACCTCAGAGCACTGTAAGGTAGAGGAACATCCTATTGATCTCTGCTTCAAACCTAGACAGTTAATTTTTTGCTACTTTATTAGTATGTGCTGTTACCTAGAGATGACAGTTTACTTGCTAACTAAATTCAAATAACAAGTGGCAAAAGCTAAAAATGAGGTGGCAGACTGCTCTCTAATATGTGAGGTTTCACAGTGTGTTGGAAAGCATTATATACTTACCATGGTTGCTGTATTCATGGATAAATTCTGTCCTTCCCTGATGGTTTTGTTTGTATTTAATGTTTTATTTGTATTAAAAATAATCTAAAGTATCTTGCATTAAACTGCCTTTGGGTTTATGTTTTTGAGCTTTGATGTGTATTGTACCATTGGTGTCTGAGCAGTTCTTAAATTTGTCACCTGAAGTGAGGTGTTGCATCTTCAGAGAAGATTTTTAATGTTACACCTCTTACTTTTAGCTCACCAGAACAGACTTTCTTGAAATTACTGTTCACAGGGAAAAGTGGATTCTAGCCAAAAGTAATAGGGACAGAGAGGGTAACACATGTCTTTCACAGAAAATATACAGATAGTTATATATTATCTTATCCTTTAGCTGTAGGTAGTTATACATTATATTATCTTTATAAACTTTTTTTTGCATCTGAACCCTTAGTGTGGCTTTTTTTTTTGCCTGCTGGCATGTAAAACTCACCCTCCTTTCAAACCACACAACCAAACCCCAGAACTTTGTGTGGTTTGATTGGGTTTGTTTTTTCCAGTGTGTGGTTATTCCTGATTTAAGACTCTAAATCCCTCCCTCACAGGATAGCTTTCTATCTTTTCTATGAAAAATACTTAAAAGTGATTGCCCCATCCAGGAGAGGTGTTTACTGTGGTTAAGCCATGTTCTGTAAGATCCTCTACTGGATCTGTACATCCTTGTCTGAAATTACAAAATAATCCCTGTACCAGCTGATTTGAAAGCTTGTTGTGACAGCACTTACCTACCTTGTGACAAGGATGAACCTTTCCCCTGTTTAATTAAGGATTAATTAATCTGTGTTCAGCTGTGCCATTGGATCTGCCTTGTCACCTGCCTGCAGGAGACACATTTTCTGGGAACACTCTACCAGCTAAGAGAGCAAGAGGTTCTGAGGCTCTCAGG
The DNA here is from genome assembly GCA_013398275.1 of Promerops cafer. Taxonomy (NCBI): domain Eukaryota; kingdom Metazoa; phylum Chordata; class Aves; order Passeriformes; family Nectariniidae; genus Promerops; species Promerops cafer. Next base: position 253,638 of record VZSE01002207.1, on the reverse strand, counting down.
ATGATTCAATCATTCTGTGCAATGTTTAAGGCAGTAATCACTTCAGATTTCTTGAAGGCTTTTCTCACAGGTTAGTCTCACATCTTGCTCTTCATCTCCAGACCCTGTTTGCCTTCATTGGCATGAAACTCTATCCCCTACCTACAAAGCCAGAAGACAAACCTGTTTAGGAGCAAAGTTTGCTGAGAGACCTGAGAAAATGCAGGATTTCAGCTGGTGTCCTGCTGGGCCTGGAGCCTGGGAGGTGATGGCCCAGCCTGGGTGAGCAGATGCTGTGGCAGGGAGGTTGTGGCAGGGCTGTGGAGCTGCCAGATTTGTTTGCTCCCTGGCACTGGTGTGTAGGTCAGGTTTTCACCAGCAGAAAGAGCACAGAGTTTTCACACAGGGCACGAGCAAATGCCTTTTAGTCATGAAGAGTGAAGTCTGTGTGGTCACTCAGTCCAAAACAAATGGCTGAAGTCATACAGGAATTTTCTTATCTACCCAAATTCCTTGGCTGCTCCTCCCTTTCTGGCATTAGATTTTTTTTTTGAGATTTATATATGCTTTTAGCCACTGTTAGACAGAAAGCCAGACTAAATGCATCTTTACTCTGACCCCTCCTGTCCATTCTTGTGCAACAATACAGGAATTGATTGTTATTTGTGGCCATTTTGCCCTCATGGTCTTAGCTCTAAGAAGCAAGAGAATGACTTGGAGGAAGCTGGGCTCTTCCTATTCTAAATAAATCATTTTGATCATGGGAGGGACAGGAACATTGAAGTCATATTTACGTGGCTGCACATTCCAGAGATGGTAAATCTAAATAATTTGAAGTCCCAAATGCATTGTTAAAATCTTAGAAAATCACTTGGTTGCAAAATATTTTCATAATATTCTTTTATAAGTATGGATGTTTTTATACAATCCACATTTTTCAAGTGGGATTGTCACTTAGGTATTCTCATTAGTTTTCATTTTTTAGTATTTCAAAAGACATGGTTTCTTAATCTTCAGGAATGCATAATTGTAGGTTATGAATCTGTGTTATGTCTCAGCTTCTGTTTGCAGCTTGGTTCAGTTTAAACTGAGTTTTGCTGTATTACAAATCCAATAGAAAAAAAACCACTTCAGATGGACCCATGAGAACTGTTATGCTGCTGACATTTCATATTCATTTAATATTCATTTAATATACTGGTGTCCTTCAGTCACATTTCCATGAGACCTTCATGCTCTCAGAAAATAATCTCAACTCTTTCTCATCTTGTCTGCTTTAAATTTGTCTGTTTTAAGAGAAAGCTTAAGTCTTCCAGATAGGCAGGTAGTGATAGGGCAAGGGGCAGTGGTTTTAAACTGCCAGAGGGCAGGGTTAGATTAGAGATTAGGAAGGAATTCTTCCCTGTGAGGCTGCTGAGGCCCTGGCACAGGTTGCCCACAGAAGCTGTGGCTGCCCCTGGATCTCTGGAAGTGTCCAAGACCAGACTGGATGGGGCTTGGAGCTACCAGTTCTAAAAACATAGCCAAGGAAATAAATTGTAGATTTGGCCTGGGTTTTCCAGCCTGTGTGCTGAAATTTTTATATTTATTTTCTCTTTCATCTTTCTCTTACTAGTCAGGAGGGTAATATATAGGGAGATATCCTGGGTATTGAAGAAAGCCAGGGAAATTTTATGTTCTTTCCCCTACATGCTTTGAGGAAAAAATTGAAAGTCTCCTGTGTTTTCAGGTCTAAATGGCACTTTTCCATCCATTCCTGCTGCTCCCAGGATGTTTGTCTAGAGGGAACAGCTGTAATAGGCTAATTCAGAATTCTCTTGAAGTCAGATGTAGGGAGAACAAGTGCACATGTTTAATAAATCTTTAAAAACTTCTTTGGATGTTTCTTGAAGCTGAATGTAATCTCTCTGTGCTTTTACATCAAAAGTGAGATTTGTAATGTGATTTTAATGTATGATACCTAGGAGGAAGGCCAAGGAGCTGCACACGTTGAGGCTGTGAGACCCCGAGTTATCTGTGTGAGAAGGAAATCTGAGGAGATGCAGCAGGAAGGTAAATCAATGTCAGTAGGCAGCGTTCTCTCAGTTAAGCACATCACTTCTAATATTGTAGTGTACTGACTTAAGAGTGCTGATTTTTTAAAATTTGGTTTTCATTGCTACAACGTTTCCAGACATTTCTGTATACATAGTTTAAGTTATGGCTGTTTGTGTACATAGTTATGTTACTGTTGGGGTGCACTGATAGGGTTGGAAATTCATCCTGGAGAAGAGAAGGCTCCAGGGAGACCTTAGAGTCCCTTCCAGTGTTTAAATGGGCTCCAAGAGATCTGGAGAGGGACTTTGGACAAGGGATGGAGTGGCAGGACAGTGGGAAATGGCTTCACTCTGACAGAGGGCAGGGTTAGATGAAATATTGGGAAGAAATTCTTCCCTGTGAGGGTGGGGAGGCCCTGGCACAGGTTGCCAGGGAAGCTGTGGCTGCCCCTGGATCCCTGGAAGTGTCCCAGGCCAGGTTGGACAGGGCTTGGAGCAGCCTGGGACAGTGGAAGGTGTCCCTGCCCATGGCAGGGGCTGGAACTGGATGAGCTTTAAGGTCCCTTCCAACCCAAACCATTTTGTGATTCCATGATTCTTTGAAATGTATCTGTATGGAAGTCATGAGAATCTTGGCAATTAAGTATTTATTTAAATTTGGATTTGCCAAGAGCATTACAACGTGCATTTTCTGTAGTCAACTGAATCTTAATTGCTTTGTAGAGTGCTGTTCAGCAAAGGAGATGTTCATGATGTTGTGATAAAGGGAGTGGCTCATATGCTTGAGAAAACACAGGAGTGCTGCAGGAGAACTGAAATGTAATGTGAAGTTAAGATCATGCAAATGTGGAAAAAAAAAAAGATATTTTCAATGTTAAAATGACCTGGTTTGAGATGGGCTTCAATCTGCTGTGTAACAGATAAAGATTTTCTGTTCTGAAGGACACTAAGTATTATCTCTGCTATTTTTGGAGGTTGCTTAACAGTGTTTGTAAAGATGTTCAGGATGATGAAAGAGAGAGAGAATATCTTCTGTTTATTGTAGTTCAAGTCAGTGTGGGAATAGTATAAACTGTGCACATGACTGCCATGGGTAATTGTTTTAGCAGATAAGAAGTTTGTGGAGGTGCTACAGTGAGATGTGTAGCAGTTTTAATCTTACATTCTAAGAACAAGAATCTAAAAACCTGCCTGTCTACAATATATGCAATTATAATTGCTCCACCCTAGCACTGAGAAATTCTTCCTTCAAGCCCTTTTAAAAATGATTCTTTGAACTTCTTCCATTTAATTTTTTTTTAAAAACATCTCATCGAATTCTGAGGGAATTATTCTGCTTCAAATATTTATAAGTGGTAAGAAAAGCCCCAGGCCAGTGTTATTGGTCGTGGGACTTGGAACCTAATTTCAAAACCGTGGTTTGCATATGAAGAAAGTTATGAATAATGTAAGAATTATCTATGGATAATTAGTGGAAAAGCTTCCAGAGATGAAGTGGCACAACTCAGTGCAGGTCTGTGTTTACCAATTTTTACCTCTGCATTTATCTGTACTCTAACACAAGGAATTTGGGCACGGTCCAGCTGTGTCTGTCAGCTGAGAACGTGTGACCAGGAGATGGCAGTAGTCAATTTTCTTTGAGAGNAAAAAAAAAAAAAAAAAAAAAAAAGGATGATTTATATACCAGGATAATTGAAATCTCATTCGAAGTATACATATTTAATAAGCCAATAAAAATCTCAAGGATTAGCGAATGGAAACAACTGTCTGTCACTTTTAACCAGAATGTCTTCTCTCTCTAAGCTTCACCACAGAGACCTTAATCAGGCCAAAAGTGGAGGGTAAAAATGAGTAAGAAGCATTTGAAAGAAAAAGGAAAGCTTGCAACATGATAAGTGTACGTGGGTTTAAGTAAATACATTTTAAAATGAAGCACATCTGTTACTGTAAGTTGAAAGCACCTTGTTTATAAAAGCTTCATGTCAGATGGTTGCCTTCCCTGGGATAGCAAGGGACAAGGAGTGCTTGCCTGGAAATGGAGAAGCATTTGGAGGCAGGACCATTTAGGTGCTTTTTCAGGGTTTAAAGGCTAAATGGTTGGATTGGTATCAGAGTTTAGGAAATCCAAAGCCCTGAGATGAAGTGTGAATTCACAGTGTTGGGAGAAAAGGAAAATTGTTCTGGACTTCAAGTTGGATGTTAAAAAGCCATTTTTATTTAATAGATAAGTACATGACAAGATTTGATTCATCTTTCGGTGGCCATAAACATATATACACATTAGAGCTTTCTTCTGTTGTTTAAAGACTTCTGTGGTCTGCAGTGAACATGTGTTTTTACTGAAAGAAAGTTGATTGATGGCTTCTAATGAAAGTTGAAGTTCAGGACTGCTACAATATCATGCCTGAAAGGGTAAAGTCTCCTGAAAAGTTACAACTGAAAATCAAGCCTGGATGTATTATTAATTGAAATGTGTGCCTTCTCTAGACACAGTGGAGACAGTGGTTTGAAAACACAGAGTTGTAGTACATCATATACATGCATATATATTTTTGGCTTTATAATACCCTTTAATCTTTGTACCATTCTTTCATATATCTTCATGAATTTAATAGGATAGTAATTGTTGTGGTTGGTGAATGCTCATATTTCCAGAATTTAAGCATTTTCAGGCTTACATTAAAGGGATTCAGAATTTTTAAAATTAAAATGAAAGAACAGGTGGCAATGCTTGAGTGCAGAGCATTTTTAAATTTTAATATGAGCAGCTCAGAGGTAGATGTATCTTCACTTAATTATTTTCCTACAGCATAGACTCTCAAAATGTGACCTAGAGAGCACAACTTGATGATAGTAATTCTTTTTTATCTCCAGCTAGTGAATTATGTTCAAGCAGTGTAAATACTTGGGAAAGGAATATTGGGACACTAAGCAATTGGCTTTGTTGCCACAGAGAGATTGCACAACTGCTTGTGGGAGGAGATGATCTGTGCAATAAATGAATAAGATGACAAGAAGCCCTTAAAACAATCTGTATAAAAACAAAAATTCCATAGTCTTTGTTCAGTATTGAAAATGGGCTGCTGCTGTGTTAACATTGACATTAGGCTGTATTGAAAGCTGTAATACTGAAAATATGGCTATAACTAAATACTTCTTTGTCTTTCTTCTTCAGCCAGGAATTGCTCTGAGTTAGGTTTTGGGTTATTTTTTCTTAAAACTATTGTGGCGTGAGGCAAATCTGTAACAGATGCTTCAAGGAAGGAAGAAGATTAGGATAAGGCTAAAGGTCTTTCTTTTTTTCTTAGAACTGGAACTGTTTTGGTCAAACTCAATGACTGTTCTACTGAAAGCTTACTTTTCCTTTAATATCCTGCTGTTTCTTTTTTTGGCCTGAATTTCACTGAAGGCTTTTGCTAAAGACTCTCCACACCACCCTGGATACAGCAGCCAGTGAAGCAAAGCAGAGCTCTTCTTCCACACTGTGGGGAGAACCAGCACAGCCTGAGAGGCTGAAGTGGTTTGTGTAGCCTGTATTGCTCCTTGAATTTGCCTTATTTCTGAGAGAAGATCTTGGAAATTGGAGGGATGAAATCCCCTAGCTGTGATTAAGGCATTTTTCAGGCAAGTGTTTAATGTAAGTTTCTTTTCAGTGCTTCTTCAGAATTCTTGTCACAGACTCACAGAATGGTGTGGGTTGTAAAGGACCTCAAAGATCATTTAGTTCACCCCCTGCCATGGGCAGGGACACTTCCACTAGACCAGGCTGCTCCAAGCCCCATCCAGCCTTGAACTCTTCCAGGGATGTTTCTGATCTATTTTTCCTCTGGTTTTCCTATCCAGTTACCTCTCTGTGCTATCAGGTGGCTCATTGACATCACTCAGTTAATGTATTTTACATTTGGGCAAGTCAGGAAATGCAAGGCTGCATTTCCCACAGAAGCTTTGGCTTTTCTGTAAGTAGTCATGAGCTTTTAGGTGCTCCAAGTGGTTTAGAATGCCAGTTCTAAGGAGGTTTTGTTTATTCTGCACGTGTCCATAGGAGTTACACAATAGCCCATGCAGTAGAAAACATGTATGTTAGTAATAAAGTGTGCATTTTGAATAATATCCCACATAAAATCCTCAGTAGCCACACTTGAGAGTTTCTACTGTGAATTCCTCTAAGCAAATATTTAGCTGTGTTATAGTACATTTGGAACAGGAGCTTTTAATTTCTTGGCTTTTGTAAATATTATTTATCTATTAACAAGTGTCATTTATATCTGTGGCTGCTTCTTTTCCCACTGAATTACTTCAGTTATTTTTCAGACAAAATGTTAAACCAGAAGTTGGACTTTTCCTAGCTTAAGGCAAAGCCTTGTGGGAATTTGTCCCTGGGGATGGTGATGTCCTGCTGTGGGTGTGTTCTGCTGCTTCAGGTTTGAGTCATGAGGAGCCAAACAGCAGGAATTGCTGTGGGTTTCATGGGGCTGTGCACGTCTCTGTAGCCATTCCCAAAAGATTTCCCGGGAAATGGTCTCTGGTGTCATACACCTCTCATTTTTCCCCCCCACTTACTCATCCTAAAGGTGTGAAGAGTAATAACTACAAGCAGGTGAAGCACAACTCTAGTTTGTTTTTTGGATTCCTAGAATGTAATTTGATTTTTTGAGGTGCCTAAATGAATGAAAATACAAGTGGTCAGGTGGAGAAATTAAAAAAACAAGACAACACAGTTTATACTTGGAGAAAACTGTGCCAAGCAGTGTCATTGCTCTGCAGTCTGAGGGTTTCCTGCTGGGTGCTGTGCTCAGGGAGGAGGGATTCTCCTCTGGAGGCCAGTTCCACACCACGTGTGCCAGTCCTTTCCCTACAGATCTCTTGGCAATTTCCTTCAACTTCTAGGAAGCTGAGAGTTTGTTCTTCTCTTCCTGCAGCCCTGCTGAAGTGTCTCAGCTCTCTCTGCTGCAGAGACATTGCTGTGACCTTGTGCTGAGGCTCTTGCCATGTGCAAAGGCAGAAAATTTCCCTTTTTAGCCTCCCCTTGGTGCCTGTGCTGAGGGTGCTTTACACCCATCAGGAAACCTGCACAGCTTTCTGTGTCCTCACTCCTCCCTCGTCCAGCCCTCAGGAGAATCCATGGCTGGGTGTTTGGGTGATCTCTGCAGGGAACCATTTTGCACTTTTCATACAGTAAAAAGAATCAAGCCTCCCTTTTGAGAAGATCTTCCTGTTTAAATACATTTATTTTGCTGAATTTCAGGGTGTGTCCCTGTACCAAGCCCCTCCTCTGGTCTGAACACAGCAGCAGGGATTTTCAGTGAAATTCCAGCACCAGATGGGTTTTTTGTGTAGAAAGGGAAAGAAAAACTTCTTCAAAGTGACATGATCACTACTGAAAGCATTACTTCCTATGGAGACTGTCAAATATTTAGATTTTTTGCTTGTCTTTATTCAGATTTTCTGGGGCTCAAAAGTAAATATTCCAAAATCTTATCTGATTCCCTCTTCAAGCCTAGATTTTAAAGGATTCCAGGTGATCTAATCCAGTGACCTGTGGCATCCCTCTAAGTGTGTTTTATAAATCACAAGTTAAACTTCAGTTAAACTGGTATTTCAGTCATATATGGGGGCTGTAATGTGAAAACACTGATGGACCAGTCCCTTTTTCATGCAGATAAACTGAAAACCTGTGGCACTGCTGCACAAAGCACCCAGTGTACATTTGGAATCTGTCCTTTTTCATTGAATCATGGAATCACAGCAGGTCTGGGTTGGAAAGGACAATTAAAGCTCATCCAGTTCCACCCCCTGCCATGGCAGGGACACCTCCCACCACCCCAGGCTGCTCCAAGCCCTGTCCAGCCTGGCCTGGGACACTGCCAGGGATCCAGGGGCAGCCACAGCTGCTCTGGGCACCCTGTGCCAGGGCCTCCCCACCCATATAATAAAAGAGTTTCATCCCAATATCTAACTTAAATCTACCCTCCTTCAGCTTAAGGCCATTCCCCCGTTTCCTATCACTTTATACCCTTTTTACCTCAAAATGTGATGTCCTAGTCCAGGTGCCTGCTGAGCTGCCTACATCACATCACCCAGACACCAGAAGGTTCAGAGGATCTTGTGTTCTGAAGTATGTCATAAAAATGTAAAGTATTTTACATCCAAATTAATTGGAATTTATTTTTTTTTTTTTTAATTATTCATAATTGCATTTACTTTTCAAACACTTGTGACAACCTGGAACCAAAACAGTGCAGATCTACCACTGCAATTCTCTGTATTTTCCCTTTCCCCCCCTCCTTTTTGCCATTTAGGATGGGGTTTTTTACAATTGTTAAATTGTTTAGAGATTTTTGATATTTTGTTTCATTTCTGGGGGTTTGATAGTTTGTGTCTCTAGCTGCCAGGCATATCCTAGGCAGAATTCTCCTTAAAGAAGGGGTACCTCTTGCTGCTGCATATCCACTCTTAGGAGTTGGAATGCACTAGCTGAGAGCTCTAAATTGCTATTTCCACTTTGGCAGCCTACCTTTGATCTCTCACCAGTGCCAGTTTTAGTTGTATAAATCCATCTATTGTCAGCCTGTCTGGGGGTCAAGCTCCAATGTGAGGCTTTTTCTTTTGTGGAAGACTCTCATGTGGTGGTGAATCAGCTGGAGATGCTGTGGATTGCAAACAGGGCATGGTCTTGATAACAACTATTAAATACAAGTCTCTGATCTCCTGGACACTACCACACTCCTCCCCAGTCTGTGGAAATCGTTGTGCCAGGACAGCCTTTCTCCCAGCCTGCCTAGGATTCGTAAACATGCTGGGATCTGACTGAAGCAGCTTTGTGTTGAGGATTATGATTTGTATGCACTTTTACAAACTTACAGTAATTGCCGTTGCCTTCATTGTAAAGAGCAAAAAATAAACACACACAATAAACCCCTTTAATGGGCACTGGTCCCACTGGCACTGATCTTGAGCAGCTCTGAATAAAAGCAGATGGTGGCAAGCTGACTAGGCTGACCTGCTTTCCCCTTTCATGCAAACATTGCTTATATAAATGGGGGACACACACAAAAAATTAATGGGCTTGGGCAAGCCACCTAAGGACAGAGACTCCCCATGTACTTAATGCTTACATCAGCCCCAGGGCTGTTTCCAGTTAGTTCTTCTCTGGAGGGAGAAGTTTCTCACAAATTAGTGGTTCCACAGCTCTGAGCCCATGGTTTAACAAGAAAGAACTGATGTGCAACTAGAAAGTAAGCATGTTTAGCTCTTCTGTGGCCTGTGTGTTATGGTGGGTCGTGGAAAAGAATCAGAACAGTCTCTCCTGAACCTGTTGCTCATTTGTAGACATATAATTGAGTCTGAAGTCCCTTTGCACATCACCTGCTGTCACAATGTTGTGAAGAGGCATTCGATTTTTGTGGTCTTGTACTAGTTTAATTCACATGCCTGTTTGCAGTGATGGTGAAAGAATGTAAGTTGGGATTCCTGGTTGTTCTAAAGGATGTGCCTCAGTGTGTCACTGCAGCAAGATGTGATCAGAGGGCTGGAGCACCTCTGCTGCAGAGATAGGCTGGGAGGGCTGGGAATATTCAGCCTGGAGAAGAGAAGACTCCAGGGACACCTCACTGTGGCCTTCCAGTACCTTAAAGGGGTCATAAAAAGGAGGGAGATGGACTTTTTATACAGGTAGAGAATGACAGGACAGGGGAATGGTTTAAAACTGAAAAGAGTCAGGTTTAGATTAGATGTGAGGAAGAAATTTTTTGTTGTGAAGGTGGTGAGGCCCTGGCACAGGTTGCCCAGAGAAGCTGTGGCTGCCCCATCCCTGGCAGTGTTCCAGGCCAGATTGGATGGGCTTGGAGCAACCTGGGACAGTGGAAGGTGTCCCTGCCCATGGCAGGGGCTGGAACTGGATGGTCTTTAAAGGTCCCTTCCAACCCAAACCATTTTGTGATTCCATGATTCAGAGAAACAGCATTCCCTTTCCAGCAGGGCATTTGGTTGGAGTTACTGCCTCCAGAATTACGCTGCAGCTTCTCACATAGATTACAGCCTACAAAGGCAATTTTCTGAATAAGATACATTTACACTTCTCAGTCACTCTCTGTGATGCTAGCTACCAGCTAGCTGAGTCAGGAACCATTCCAGGTCTCAGGCAGACCTGCTGCTGCCTGGGTTAGTTCAGTTGGCACATGCACCACAGGATCTCCTAGGATGACCATCCTTACTTGGATTAGCAGTCATTTAAGTAGGTCTCTTATCTCCCTTTTTTTCTTTTTCCTTTTTTTTTTTTTTAATTTTATAAAAGGCATCAGTATCAGAGCAGGAAGTCTTGATGCTTTTGGGTGCTGGCAACACATTGCCTGGATACTGTTTGGTGACAGGTGAAGACAAGGAGTATTATAAACACATATTTCAACTTGGAGAAACATATATAGCAGTGTGATAGGAGAAATGCAGGCTTTATGTCTTCAGCATGTGCTGAGTTTGTTACATTTTTCTGGTTGGTAGGGAAGGCAGATGTTGCCTTTTATAATTCAGTGGCTCGTGCAAGTCTGAGAGCAGCTCAACAGAAGGAGCAGCTTCTGCTCTCCCCACTGTGCTGGGTTTGCTGAGCCCTGGGCAGAGGCAGCTGGACTCCCTTCAGCTTTACCTGTTCTTAAATTGCTCTCAATTCAGCTTTTTTAAGCACTACATAAAAGCTGGAAGGAGCCAGCTGTTAGTGTGGGAGGTGGCTGGGTAGCAGAGAAATCCCTGGGACATGAGTGTGTATGAGGTGAGTGATGAATGACTCTCAAATTCTGACTGTCTGCCCCAGACCTCTTTTACAAAGCAGACTGGGGATTCACAGAAGCTGTCATTCTCAGACGAGAAACTTTTTTTTATTTTTCTTTTTTAATGCTTTGTAAATTTTTGGCACTGCTAAGGAGAGGCAAGGCACAGCTGTAAAGTTACGATGGGAACCAAAGTGGCCAGTAAAGATGGATATTTAGACAATTTGTGTCCACAGTCAAATCGTATTTTTAAAATTCTACTGCATATTATATTGTGAAAGGGCTTGTCTTACAGGCAGTTTTCATGCTGGTGACCAGTGTTGTTACTAGGTACTTTAGTTCTTGTTTTTCTGCATGCTTTGGGAGTAAACAGACCTTCCACTTTATGCACCAAAGAGAAGCCAGGTTTGTCCAGCCCCACCTTCTCAATACAGTGATAAAAAGGCTGCTTATAATTAAACATAAATATAGGGTTCCCAAGCCCACAGGATTGATTTCTTAAGAATAGGAGCCCATGAAGTTTTCAAATAAGGCAACAGCATGGAGTAAATGTTATCTAGGATGTCTTCCAAATGAAGAACACTATGTAAATACTGGTAATGCTCCTCTTTGATAACATGCTGATTTTGAGAAATGCAGGCTGCCAAAGTAGCATTCTTTGTAAAAAATAGGCTAAGGACTGGTGAGTGAAGATTAAAGTTGTCATGCATGACCTGTTGCTCAGTGCTGAGGCTGCACATGGGGCTGTGTTTTGTAACTCTGTGGAATAACATTTCCTAACATAAAGCTGGAGTCAAACCCTCTTCATCTTCCATGCAACTGATTCTGTAAGTGAAGTACAACAAATCCTCATCTCTGAAATACCACTTGCAAATGTGCTTTTGGTGACTGCCTTTGCAAGGAGCAGTAGTAAATGATGGAGATGGCTTAAACTTTGTCTGTGGACTACTGTGCTCTGGTTTTTATCATGAGTGCTGCCATTCAGGAGAGAAAAAAAAACCCTACACCTAGAAAAACTTAATTTAAATTTAGAACCTTTGTATGTCCTGTCATTCTGCTCTAATCTAAAACTTATGTTTTGCTTTTAAAGAAGGAAGAGCTGGTTTTAAGCACAGTTCTAAACAACCTGAGTGAAAGTTGTTGAGTGTGACACAAAATATGGAGCAGGTCTGTGAAATGCATTTTTTTTCCCCAGTGCTTTGGCTGCAGGGAAGTAACTGTTTCTCTTTGTGTACTGTACATGACTTTGCCTTCCAGTTAACTCTTTCTTTTTTAATGTCATATAGACATGTATTTTTAATACAAATTAATAAATCATCAACCAGATGTGAACAATGAAAATGTATCTCACCTTTTCTAGGTCTGGTAGAATTATGTTTATATTTTGGCTCAAAATGAGCCAATCAGGGTGGCTTAGGCTTAGCAGGGTGATCTGCTGCTCTCCATCCTAACTCAGGTTGTTACAGTACAGTAATAATCTCAGGGTTGCATATCATGACCTTGTTTTAGGCACTGAGCATATTGCAAGAGTTAGGCTGAGCTGTGTTTGTTTAAAGACAGTAAAACAGCTGCAGTGTCTGTCCTTGTCAGGCCATTGTATCTTCAGGAGAAGTAAAAAGCACAGAATTTGTTGCAAATTGCTTAATTTCTGACTTTTTTTTTTTTTTTTTAGTTTGTTTTTATTATCCTGAAACCATAATTACAGATCTTGAGAAAATAGTTTAATTTACTTAACGGCTGCCATTGTGCCCCGTTACGTAAATCAGAGTTATAAATGGGAAATATTTACCAGTTTGAGTTACAGTGTAAATACACGATTGACTTCTCAGAAGCACATATTGCTTATTTCAGTAATTGGACCCGCTCCTAGACCCAGCCAGGCAGGGAGATTACACAGGGAATGCTTGTTTCTGAAGATGAAGCTTCCTTCCTGATTAAAAAGACAAAAAAAAGAAAAGAGAGAAGAGAAAGGGGGGAGCAGTTTCCTGTTGGAATCCTCACTTTGAAGGAGCGTGGGCAGCCTCCCCTGCTCCAGCTGGCCTTTATGTGCAGGCGTTCTCTGACAGACCATGTCCAAAACCCTTTTTATACCAGCAATTGGGGTTTGCCTGTGCAGGCAGACCTGGGGTTTAAAGAGTTCTCTGCTCCTCTCTCATCTGCTTTTAATGCAGGACTACGACTGCCAGTATCTCTGAGGTTTTAAGGCTTGATAAATAAAGGCTGTTCTGTTCCTAAGGTTCGTCATTTTCTGGTAACGACCTAACGGAGAGACTCAACCCAAAATTTCAGCTGCACGTAGAAAATGTGGTCTGACCTCGATATATATGATGTGAACAATGAATAATAGCAGCACTGCAGGCAAAGTCTTCTCTTACTGCGATGTGACAGCCCAGCCCTGCAGCGGAGGTTTCAGGAATTTGGCTGCGCTTTTGGAAACCGGCCCTGTGGTTCTGCCGGGGAGATGTTTTAGCTCTGAGGGAGCACAGCACACAATGGCTTTGTTGGCTCTGTGCTTACAGCAGGACACTGAAGTAAAACCTGTTTTTTCTACCTACAGTACATGGTGGTTTGGTTTGAAGGCAGCCAAGGCTGCGTTTTGGCCTTTTTTTGAAGTGAAGCCGTGCTTAAAGGCTGGAGAACCACAGCAGCTGAAGGCTAGAACCACTTTAGAGAAAGATTAGGGCCTGACTCTCTGATTCCTTAATTCAGAGAGGGTTTTTTTCATTTTCTTAAAGGACAAACTCCCTCTGTCATTCCAGAGTCAGCCTGTTAAATGAGAACCATACATTCAGAGTGGCTTTAGATTAGATATTAGGAAAAAAAATCTTCACTCTGAGGGTGGTGAGGCCCTGGCACAGGTTGCCCAGAGAAGCTGTGGCTGCCCCATCCCTGGAAGTGTCCAAGGCCAGGTGGAATTTGGAGCAACCTGGGCTAGTGGAAGCTGTCCCTGCTCATGGCAGGAGGTTGAAACAAATGGTTTTTCAGGTTTCTTCCACCCCAAACCATTCTGTGATTTCATGATGTGTGGAGGTGTGCTAAAGCTGATGGGAGCCAGGACACTGATTTCAGAAGGTATCCAGGACATCTCCACATCCAGGTCCTTGCTTGGATTTCCAGGTGTGGCTTCCTCTCAGAGCAGTGCCATCCAAACCTTCACACACACTCGTGTGGAGCTCCTCAGTGCAGGGCCTGCCAGAGGGAATAGTCTGAAGTATATGAAAAGAAAGTTCAGATGTTTTCAGTCTGAGACTGAAATTGCAGAAGGCCCTTAGAGGTCTGAGTTATTGTGCAATCTCTGTAAGTAATTTGTAATCAAAATACCTTTGCACATGTCACTTTCATATTTCCTGTAATAAAACAGCAAGAGCAATTAAGATTTTGGACCATAATCTTCTACAAGCTTCTAAAAATGAGTGGGCTGGGGATTTTTTGAGTTATGGCTGAAATAGGCAGTTTTTAAATTTTTGATTGCTTCAAAAAAGGTTTGGTAATAGCTATTTTAATAGATTTTTTTAACTGTGGCCTTACAAAACTCTTATGTGGCAACATAATTGATCTGAAGTTTGCTTAAAAAGAAACCTAAGTAAGAAACCAGAAGAACTCTTCACAAAACTGGAGGACATCTGTACTCTGGTAACCCAGCATGTGACCTGTTGGGCTTTATGCATTTCACATCAAAAGGAATCAGTAAATATATTGCCATATGCATGCAAATATGTCTAATAACACTTTGTGTATCTGTAATGTTGTTCTGCCATGGGTCAGAAAATTGTCTGTGGTCTTGGCATTCCTCAGGAAACATTAGATTAATATAGCTGCCTTTGTCATAGATTTTTTTTCTTTTTTAAGTAGGTGTGTGAAGGCTGGTGCTACATAAATGAATTACACGGAAGACTTTGGAGGAAGAAGGGGCTTGTAAACGAGACTGAAATTAATGAATATGAGAATTAGAAATCAAAACTTTATGTTTAGTCTGAAGAGAAACAATTCCTTAAACCGTAACCACATGGCTGTTTCTTGTTTGCATCAACTGGTTGACTGTTATTGTCTTCTGTTAATTCTCTGGGGCAGTGGCCTGACTTTGTTGAATGAGCCAATTGTTTTCCTTTGTGTTGCCCATGAAGTGAGTCCCCATCTGGTTTGTATCAGACTGTTTTCACAGCCAACAACTGCTGCCTTTTCTATATCCTGACACTTAAGGGCCCCATGCTATCAAAGCATTGCTGTGATAGCCTGTCTGGCTGGGCCCGTACAGCTGTGCCTTGCAGCTTGAAGCCATTACCCAAGCAATGGTAACTTAGAACTTGAACTGGCTCTTATTCCCATTGGTGTCGTGTGTACAGTGAACAGAGTACATTTTTGTTGAACTCTGTGTTCCAGAAAAAAAAAAAAAGAATTTCTCTCGTTTGAGTTTATGCGATCGGTTCCTTTTTATTTTCCAGCAGCTTCCTGTATCTACAGGCAGTTTTGTGTTCTTCTAAAACTAATGAATACAAGACAAGCAGTATTTAGTTAAGGCACTGTTGTTACTACTTTTATGGTACATTAAAGCTCAATAAGTGAAAATTAAACAAGCAAATTATTCTTAATGAGGATTTTTCTTATCAGATTTAGAATAGGTTTCCAGGAAACTTCATGTGTGTGATAAATGTAGGTTGTGTGAATAAAGCTGCACCTTGGATGCTCCACTACTCCCTTTCCAAGTAGCTCTCTAAAAATATAGAGCAATGCACAATGAGTCTGCATTAACCTGTTTACTCCTCATCTGAAGGAATAGGGAATGACTGGAGAACTCTGTAGTAGCAGAGTTAAAACTACATTGCAGTTTGCATTGCAGAATTAGTGAGAGAGGCCCCAGGCATGATCCAGACCCTTTCCAGGCTTCCAACAATGTAGGAGACAGTCCTGTTGCAAGAGATTTTGCAACACGTGTCTTCTCTGCCTCCAAGATTTAAAAAAACCCCAATATTGCATCAAATAACAGTGACACTAAAATGTTGTGTGTAAAGAAAGATGATCTTTAAGCATTTGTTCTCTCCTGCTCTTGTGTAGGCAGCATAATGCTCAGTGACAGAGTAGCAACGAGGGAAAACATATTCCCCAACTTGGAGATGTATTGAATTTAAAGTATTTTCCAGACTCACTTCTTCCCTGATATTTAAGAGGCGGAAAGAAAGAAAATAATGGATAACATTTCTTAAAATTCTGGTCTTATTGTAGCATGTGAGGGAAATTGCCAGAAAACAGATTGCTTTATCTGATACTTGCAGAGAAAGTGTTCCTGAACTTGGGAGTGTATTGTGTGTATAATGTGAATGAGTTTGCTTCAGGTATCATACTGGGGAGCCATTAAATTCCATGAGGCACACCAGATAAGACTTCTTTGCCATTGTGCTTCTCCTGCTGGCACACACTGGGTGTCATCATGTCAGATCAGGATTGTGCTGAATAATTGAGTCTGTGTCATTGTCAGGTGTGTGGAGGGTTTGCAAAAGCTGCTTTCCTGAGGAGTTTTGTGTAATTGCTGTTCCCACGAACAGCTCCTGAATTCAGGTGTGTGCTCTGTAATGATGCACAGAGCCAGCTGTCTGTGCCCTTCACCTCAGAGGACTTCTCCAGCCTGAATGGTTGGGAAATTCCAAGTTGTGTCCATCACCAGGCAGAGCCCACACTCTGCTCCCACACATGCATTTCCATGTGTGCTCCTTTGCAGTGCAGATCTCCCTGTATTTTGGCCAGGGATATTTAAACCCAGAGAACTGCTGAATTATTTTCCCTCAGCTGCCTACAAGCTCTGTTAATCCTGCTCACGGCCCAGAGCACTGAGGGGAGCTGTGCATGATCTGGGTGCTCACCAGGTTTGGCACCAACAGCTTCAGCTGGGAAGAGTCAAAGAGCTGCAGAGCCTCCTGAAGGAAACTGGCACAGCCAGCATCCCAAATTTCAATTTGTGTGTGTGTGGCTGCAGCTTCAGAGGCAAAGAGCATCTGCCCAAATGAGAACCTGATGGAAAAGGGTCTGTCCAAGGCCCTGACTGACACCAGCTCTAAGAGTTGTGCAGAGCAGCTCCTGGCAAGAGTTGTTGGTTTCCCTGGTGCTGCTGGGGAGCTGCTCTTTGGCAGAGAGTCCTTCAAAGGGCACAGTGTTGGTGGGAGCTGCCTGCACTTCTCCCTGTGTTCTACACCACTTAGCAGAGTGGGGGTGTGATATTAAAATCACTGATGTCTAAGTGAGAGTGGAGAAGGTGCTTAATGTGCAACATGCATGTAGAGCAATACATTTCTCCAGCTCATTTATTCTACTGGTTTAGAGCTCAGATTCACCCAAGTATTGCAAAGGAATTTTGGTTCTACTCTTTCCCATGTAGCAGGCTTCAATTTGTGTGTTCTGTTTTGGTTTTTTTTTTGGTTTGTTTTTTTGTTTTTTTTTTTTTACAAGGAGGAATGCTTATCTGTATTGCACAAAGTTTAATCATTTTAGATTTTAGCAAACTTTAAAATAGCACAAGATAAAATCATATATTTACTCTCAGACCTTTCCAAGTTTCTGGTCCCAGGCATTAGACTGTGAAGGCAAAGTTGCTTGTCATCACACTGAGTGCTCATTTCAAGAGCAGGTCAAAAGAGAGTCTGGACACAGACAGGACCAGGGGAAATGGTTTCAAGTTGCACCAGGGGAGGTTTAGATCAGATATTATGAAAAATTTCTGCACTGAAAGGGTGGTCAGACATTGGAACAGGCTGCCCAGGGGAGTGTTGGAATCACCATCCCTGAAAATGTTCAAAAAATGTGTTTTGGGTGTGGTACTTGGGAACATGGTTTAGGGGTGACCGTGGTGGTGGTGGGTTAATGGTTGGACTTGATGACATTAGAAGTGTTTTCTAACCTGAGTGATTTTATGCTTCTATAACAGTGAGCTCCCAGATCTTCCAGTAAAGACATTTAATGTTTTCCTTGTTTGAACGTGTGCTTACTTAGTCAATCCTATTTCTGAGCTAACAGAAAAGTTGTTTGCCTCTCTAAGCTTCCTAAAAATGCTTATTCCTGTACATTTTCCAAAGGTCATTGATGCCCACAAATGGTAAGACCTGTAGTGGCCACTCTCTGCTGCTAAACAAAAGGCTGGAAAAGATGTATTTTTTATAAGTTTGTTTGTTCATGTACTAGAAATGTGCATGGGGATGTTCTGGAATTTGTTAGATTGACCATTGGAAAATGCTAACTGTATAGGGCTGGCTTTTGTTCTGTCTTGTTTTGTTTTGTTCCTGGGGAAAATGTTCATCATCTTCTTTTGAAAAGGTGTAATTACAAACATTTTGGGTAATTGTGCTGTAGGTACGAGCATTTTAATATGCCAAATCATGGTAATGGTAGTACAGTAATGGGAGTCTTGGCAAACTGTTTCCATATGGGGAATCCCATGACTTTGTTAGTGAAAATCATCAAAACAAATCACAGGATCATGTGAATATTTTAAGTATTCAGAGTAGAGAAATAAAGCTATTTTGCTTGTGGTCATCTAGAAAAACACTTGTTATTTGAAGTTCTTTATACCAAGTATACCTTATTTAATTTTTTATTATAAGAGTGCATTTAGTGACTCCATTATATATGAGGAGTGACTTGCAGTGAGAAGATTCTGCCCTGCAGCACTGCCCTTCAGGCAGAAAGTTTTCTCTTTTCTTTCTGATAGCCATTCCCTAAGTTTCAGTCAAATCTGGATGCAGATTGCAGCCATGGGGTAAAACCTCCTTGCCCAGGAAATCCTCTTGTCTGTTTGAGGGAGAGCTCATCGAGGTCTCTCACTGAACTTTTTAGTGGTAGAAAGTAGCCTGTGACTTCTTGTCCTCTGAGATTCCTAAGGATTTGCTTTGATATTTGGTATCTGGGGATCTGGCAGGGCTTGGAATTCTCCAGTTCCATCCCCCTGTCATGGGCAGGGACCTTCCACCATCCCACATAGCTCCAAGATCCCACCTGGCCTTGGACACTTCAAAGGATGGAGCATCCACAGCCTCCCAGGGACACCCCACCTGCATTTTAGCTGTGAACTGGGGAGATGTTAATTTTCAGATCTTAATTGATGGTGGAACATCACTTGACTTTGGTCGCTCAACTTTAATTATTCGTGTAAAAATATTTTAAAATTATTTTTCAATAAAAGGAGGTCATGTAACTTCTAAGAATTAAAAAGATGCTTTGATTTTTATTTCTTTTCCTTGCCACTCCCCAAGAAGGTTGTGAATGCTGTTATGTCTGGCACTGTGGCACGATGCAGATAAGCTGGAGGCAGGATTGCTGCAATTAATATCATTAAGATACGAGGTCTCAGTGGAGCCAGTCCTACTGCTGACTTTGCACTGACTGACTCTGCATCCTAAGGGAATTCAGCAGAACTTTATCTTAGAATTAAGTGTGAATTCCCACGATTGATCATTCGAGTTCCTGTTTTTTTAACTTCTTTACTTTGTTTCAGATACAGGCATTAAAATGTCTTTTGGAGCCACAAACATGAAGGTGTGAATAACAGACCTGAATATATTATAGAAATATGCTTTTAAAATTACCTTCCTGTCCACTTGCTGGTTAGATTTGACATAAAATTAGAAAAAAAAATTGGTATGTAGGTGATATTTAGTTTTACTGAATAAGGAAAATATTAATTACACCATTAGATCTGCAGATTTTTAATTATCACTTGTTAGATTCTCCTGATTCCACCAGCTGTTTACCTAGGTTATCTCTTGTGGATTTAGGGATTACTCCTCCCCCTGGCCCTTGCACAAGATACACATTTTCCTGGTGGTTTTTCAAAGATTCTGGACCAGTAAGGAACCAGCTCTTTCTCCTTTTTTTTTATTTTGAAATAAAAGCTGCAGCTTCAGTATTTGCCACAGAGCCTCAGCTGAGTTTTCCTCAGGAAAATGGTTGCAGCCTGGAGAGAGCAGTGCTTAAATGTTAAACTATTTATTCTGAGCCAGTTGCACATCCAAAAATCACAGCCATCTGTATGGAAAAATCAAATTCACTTTTAATATTTCTTCTTAGCATTAATAATTACTGTAGTTATTTGTAAAGTTCATTACAGTGTTTTGGAAGGGATTTGGTGGGAAACAGCAGCAAGAGATGTGGCCAGAGAACGAATTTGTTAAGCAGTGAGAGGTTCTACAGAGCAAAAGATGCCAGATCTAAAGGAGCAGAGTAGATTTTAGGCACCAAAAGGAAATATTTATTTAGAAAACTCTGCAATCTCATTTCTAGATGTTTTTGGAGCTGCTTTCTGTCTGCCCTTCCCTACCGGTCTCTGTGTTAGGATTTTGAAATATCTGGTTCTAGTTTATTTAATGTATTTCTAGTTTTTGTTCTGTTTAGTGTTGCTGTTGGTGGGAATATAGAGTGTTTTGGAAAACCACTGAACCTTGAACTCAGACTTGAGAGGAGGAAAAAACCATTTTCAAATATTCTGCTTTGAAATATTTGTTAGCTGCTGAGCCTGGCCCCACCCTCCTTTACTGGCTGGGGATCTGCATTTATTTTCTTTTTGGAGATATTTATGGCTGGGCTATACATTGGGGGTTACACAAACAAACAGCAAAAGCACAGTGTGTGTATACACGTGTTTCTTTTCTGCGTGCTTGTGTGCAGGGTTTTTGTAAGTACATGACACCAAGGGGAAGGTGGAATTTGCCAAGTTTAGGTCAGAACTTGAACTGAACTCATACTATATAGTTTTCTGTCTCCACTGGTGTCTGTGGCCCACTTATGGAAGTTTATGAGTTGGCTGCAGCCTTTGAGAATGAAACCATGTTTTTGCAGCTCCAGCAGTAGACTCGTGCTTTTAAATCCAGACATTTTTGGCTCAAGTCCTCCAGATGTCTGTCCATTTCTGTAAAACAGCTCAAGTGTTTTAATTGTAAATGCACCCCTTCCATGTCACCCAGCCCTAGCAATTTGGCATTGTTTTGCCTCGAGTCTTTTCTGTTTGTCAGGGAACAGCAAAGTTGGGGCAGTCTGGGTTGGAGTTAAAAAAGAGAACTGCAGGCATTTGCAGGACATCTTGTTCTTGTTTTCTGTATTTCTGACCCAGTGAAGGCAGAGCTCTCACCTGCAGCCAGGTAAATGTTTGACAAAGCATTCACACAACAACAGGAGAGCCCCTTCCCTAAAAAGCACATTTCTGGCAGAGCTGGGAAAGGCCAACTTCACAATAACCTCAACAAGCCCATGGATTCAAGGTGGCAAGAGCAAGAAAACCTCTGGAGGAGGAACTCTCATTTCTAACAAATGGAGAATAATTTGCCAAAAGATTTGGATTATTTGAGAACTTGCTGATGGTCCTGCTTATTCCTGAAAAGACTGTATTCATTTAGTTCTATAACCCACCTACTTTCAACTTTATAAGCCATTGAATTGCAGAAACATTAAATAGCCAGTGTGCACAATACAGCTAAATGTGACTCTGTACTGGAAATGCTGAATATCATTATAATTAGTAGCATGACTGACATTGCAGTGTAATTTCTCTTTTCACTGCAGCCTTCAGAATTACTTACATCAAAATATGGATGTTTCTTACCAGTATGTGTTAGCCCAGCAAGCCTGGAATCATTTTGATTTTGCCAAAAATGCCACTTCTTGGGTTGCTCTGCTTGGTAACTCACCTGTACAATCGTGTATGAAAGTGAGAAAATCTCAGTGTGGTACCACACGACCCCATGGAGACATGGACAGGGCACATATTGGTACAAAATGCACCTCACAGGTTTGCTTACAGGTAAAAGGAGCAGATAGAGGCTGAGAGAGGAGAAGAGAGAGGAACAGATAAGAGAGGAGAATTGAGGTGCAGATAAGAGAGACTGACAGGCTGAGAGCTGGGGATGTGCAGCCTGGAGAAGACTCCAGGGAGACCTTAAAGGCCCTGCCAGTGTCTAAAGGGGCTCCAAGAGAGCTGGAGAGGGACTTTGGACGAGGGCTTGGAGTGACAGGACAAGGGACAGTGGCTTCAAACTGGCAGAGGGCAGGGTTAGGTGAGATCTTAGAAAAAAATTCTTCCCTGTGAGGGTGGGGAGGCCCTGGAACAGGGTGCCAAGAGGAGCTGTGGCTGCCCCATCCCTGCAAGTGTTCCAGGCCAGGCTGGACAGGGCTTGGAGCAACCTGGGATAGTGGAAGGTGACCCTGCCCATGGCAGGGGGTGGAACTGGATGGGCTTGAAACAATTCTGGGACTCTGTAAAATGTTGCTACTGACAGTGGTTCTGTCACCTGTGAGCCTGTAGACATTCATTCTTCTACTTTGCTTTAGCCATTGGTGTAAAGCATTTCTGACAGCTCTCGTTTCCCTTCTAATGGTCTTTGTAACTATATGCCAGATGTAAATCTTTTATGTAGGGAAAAAGCAAAATGGGGGAATGACAGAATAAAAAAAGGCACCTTCAGTGAAGATTTTAAGATGCTGAGTTAGATGTGCAGGTGCTGTGCTATCCCAGTGCTCAGAGCACTTGAGCTAATGCCATCTGGAGGAAGTTATTTGTTGGGACAGGACAGTGTTTGAAACTTTGAAGTCAGGAATAAACAAAGCAAAGCAGCTGGAATCTGGCAGAGGAAGAAACAAGCCATTCCTATCAGGCCCTGCTATTAAAGGTATGAGAGCTCTGCACTGGAGTTGTTCTTACAGTCTTGGAAATTTATTCTTGCTCTTGAGGAGAACTGCTTCAGTTGGGGAATAGAGGGAGGATTGTTTTGAAATTTTAGGAAGCAATATGTAGGTAGTTACAGTAATTATGGTTCTGGTTTTATACTGAAAAATAACCTGGGTCCTGATCCTGCAAACCCTCCCCATTGATTGTCTTGATGGGGAGAGATGATTTACAAGAACATGGACTAACAGGGCAAGAGACAGTGGCTTCAAGATGAAAGAGAGCAGGTTTAGATTAGATTTTGGAAAAAGATTCTGGACTGTGAGGGTGGGGAGAGAAGGCTGCCCAGAGAAGCTGTGGCTGCCCCATCCCTGGCAGTGTTTCAGGCCAGGTTTGATGGGGTTTGGAGCAGGAAGGTGTCCCTGCCCTTGGCAGGGATTGGAACTGGATGGTCTTAAAGGTCCCTTCCAACCCAAACCATTCTGTGATTCCATGATTACAATTCCACTTACAAGATATGGCTCTCTTTCATCCCCTGATAGATTTAAAATAGTTTCATTTAATATATGAACACCCAGTCAGAAGAGTTAAAGCACATGGTTTTCATTTGGCTTAAAAGTCAGACTTGTTTAGTCTTTTTATTTTGCCAAATAGAAAAATTCAAACAGAAAGATTTTAAACATTTTTCTTTGTTCTTACTGTTGCTATATGGTGTGAGTAACCAAACCTCCCTTCAGTGTGGTTAATTCCTTTTTCTTCTGGCTCACATTCATGACACCCTTTGTGTATGGCATATTCTGAGTGTGAGGGTACCTCTCAGAGAAAAACTCCCTTCACAGGTCACTGGATGGTTGACACACCATTAATTTTTATGCTTCTGTTAAACAAAGGTCTGGAAATTTAGTATTGTACATGAATTTGTTGCAGAGTGCCAAGAACAGGAGAGATCTCTGATCTGAAATGTGACCTTTTCCATCAGTGGGTCACCAAGATGTTTTCAGTCACTGATGAGTTTCTACCAGCCAAGGACTCTCTTACCAAGAGTGTCAGTTTTCACAGTTCATAGGAATTTATTCTATTAGATGGTGACAGTGAATTTGGAAAACTGGAGGTCACCTAAGGTCACACGCTCCATTTATTGGATTTTAACAAGGAAAATTTTTATAAATACACCTAACTACATGATTACAAAATTGTACTGAGTACTCCCAGAGCCTCTAAAAAGGGGGGGGGAAGCCATGAAGATTACCTGCCTGCCTGCCCTTTCATACATTGTAAAGGAAAAAAAATTCTTTTCCATTTTTATGGTGTTTCAAAAGATTTTTAACGATTGCAGGTTGCATATCTGTGCTGGTAAGGAGCTCAGTACTAAAGAGGAAAACATCTTAATATTGGTAATGAGCTGCTCTCTGATGAGGGGAAGACATAAAATGGAATATCACATTATTAAAGAGGGAGCAGACCAGGGGCTACACAAGGATTTAAACCAGTCTGCCTCTATTTGTGTCTTTATTCCCATACCCCTCCCTGTGTGTGTATATAAAGTGTTTTATGCACTGTGCGTGCACGAGGTTACACTCAGCAAAAGGCAATAATGATAAAACACATGTGAGAGTAACTTGGTAGTTGTATTTTTGGGGCCAATGTAGAGTTTCAGGACTAGCAGCTTTCTATGCTGGGGAGTTACAGTCATGGAGCAGAATCTCCCATTTAGCTGAAATGTGATAGCCACAGTTTTTTCCACAGTTAAAATGCTGAAAATCCACATTCTGTATTTTCTGTGTGAATTTAACAAAGTCAGAGACTTCAGATTTCTGCCTTTAAAACAGGGCAGTGTTGACTTTGGGCATTTTGAAGTTAAAGATATTTTGATAGCTCAGGAACTGGTAAATTTTCTGTTGAGAGAGTAGATGGAATTATTATTTTTATTTTTTTTGTCTTTTAGCATTTTCTAAGTATTGTAAAATTGGTCTGTAGTATATCTGTAAAATATATTTGAGTATGTGTTAGAGGAATGCAGACTAATATGATACTTTCTTTTAGCACTCCCAGAATCAAAGACTTGAGAAGTCCCAACAGAGCCTTGGGATAAGGCAATATTACTTTCTTTTTTCCTCACATTTTTTTTTCCTTTTTTTTTTCCTTTTTTCTAACAGACCTGAAAACAGCTGTTGAAACAATGACATCATGGAATGTGACATGACTGTGGAAATTATTAAAAAAGTCAAGCTTTGAAAGCATCAAACTACATCTAGTAGAAATGGAGAGGGGCTTTAGTAGAGGATGATTTGCCAGTTTTCCTTGGGCATTGCACAATCACATCTTTACTGTGTCATTTTCATGTCTGACCAAAAAAAACCCTTTGCTTTTCTTCTTAGCAGCCTTTTTGTACCACACAAACACGGCTACAGACTGGAATCCCAAAATCCCAGAATGGTTTGGGTTGGAAGGGACTTTAAAGCTCATCTCATTCCAAACCCCTGCCATGGGCAGGGACACCTTCCACTGTCCCAGGTTGCTCCAGGCCCCATCCAACCTGGCCTGGAACATTTCCAGGGATGGGGCAGCCACAGCTTCTCTGGGCACCCTGTGCCAGGACCTCCCCACCCTCAGAGCCAAGACCTTCTTCCCAATATCCCATCTAACCCTGCTCTTTGTTAGTTTAAAGCCACTGCCCCTTGTTCCATCTCTCCATACCCTTGTGGAAAATCCCTTTCCAGCTCTCTTAGAGCCCACTTAGGTACTGGAAGGCTGCTCTAAGGTCTCCCCAAATCCTTTTCCTCTCCATGTGATGTGCTGATCCCCTGAGGACACAAAAAATGCTCTTGTGCTCCTGCTGCCTTCCTGAACAGTGAGAGGCTGTGCTGGCACAGGCCACTCCGTGTCCTGCCTTTACTGTCTTTGGCCTCACTCCTGTTTGACTTCCCAGGCTGTTGGCTGCTGTTCCAGCAGGAAAAACACCAATGGAATTTTATTTTAGCAGTGGGGTTTTGTTTTAATTAGCCATTCGAAGCGTGCTTTGCTGCCAGTCAGATGAATGCAGATGACTGCTTCAGTGACATAGTAGATAATTAACGGGGGTGAAAGAAAGCCTAACTTTTTTGTTTTATTGGGAAAATAGTGTTTTAATTACCTAGTCTATCACAGAGGAAGGGAGAATTGTTACAGCTTATTGGAATGAGAACAAGCTCCAAGACTTTGTACATGGACTCAGATATGTTTGTTTTGCTTGTAGCTGCTGCACTTAAGTGCCCCTAGGACAACTGAAATCTCAAAATGCTCTTTCTGTAGTTGAGTGAATTTTGTGCTGTTCTCCCAGTGCCATTTCTCCTGAGTTCCCTCATTCTTTGTCTCTACCCTGATCCATGACTTCCTCTCCCTGCTCCATGAATTGATTCATCTGGTCTCCTTCCTTTGGCTAAGTACATTAACTTTTGCTCATGGCTTGTCTATGGATCCCATTCCAATGCTGTGGAGAACACCAGAAACACCAGAATACATATTTGAAATTCTTCTGGGCCTACTGAAGATTATAGATACATGGGAGTGTGTGTGTGTGTGTGTGTGTGTGTGTGTGGTGTATCTGTAGGTAAATACAACCCAGTGTATCTATAAAACTCAAGTCCTTCCAGTACTTAAACAGTGTCCAAAAATCTGGAAAGTGACTTCCTACAAGGGCATGGAGTGACAGGACAAAGGGGAATGGCTTGAAACTAACAGAGGGTAAGGTTAAATTGCAAATTAGGAAGAAATTCCTCCCTGTGAGGGTGGGGAGGCCCTGGCACAGGGTGCCCAGAGAAGCTGTGGCTGCCCCTGGATCCCTGGCAGTGTTCCAGGCCAGGCTGGACGGGGCTTGGAGCAACCTGGGACAGTGGAAGGTGTCCCTGCCCTTGGCAGGGGTTTGGAATGAGATGGTCTTGAAGGTCCCTTCTAAGCCAAACCATTCTGTGACTCTGTGTGGGCACAGAAACTCATCCCTTTGTTACCTGGCAAGGAGAGTTCTGATGGCTGAAGCAGCACCCTCTGAAGTGCCTCAGAACTGAGGGCAGCAAGGGTGTCTGTGTACCTGTATTTCCATGGAGAATGGAGATCACTTCAGCAGAGTTCAGCCATTTGTCACAGACAGCAAATAATGACTTTAGTTTTCCTTTTTCCTTTTTCTTTTTTTTTTTTTTTAGGAGAGGATGCTGCCCCTCGTCTGAATCCACATCTTTCTGCAGCAAGGGTGTCACTGCAGCTGCCTGGCACCAAGACAGATAATGAAACACAGAGTCTGAGCAGTGCACGTGGAGATTCAGATTCTTCAGGGACAGACACATTTTAGAGCTTAGGGCTGTTTGTGACAGTCTCTGTCTGAAGATGCTGTCACTGGTACATTTGTCTGTCTAATGTGATAGTCTGGCTGTTCCATCAAAATAACAGTCTTCCAGTACTGTTTATTTTCTACTATTTTTCTTATAATTTTGTTATTATTTTAAATGATTCTGTCTGTGAATATATCGATTATTTTTAAGCCAATAAAACTCAGTTTTTTCCAGAATTGTCGTGAGTTGAAGTCAATGAAGGCCTTTTAAATATTTATTGTATTACAGGTGAATGTGAAGGTGGTTGGTATTAAAATCCACTGAAAAAGTGTGTCTCACTTAGGGAAGACCTCTTGGTTCAATATCACATCAGTACTGTCAAAATGTTGAGCCAAAGGGAAATGCATTTGGAACCAAAGTCTGCAAGAGAAATGTGTTTCTAGGTATCATCAGAGGTTGTTCATCCTTAGAAGACCACTATGACAAGCCAGTAATTCAAAACTGTGTGTGAAAAAGACCTCTAGAGTTTGTATTGTTATTATGAAGAATTTACTTTTTTAGACTTACAAGAATTTCTCAGCACTTCATGTTTGTTTCCCTAAAGATTTTTTCCCATCTTGAAGCATGTGAATGAGAGATTGTGTAAGTAAGGCTATTTCTTTACACTTTTAATGTAATTTTTTTTTCCTTCTCATGAAACAGAATTAATTCCTGCAGTCTCAGCCCTTCAAACCATGGCAACCTCAGTTGGGAATGCCACAGAAATGGTTAACAGCAAGGGTGTATGACACAGTGCCACTCTGCCAGGGACTGCTCCACCTTTGTGTTGGCCTCTGTCAGGACAAGGTGGTTGATCCAGGAGGAAGGTGGGATCACCTGTCCCAAACAGCACCCAAGCAATAGGAAAACCAGGAATTCAGATGTGTTCCAGGAGAAATGCTGGGAAAGAAGCTCTTTCCTAAGCAGGGCAAACACAGCTTTTGTTCTGGTCCTCATCTCTTATGGGGGGCACTTGGTTGTTGCAGATACTCATAACCGTGAGCAGTTCCCATTACTTTTATTTTCTGGAGCCTGCTCTGATTTCATCTCTCCTTAAGAGAGGAATGTTAGAAGTTCCTTTTGGCTTTATGATGATTTCATTGACCACAAGGTTCAGTTAATTTGCTGCAGCATCTGCAAGGGTAAATGGAAAAAGAGGGTGAGCTTCAGCCTTCAAGGTCAGCAATATCCCCAGGATTCAGCTTTCAAGGGTGTCTCTTAAGCACCTTGCAGAGTTGTGCTCTTGTCTCTTGTGACAGACACAGAAATAGCAGATTTGGGTGGGGGTAAAAGAGTGTCAGGCTTCGTGCAAAATGCAACAGCACTTTAGAAAAAAGGAAAAGCACAAATGAGAATCACAGAACTGTGGAATGGTTTGGGTTGGAAGGGACCTTCAAGAACATCTTGTTCCAACTCCCCTGCCATGGGCAGGGACACCTTCCACTATCCCAGCTTGCTCCAAGCCCCATCCAACCTGGCCTTGGACACTGCCAGGGATCCAGGGGCAGCCACAGCTTCTCTGGGCTCCCTGTGCCAGGGCCTTCCCACCCTCACAGGGAAGAATTCCTTCCTCAGATCCAGTCTATGAGGTGGCATCTCTGGGAGCTGTGTTCTGGTGATGCCACAACCCCTGGCACCAGCAGGGAGCTGCTTCTCAATGTTCTGGTGCTGTGAGGAGGATCTGCACAGGTCTGTTCATTGCTGCCTTCTGTGGAACTGCACTTTAATCCCCACTACTGACCCAATCAATGCTTTGTATAAACAACAGCTCCTCTGGGGAGGATGGAGATGTTCTTTTACTCTGCAGGAGGTTGCTACGACAACTGATTGCTCTAAAACAAGCCAGAGGATAAGGAAAGGCAGTGCAGAGGGCAAGAGCTTCTCAAAGCCTTCCTGCAAGAGCAAACCTTCCTGCAGCTGTGTTCCAAGGGCTCTGTCAGTCTCCTGGGTGGTTCAGGGTGCTGATGTATAATTCAGGTCCCCTTTGTTGCAGTAGAGAGCAGTTGAGCTGCTCCTGTGCCCAGGGCTGCAAGGCTGGGCCAGGACTGTGCTTTGCTAAACAAGGTGCAGTAATTGAATTGAGAACATGCAGAGGGCAGATGGATGATGGGATGGGATGGGATGGGAATGGGATGGGATGGGATGGGATGGGATGGGATGGGATGCAGCAGATGGATACACAGGCAAGGAGACTGTTTAGGAAAGGATGAGGCAGCCCAAGCAGTGGGAGAGGCCATCAGCTCATAATCCCAGGAAAACTACTGCCTGGGGTTTTATTGTCTGCAATGCTGAGCATCTCACATTTTGTTCCAATTATCTTCTCTTGCAATTAATCAAAGGTGTTGTCACTGTCATTGACTGAATTGTGGAGAAATTTTGAGGAAAATATGTCAGGGAATGCCCAGAGAATACCATTTTCAGTCAGTTTTAAAAGTTCCCCACAGGGCTGTGTTCTCTCCCAGCTTGTTGTGACTGACTGATCTTTTTGGAAGCTTCTGGGTTCCTGGCACTGGGCTTCAAAGATGTGCTGCTGCTGGGGATTACACCATGGATGGCAGGGGGATCTGCTAATCCTTCATCCCCTGCAACCTCTGCTGTTCCTGTTCAAAGAGCATTTTGGAGAGGTGAAAGAAGTGCAAACTCTTGGCTTTTCCTTCCTCCAGGCTTCTCCAAAACAATGTATCCTGCCACATAAACATAAGGGAACCTCTGTAAATCTGGCACTCCATGCATGGATCACATTACAATTCTTTATATTCCCAGGAAAAGCCAGGGGGAGAAGGGAAGGTTGCTTTAGTTTTTATCAGAGTCTCCATTTTGACTTTGAAATGGAAAAAAAAACCCTAAACGTACCTTCTAGAAATTTATCTATTTCTTACTTTTAGATTCAGTCTTGTATTTCAGGTTCCTGTAAGTAGTTTTCCAGAGCTGGAAATGGTAAGCACATGTTCTGTGAGCACAGCCAAGCCTTGATAAGGAATTTTTCTCTCTGCGTCTCCAAGTTCCATTTTGTTTCTACAGCTTTTATGATTGAAAATGCACATTTCTCATGGGCACTCACGGAACTGAAACAGCGTGATTTGCAAGCTTGCTAAATGGATTTCTTCCAAGCCAGTCATTGGGGTATGTCATCAAAGCTTAACAGCATCAAATAGAATTCCATCCAGGAAAAGTATTAAAAAACCACCTCTGTACAGCTCTATTTTTCAGTTAAATCTCAGCAGCAGAGAGGTGAGGGGGTAGGGAGGGTGTTATTGGATTTCAGGATTGTAGCGTGGAAACCAAAGCCCTGGCTTTATTTTTTGGTTTGATTGAATTCCTGGTGAAGTTTGCTCATGTCTTACCTTGGGAAAGCACTGGAACGAGGGTGTTTGTTCATGGATTGGACTGGCAGTGCTAGGAAAGCACGAAACTGAAATGTCAGAAGCTTTTATATTTGCAGAGTATCTTTTTCTGACTTTGATGAGGAAAATCTGGCATTTTGGAAGTGAGGTGCTCAAGATTCCGTGGCTTTTCCCCCCTTTTCTCCCCTTCCTGGAGATAAAACAGAGCTGCTGCATGGTGAGAGTGGTAGGACATGAGATTGCTGGCATAAGAGATCCCAGCTCCCAGGCCAGCACTGGCTCTGGGACAGGACTCCAGCTGGTGCCACCCTTCCCTGCTCAGCTTATCTGGGTTTTCAGTATCAGGAGCAGAAAATTTCATGTGCACACTTCATCTTATCTAAATTGTGGCAAACTGGATAAAAGTGAGGTTCATGTTAATCCCGTTCATAGCTCAGAGATGGAAGTTGTCAGAATTAGCTGCTAAAAACATGAGCTGACCTTCCCAGGTGCTTTATGAGTCGCTCCAGGATAACATTTCTGTCCTGATGGAGTAAAGAAGTGTGTGCCAACCTCCTCCCAGTGGATTAAGCACTCAGATGTGTAAAATGACACATGTGCAAAAATTCTGTTGGATTCCAGTCTGAAATGGCAGCCACAGAAGAGCTGGAACCCTGCAACTGTTTAACAGCTCACTGTTAACACTTGGCACAAGCACTGGAGGCAGGATTGCATCCTATGGGATTGTTACAACATGGGAAATCCATCCTTCCCACAGGTGTCCCAGTGGTGTTTTGTGTGGAACTGAAAGCTTCTGTGTAAGCATTGAGGTATTTGCCTGCTTGGCAGGACTGTTCCTATGGAGATCTCTTTTTTATTCCCCTTTTTCTGCTGCACTCCTGATTTAGATGCATGTCTTTCATAAGTTACCTCAAAATATTCATTATTTTGATTGTGTGTTGATGCCTCCCCCAACCCTCCAGGACTTGGATGGGATTTTGCTTCTCTGCTCTTGTGAATGTGGCCAGATCCCTTATCCAAATCTCAGTGTTGTGGCATCCTTGAGCCAGGTCAGGGAACTGCAAGAAAAGATTTTTCCAGAAATCCCAAATAAAATTATGGAAATCTTGGTGTGGTGGTGTGGCCAGCTGAGCAGAGGCCAGAATAAGGCCTGGCCTTTGTTCCTGTGATGGCAATAACACAAACCCACAGTCCTGTACCTATGTCTGCAGGGTTTGTCGTGTTGTAGGTAGAAGGGGAGGCCTGGTTTTGTCTTTTGCTCTCATTCTCTGCCTGGAGAGGTGAGTGCAGAAAAGGGGATTCTTATAGTTCAGGGGTTATGTTGTTCTTTATACATTACTGCATATTTAGGTTAAAATAGAGAAAGGAGAGAAAAGTCAAGTAAGAATTGGAATCAGAAGCCTGTGAGGTGCCTCGATCATGGGGGAGGTCATTCCCCAATATTTCCAGTGCAAGAAAGGGCCATTTTGGGAAGAGGTGCTTTTTCACCCCCTCTGTCGGGTTTACTTGGGGCAGAGAATCATTGTCCTTCTGTTCAGACTTCATCCCAAAGGCCCCAGCCTGGCAGATCCTGCACCAAAGTTGTTGAGGACCTTGAAGGGGGATGTGAAGCCCCTGGAATTTCTTGAACTAGAAGCCAGTGGGGCTTTTGCCCATTGTCTAGGGCAGCTCCCAAAAAAACAGTTGGGAAGAAGAGATGCAAAAATCACTCACATGAAGAGCTGAGCAGGTGCTGAGCAAAGAACTTTACTAAAACCCAAAACCAGCTGGGACGCAGCAATCCTGCTAATGCTGCCTACTCTGCTGATGAGCTGGAAGCCCGACCAGCTTCCAGGAGGGAGGTTTGGGAGGAAGGCAGTGAACTCCCAGCAGTGCCAGTCTTCATCCTACCTACCCTGGGCACACAAGGCAGCAGCTTGGACTCTTCAGACCACTCCCTCAGCTCTGTTCTCTCCTGGCAGGGGTGCCCAGCCCTGCAAATTAGGGTTGCTAACACTTCCTATTGCCCTGACCTGGCTGCAGGCAGGGATGCAGTGGGGTCGTTCCCTGCTCTTCTAGAGGTCTCAGCACTCCAATTTGTTACTGTCAGATGGAAAAGTCTCCCCTGGTCGGTGCCTGTTCCTTAATGCAGGTGCAGTTGTACTTCCCTGCAGCCTGTTATCACCTAGAGAGCTGAGTGTTTGATCACCATGGAAAATTCTTGCCACTGAAATGAGGACTTAGAGCTTATTTTTAATGGCTTCTGGGAGCTGCTTCTTGCAGTGACAGAGGATTTGGCTGGGTGAGTGGCATCCTGTCATTTTTTCTTTTTTTTTTTTTTACTCCCTTCTTTTCATGCTGACAGTCTGGGAAATCGTGCTGCTCCCGTGCGATGTGCCCTTGGCGAAGGGCATTCAGCATCCTGCATCTGTCACACAAACCCCATCTTCCCTCTGTCCTTCCCTGCTGCGTTCCCCTAATCAGCACCGAGGCACGGGTCAAACGCGGCTCCCAGTGAAACCCGGCCCCTGCTGCAGGAGCACTTAGGGCCGCTGGTGCCCCCTGGTTAAAGCAGCTTTCCAGGCAGCGCCGTGCCAGCTGCTGGAGACTCGGGGATTCCTCTGGCCCTTAAGCTCTGCAGCTCGAGGCTGAGGGGGATTTCCTGTGCTGGGGCTGCTGAGCTGTTGCCTCTTTGAACAGCTGATTTTGAGTCACAGAATTCAAAGGGACCTTAAAGACCATCCAGTTCCAATATAGGGACACCTTCCACTAGCCCAGGTTGCTGCAAGCCCCATCCAGCCCGGCCTTTTGCTTTGTTTTGTTTCCCCAGATCAATTAACTCAACTCATCTTTGCCATAAGTGTTTTCTTTTTAAAAGCAGTTGCATTCTTGCCTGCTCTAACTGTGGTAAGGATGTTTTTCAGGGTGTGAAATGCCAGTGGTTTCGTTTAGGTTCTTTATACAGACAATAGTGGCTGATTTCTGCAAGTCCTGCTAAATCCAGGAGGTTCCAAAGGGGTGAGATGGGGACCATACCACAAAGAAGAATTCTTATGGAAAAAAAAAATAGCAGGAGTGTGAGTCAGAGGGTGACAGATTCCACGTTCATGCTTGTAGCAACAGTTCTGCATCTTCTCCTTGTGTGTGACAGGTAAAGGTCTTTGAGGGAGTAACTCCTTGTTTTTCTCTGCACCGGGCCAGTAAATAACAGCAAAGAACTGTTCATCCCTGCCTACCCTGAACTACTTGTGTTCTTATCTTAATTGCTTCATTCTCACAACCCACACTCACTCTTCTCAGAAAATCAGAGCCTTGAACTTCATTCCAGGATCTTGAGGAAATCTCACATCTCCCTGCCATTTCCCAGCCTCTCTCATCTACCAGAACAAACCCCATCTCTCCCCGCTTGATGTACTCCGAATTTCCTCGGGGATTATCTAAACAGAGCCCACGTGATCCATCTCTCTCAACCCCTCTGCAAATGGGAAGGCATAAATCACGGGGCCCTACAAATAAACACAACTGGCAAGACGTTATTTTCCCCTGTCTGAAGTACCACCAGTTCTTTCATCTGCCGCCTCCTGGAAACGTGTCTGCTCAGAGAAAGTACAACCCTTCCCATGTACACACGGTGTTTTTCTGCCACTTCTCCTCGCAGGCTCTAACGGGAACCCTGCACCAGAAACACTCAAAGAAACGCAGCCAAGTGAATACCTCTTACTGTTTTCACTTCTCTTCAGCTTGGCTCTGAAAGCTGAAAGCATTCCTGTTTGGGAGGGAAGGAATGGTTGGCTAAGAAAGGGAAAATCCTGACCGTGAAATCCTGCTGCAGCTTAATTTTCAGACTTGTGACTTTCCGTGTTACAGCTGGGGGGTGTTGGGCATCATTAATTCTGAAAATATTCTTTGTGAGCTGAAGAAAGGGTAAGTTCTTGCCGTAATGAAAACAACTTGGAGCTGAACACTTAAAAATGCTACAAAAACTGGAGATGTTTTTACAGTTAAGCCTCGTCTGGAGTTCATTTAAAATAATCATGTTTACATGGAGGTGAATTAGTGAGCTGAGCTCTGCCAGTGCCTCACCAGAGTTAGAAGTACCCAGCCAAGAATTATAACCCTGGTAATTCAGTCCCTGCCTGCTGCACCCCCAGCTATATGCAAGAACCCAGAGGCAAAAAGCCCAGTCTGGGGGTGGGTGGTGGCACCCACATTCACTTTAACCCGTGATGAATGCTGTAGAAATATTCCTTGGGAATAAGTGCTGGATCCATGCTTTGTCTTTCAGTGCAGAAGAGCTATTTTTCTGTATGTATCAGGTAAGGCCAGCCAGGGGTCCTGTTGCTGTGACTCTGCTGAGAGTGGATTCTCTTTGATGGGCAGTGAAGGTGTCCTCACTTCTGCTATCCCCCTGCACCTCCTTATGGTTTTTGGAACAGTCTCTCTAGGATGTGAGCCACCTCTGCTCTTGGAGACTCCTCCTTTGGGGTAAGGTGGGTTTTTCTGTTCATCCTCCACATCCCTGGATGGTTGGGATCAGGGCTGGTAGTGATGAGCCCACCCCAGTAGTCATTTTCCACTAGGACCGTTGTTCTGAGAGCCTCTACATGAGCAAACCTCATCTTCCAACCTTTCTTTGAGGAGTGCTGGCTGCTAAATCTCTGTTTGGAATTAGCAGTGGCCTAGAGGGCTCCGTGCAAGAATTTGACTGTTCCACTCCTATCCTTACTTCAGCTACTCCTTACTTGAGAGTAAAATACACTTACGAAATGAGTTTTGCATCTGATACACATATCTAATGCCAGGGAATGGCTCTGACATGTCTGGGCTGTGTGATCCTTCCAGGAGCCTGAGAAAGCATTTCTCTCCCTAAACTTGTGAGTGGCGGGATGACTTCCCAGCGAAGGTCTGTGAGCGATCGCGGAGTGCAAAAGCTTTTCGGTTTTGCTTTGATGATCAAAAATGCAGTTGCCTTGAGTGTCAGCTGATATGAGAAAGAGCTTTATTTCAGGCAGCCTCTGCTGTTTTCAGTTAATTGAAGCTCGTGGTTGTTGCAATGCCTCTCCTGACCCTCGTCTCGTCTCGTCTCCCATCTCCGTCTGCCGCTAGCGAGCTGTCACCGGAGATGCTCTTCCTGCCTGGGCTCTCAGCCTGCTCCTGGAGATGCTGTTCCTGCTCAGCCTGGTCCTGGCAGACTGGACCTGTCCTTGCCAGGCTGTGTGTCAGCAGGGACACGTGGCCTGGCAGCTGCTCCATGCTGGAAGCTCGGTTGTTGTCGTCTTCCTTGTTACTGCACCCTGTGCTGGCCAGGAAATGTCAGCCATGGGGCTGCCAGCTCGGGCTTGGCTCATCCACCCTCATCCCTCTGAAGGGAAAGGCAGACACAGGGAATCATGGAATGGTCTGGGTTGGAAGGGACCTTAAAGATCATCTCATTTCAACCCCCTGCCCTGGGCAGGGATACCTTCCACTAGACCAGGTTGCTCCAAGGGAAAAAAAGGAGTTGACAAGGAGCAGGTTACAAAGGTACACAGGGTTACAAATGGCACCAGAAGGTGCCAAGCAGGTAGGGACAAGCAGGGGGTGTGTATTGGTGGCAGATGGGCTCTGTGCTGGGTGCTCACTCCTTTGGGTCTGGATCTGTATGACCATGAGATCTCTTCCTCCAAGTAGAAATAGGCTGGAGGAATCTTGATGAGATGAAAAGGAGATAATTTTATTACAGCGGCCCGCAAGTTCCTTTTTTGTGGGTATTACTGCTGCTTAATGTTGGGGATCAAATTCTTCCCTGATATAAATCTGCCTGTGGCTCCTTTGGCTTTTATGGCACCAAAGCCATTTTCTTCATCTTGTTATTCCCTGGGTCTGTGCCTGGATGGTTCCCAAGCCGTTGCCTGCAGATGACTGGAATCACAGCCATGGCTCCAAGGTGCTCTGTTGGGTGTTTGCACCCCAGAGCATCTGCCCACAGGAGCTGTGGCTGCCCCAGGATGCCTGGAAGTGTCCAAGGCCAGGCTGGACGGGGCTTGGAGCAAGCTGGGATAGTGGAAGGTGTCCCTGCCCATGGCAGGGGGTTGGAACTGGATGAGCTTTAAGGTCTCTTTCAACCCAACCATTCTAGGATTCTATGATTCCATTAAGCACTTATTAATTAGGCTGCCTCATACTGCACAGTAAATTGGGTGTGTTGACAGCAGCCCTGGTCCAAAAGCTAGAGATGCCACTGCTCTGAACACTCCTCACTAACCCATTAGCTTTTAATTTGTGTAAATAAAATTCCCCTTACTTCTTTTTTTT
>VZSE01002207.1:186663-217258 GCA_013398275.1 Promerops cafer | reverse complement strand
AAAAAATCCCCCTTCTTTTTTTTTTTTTTTTTTTTTTTTTTTTTTTTTTTTTTTTTTTTTTTTTTTTTTTTTTTTTGTCACTTTCAGGGCTGGGAGAGCTCTTTGCCAGCTGCTCTGCCCACAGATCTTTTTCTCCAGATAACAAATCTTGGGACCAGCAGCTGAACCACGACACGCTGCCATTTTAACGAGCTGTTAATTTAGAGCATCTTGGCATATCTGGGAAAAGTATAAATCATAGCTTACTCCTGATTTCTCTTTCAAATTTTTTTTATTTCTTTTATTTCCAAAGTGAACAAGTAGCCAAGCATTAGGTTTCTTTCAGCAGTGACAGGCTAATTGTTTCAAAATGGGGCCGTGAAATACGTTGAGTGCTGCAATGCGGGATCAGCTGGAACATCTGTTCCTGAAAAACGCCATGTAGGAACATGGCTTCTAAACAGAGATAAGCCAGCTCAAACAGGATATGAGGGAACCTTGCAAAGCTGAGAAAATTGCTGTCATGACAGCTGTAAAACCAAAAACCTCTTGGAAATGCAGCCTGGGAATGCTGCCCCTAAACAGAAGCAGAGAAGAACCAGTCTGGGTTTCCAGGCACGGTCCTCTTGAAAAGCCTTTAAAAAGTTCCCTGCCCATTCCTCTGTGCAAGAGCATTTTGTAAGCTCTGAGGTGGCTTGGAAAGGCAGTGCTCACATGAAGAAATTAGCTGGGAATTCATATGGTTTTCAGGAAATGCAAGACAGTTGTCACAGGTTGGGTTTTCCCTGCGCCGTGGCCACCACCAGAAACACGGCACAAACTTGGATGGATGCAGGACAGTTCTTGTGCTTTTCCTGTTATTTTTACAGCTATTTCTGCATCCTGCTCAGTGTCTTTGTTAGGGAAAAGACCATCTTGGATTACATTTTTTCCAAAAGGTGTTCAATGTAATGGGAATTGAACTGTGATAATTAATTTTCACATGGAAAACGAAACATCTGGATATTAGGATAAAGAATTTTGGATATTAGGAAAAGGCTTGGACTTGAATATGAGGAAAAAGTTTCTCACTCAGAGGGTGGTTGGGCACTGGAACTGCCTCCCCAGAGCAGTGGTCACAGCACCAAACCTGACAGAGCTCAAGGAACATTTGGACAATGCTCTCAGGCACGGGGTGGGATTCTTGGGGTGGCCTGTGCAGGGCCAGGGGTTGGGCTCAATGGTCCTTGTGAGTCCCTTACTCAGAATATTCCATGACTCTATGATCTGAAGAAAACAGTGCTTGGATATTGGATAGTTTGGATAGGGTTATTGGATAGGGTTAGGCAAAAGTAATACATAAATTTCTGATGCAACACAAGCACCTGATCAAATACTGGTTTTCCATGTCCCTGGGAGTATTTGAATTGTTTGGGTAGCTGCTGCTGCTGGTAAAACTGACACCAAATGGAAAATTTATCCACACCAAACGGAAAACTTAAGTGTGCAAACGTTTTGAGTAATGTGAAAGAGGCTCTGAAAGGAGCAGGGCTGGGGACAAGCTTAGAAACATGGGAGTATTTTGGGTTACTGTGCCCAAGCTTCAATTTCACAAGATATTTAAAACACATCCCTACATTTAAATATAAGAATACTTGTACCAGCTTCAATGAGCCCCTTCTCTTGGGTAAATTTAGGCATAGGCTCAGATGTCTCAGTGGATGAGAAAGGAGAAGGAGTCAGCAGGTTTCCTCCTCAGAGCCCAAATAGTGACAACTCCAAGTAAATCTTGGTTGAGTACATAAAACAGATGAGTGCAAAAAACCACTGTGATAAATGCTCTACCAGTTCTTAAATCTTGCTGATCTTTAATCTGATAACTTTTCCTCCCTCAGACAAACTGGTGGGTGTAGGATTTCAGCCCTCAGACTCTGCTGGTGTGTGTGGATGCGTTACATGTTGTGCCTCAGGGCAGCCAGCGCATACAGAAATTAGGAATCTGAGTTTTTCAGTAAGATACAGACAGTTTTAATCTGTCTTTTGTTAAGTTTATTCTTTAACAGAGAGCTTTCTCACTCATCCAGGAAATGCTGCTTTAGAGGTGCTGGTGCTGCAAAGCCAGCTTACACACGGGTTCCTGATGCTTGCAGTGAAGATAAAATAAAATAATTTCTCTTGCTGCTCCCTGTCCTCTGTTCCTGTCTCTGCTGAGGGATTTGTTCCAGATGGTGGTGGGTAAGGAGGGAGGTGTGCTCTGTCCCCTGTGCATCCCTCACAGGTGATGTCCAAAGGATGAATGTGCCAAACCCCACCACCCTCTGCTCCAGCTGAGCTGAGAAAGGGCTGCAGAAGGACCTCGTGCTCCTGTCTCCCTGCCAACATCATCTGGCCCTTCCCTGCATCCTTCAGGCATCACCATAGGTAGCAGGAAATGACTGAAAATCCCTGGATTTGTGCTAGGTCAGAGGATGGAGCAAACCATCCACCTACAACTCCCTGAAAGGAGGCTGGGGTGATGTGGGGGTCGGTCTCTTCTCCCAGGTAACAAGTGACAGGACCAGAGGAAACAACTTCAAGTTGCCCCTGGGGAAGTTTAGATTGGATATTGGGGCAATTTCTTCATGGAATAGCTTGTCAAGCACTGGAACAGGCTGCCCAGGAATGTGGGGCAATCACCATCCCTGGAGGGATGTAAAAGGCCTCTAGATGTGGCACTTGGGGACATGGTTTAGTTTTGGGTTTGGCTCTTGCAAGGCCATGGTGAGGTGCCCAGCTCAGCCCATTTCACTGCTGCTTTCCATTGCCTCTGCCCTCCTGTGCTGGTGCTCCCTGGGTGATCCACCCAGCCGTGGGATGCTCAGACCACACTGATGCCATGATGATTTTGGTTTTTCATTTACTTTTCTCATATCCCCCCTCATTTACACTTTTATACAGCTTTTATGTATCCCAAGTNAGGGGGCTTCTCCTGAGCCTCCCATTGGGAAACCTGTGATAGATATGCTAATATGCAAGATCTATAATTGTATACACGAACCATCGTGGGGGGTCTTTGGTGGGTTCCGTGCACCGGTCCGGTCGGGCACTTCTGCAGGGTGCTCCTGCCTGGAACAAAGGATCTTTAATAAACACCGAGGTAAAATCCCTTTTCCCCCTCTAACCGTGTTTGGCTTTTCATTCTAAGCCCAGGAAAAGGCATCAGCACTGCCTCGGGGTTTGTGCTCCTGCATCCCCCCAGGTGGGGCTGGGCTGCTCTGTCCTCTGTGGGCTGGCACTGCAGTTCACTGGTGCAGCACCACCTCCTTTAAATGCCCATTTTTGAGGGTGATGAACGTTCAAACAGCAGCATCATGAGGAGTTTCAAAGCCTGTTCTTCAGCACTGAAGTCACCGATATTACATTTGCTCTTACTGATGAGGACTGGCTGCAATGCCAAAATGTCTGTAGGAACTAAAATAGCAGAGCCTGTTCCTAGTGCCTTCTGTTTGTAAAGAGAATTTCAGAAAGCCATGGTTCCTGCAGCCAAAAAGCAGTGACAGTGATACAGGAACTTTGTGTAAGAGCTGACTAAAACCTTTGATTTGCTTACAGGGTAATAAAGGCAAAACAGCACTGCTGCTTGGGGCATCAGGCGTTGACTTTAAACCAGTAGAGGCTCAGGAACTGAATTTAAATCCCAACTTGGAAGACATCTCTCCATCAGGGGTGAGAGCTACTGCCACAAATCACTCTATCCCTGCTTTTGTGTGTGTCTTTTCCAGGGTATTTTGGTGGTCCCTGTGCTCTGCCATTCAAGGACCTTCCAAGTACCACAGCAGTGAGGGTGTGGGGACACAGTTTGTGGTAGTTGGGAGTGGGGCTGCGGCCCGGCCTCATCCCTGACGAGCCACAGCTGTGTGAGCCAGGTGAGCAATATCAGAGGCAGTGAGAGCTGGGACAGTGACCAGTCTCAGCAGGGCTCACAGGTGTGGGGATGGGAGATCAAGGGTGTAAAAGGTTGTGCTGGAGGAGGAGAAGCAGCAGACACTCCAGAGGCCTCTGGAAGGGTGGAGGGCCCAGCCAGAGCTCGCAGGAGCAACAGAAGGCCTGGGAGGAGCTGCCAGCCCTGCAGAAAAGGGCAGCTGGTCCCACAGCAGCTCCAGAGGTTACAGAAGGAGCCGATGGCCCAGCAACAACTGTGGAACCTATGGAAGTAGTCACTGACCCAGAGGCAGACACGTAAAGCCTTCTGAAGTGGTAGAGTGGCATTCTGTGAATCGTGGCCATCTCAGCTGTGACATGTGGGTGCTGTAATTTTTGTGTGGGTTACTCCTCACTCAGTGAGGAGATAAGATCAGCCCTGATTCCAGCCTTATTTCCTAAGTGCTGCTTCTGACCCAGGCAGCCCATGGCTCTCACTAACTGGCCAGGCCTGGCACTGCAGACATAGCCCCACTGACCCACTCACGTGTCCAGCTGAGCTCCTTTGGCTGCTCTGGCTACTCCATTGATCCCCAAATTAATCCTTCCACAGACTCCTCTTTCAGCCACTCTGCAGCTCCTCGGCAGCTTTGCCTGGAGCAGGAGCTTATTTTTCATCTCTCTGCTGAGTTTACACGAGGTGAATTCTCAGAGCTGCCAGCGCCGGCGAACTTCCCAGGCTGCAGCAGAGACATTCCTGCCTCTGAGTGAAAACCCAAGGCTGAATTGGATTTCTCGTTTCACTAATTGGCTCAGCACTGTGGTTGGTATTTATGGCTTTTGTGCTGCTCCTTGATTTCTCGCTCTGTCTGTTTTGTTATGCTGCTCCGATGAAACACGGGAGTATCATGCTCTCTTTGGGATATGCCAACAACTCGAGGAGTGGGTGAGTGGAGCCAAACAGATTTTCCACCTTCAGGAGCAGGGAAACTGCTGAACTGTTGCCTGCCTTTTGTTTAGCATGGGAGCTGCTGTGTATTTCGTATTTGCTGGGTGTATTTCCCCAAAGGGAGCCAGCAAGGAAAAACTTCTGCCTCCATCATCTGTAGATCCAGGCATTTTGCTTAGTTCACAAGGGGGGATGGCCTTAAGATGAAACAGGGCAGATTTGGATTAGATTTAAGGAAGAAATTCTTGACTGTGAGGGAGGTGAGACCCTGGCACAAGTTCCCAGGATCCCTGGAAGTGTTCCAGACCAGGTTGGATGGGGCTTGGAGCAGCCTGGGATAGTGGAAGGTGTCCCTACCCACGGCAGGGGGTGGAGCTGGATGTTCTTGAAGGTCCCTCCCAATCCAAACCATTCTGTGATTCCTTGAATCCCCTTCTGAGATTGTTTTCAGATCCAGACTAGGCAGGAGCACAGCCAAGTACTGGGGGTCTCATCCCACTGTAGAATCATTTCTTTTCATAACTATTATATTCCCTATTTTGGAGGCCCCCTGCTTGTCCAGAAGAAGTGTTTTTAAGTGGTTATGAGGCTATAAAAAGAGAAAATCAAAATGCTGGCAGAAATTTTGCAGACCTTTCAATGACACTTCTGTGAGCAGCAATGGAAAAATGCACCTGGGCTGCTCTCCTGGAGCTTTTGCCAGTGGTTGACTCCTTGCAAAGTCTCTCTTCAACCAGCCTGGTATCAATGGCAGTGCTGCACCATCATGAAAGTCCCTGAACACCTCCAGATCCCATGTAAAATGGAAACAAACTCTTTTTTTTTTTTTTTTTTTTCCATTGCAATTCTTCAATTTACTGTTGGCCAACACAGCTGGAAAGAGAGGGGGGAAGTGTTGGGGGTGTGACTGGAGGTGATGTCACCACTGATGGTGTTCCTGCATCTGTTGCTAAATTGAGCCTTTTGAAACCATCCTTGAGTGGAAGTCAGCCTACAGCAGGTCCTTTGCATGGGGGATGGTGGGGATTTTGGGGTGGGTGAAGGCAAGAGTGATGGACCTGAGCTGCCTGTTTGGCCATTTCCCCCAGGATCAGCTTCCCTGAGTTCATCAGGAGAGTGCCAGAGCCCTCTGGATTCCTTCTCGTTGTTTAAAGTAAGGCCTTTTTTCCCCAAGGAGCTGCTGTAAAAAGTGAAAAAAAAAAACCCTCAGAGGCCTCTTTATAACATTTTATGCAGCCACATTCTAATTAAGAAACAAAACTCATCATAAATTGCTTTCCAAGGGACCTACTCCAAGTGGGGATTGAGGGCATTTGCCATGCACCAGCAGAAACATTTAAAAATGTGTTTTTAGAGTGCAGCAATTTCAGCATGAGGGAACAGGCTATTCCAGCTCAGGGGATTTGACTATTCCCCATTTGGGGGCCCTGAACAGTGCTCTGCTGAGGACAAAAATGTCTTAAGCAAGTGCAAAAATCCCCTTTAGCTCCAGGATTCAGTGGATGGCCATGCTGGAAAACTGAAGCATCAGCAGGGGAAGTTGTTCCCTTGATGCTCTGGTCAGATGTTGGCACTTCTGAAACCCAGCCATCCCAAGGGATTCTGGATTAGTTTAGAGCCATTGCTCCTTGTCCTAGCACTACATGCCCTTCTATCCCTTTCTTTTTTTTTTTTTTAAGTAGAAATGCTTCCATGGCAAGCAAAACACATGTTTTGAATAAAGAATTTAGTTTAAATTCCTGGTGAGGAGGCTCTGAGCTGACAGCCAGAGCTGGGGGGGGCGGCTCCTCTCCCTGCCCCATGTCAAGAGTGACCAGCCCAGCAGCCTCACAGCTCCTCTGCCAGCTCTGAGCCCTCACACCCCTCAAAACCCCCCTTGCCCAGCTCTGAGAGCAGCCACGCCACACCCCAGGGCAAGGCAAGGCAGGGAAACAGCCCCTGAGAAAAAGAAAGTTACCAAACTGCCTGTTTCTAACCCGTGCAGCCAGCAGGGGTTTTGAAGCACTTCGGAGCCTTTCTCTATATCTTCAAGCCTGCCCAGAGGATGCTTCCCAGCTCTCCAGGCTTTTTTCAGTCAATTACATCAAAATTTACTCATCCAATATTCCATCCTGACAGAGGGAGGGCTCCATCCCATCTTCCTGGGCTGGTGGGGGAGTGAGGAGGGGGCAGCCAGAGGAGACAGGCACTCTCTGTGAGCCAGGAACACTTGTGGGAGGGAAGAGAGGGAGGGCTTTGGGGCTTAGGAAAAATCTGCAAATGGTTTTTCTTCCATCCCTGGCTCCCTCTGTGGTGGTGCTGCTTTGTGGGTAGCACCATCACACTCATCACCTCCTGCCCCAGCCATGCAGAGGCTTTCCAGGAGTGTCCCAGGCACCGGGGAATTGCAGAGGGCTGCAGGAAATCAAAGTGGCAGCAAGAAGGGGCAAGAGCTCAGCCAGGCACAGAGGCAAGCGGGGAAAGAGGAGAAAAACAAAGAGAAAAGCAAACTGTGCCCCAAAACCTCAAGCTGCAGATCAGTCCTTTTTTTTTAACCTAATTTTCTGAGATGACTTTTGTATCCTCCTCCCTTTTCTCAGCAGAGTGCAGCTGATTTTTCCCTCCCGGGGAGGAACTGGACTGCCCCTGTCAGCAGCTGCAGCCAGACTGATTGCAATGTGTCACACATGCATATGTATGGAGTATTTATATGCACATCTATATATAGGTGCTGCCCTGAGACTCTCTAAGACTATCCAAGGGCACAGTCCCACATCACCACCCCCCCCTCAAACTTCTCCCTTCCCTACCCCAAACTGGAAGGTGTTTCAAAGTCACGTTGAAGGTTTTCCATTTCTCTGCTGCCTTGGAAAACTTCCCTGCTGCTGGAATCAGCATCTCCACACAGGCACTGCAGTCCTGGCATTCACAAGCTCTGCTCACCCCGACCCAGATCCCGGTGCACGAATTTTTCAGTGAAAAATGTGACAACCCATTTGTGAGCAGGCAGGATTTGGGAAGAGCCCCGACCTGCAGCGGTGGAGTTTGCACATTACCTTTTGAAAAGCAGGAAGATTGGAGCCCATCTCTGTCCTGGGAATGGGGAAGTTCTGCCGTGAATGTGGATGGGTGATTTAAGATAAGAAAATGCTTTGAGTGCTGCATCCAGCTCTGGGGTCCCAAAAATCAGAAGGACATGGACCTGATGGAGGAAAGATGCTCCGAGGGCTGGAACTCCTCTGCTTTGGAGACAGGCTGAGAGCTGGGGCTGCTCAGCCTGGAGAAGAGAAGGCTCTGGGGACACCTCAGAGCCTCTTCCAGTGCTTCAAGGGGCTGCAGAGAGCTGGAGAGGGACTTTGGACAAGGGCATGGAGTGACCACACAAGGAGAAATGACTTTAAACTCAAAGGGTGTAGGTTTAGATTGGATTTTAGAAAGAAATTCTTCCCTGTGAGGGTGGGGAGGCCCTGGCACAGATTGCCCCCAGAAGCTGAGGCTGTCCCTGGATCCCTGGAAGTGTTCCAGGCCAGGTTGGACGAGGCTTGGAACAACCTGATCTAGTGGAAGG
The DNA here is from genome assembly GCA_013398275.1 of Promerops cafer. Classification (NCBI taxonomy): domain Eukaryota; kingdom Metazoa; phylum Chordata; class Aves; order Passeriformes; family Nectariniidae; genus Promerops; species Promerops cafer. The sequence continues at coordinate 208,904 of VZSE01002207.1, read as the reverse complement.
TGTCCCTGCCCATGGCAGGGGGTTGAAACTAGATGGTCTTTAAGGTCCCTTCCAATCTTAACCATTCTGTGATTCTCTGATTGTCTTGCTGGGTTTGTTCTCAAATCAGAGCCAGGAAGGATCACAGCCAATTTACCAGAGGTCTCATCCTACCAGAGAACTAATTTTCTTTCACAACTATTATCTTGCCTTTTTCTCTTAGGGGCTTTCTCCCTTGTGCTGTTGGCTCAGCCAGTCCAAAAGACTGATGCCACATTTTTCTTCTGGTCAACAAAATTTAATCTGGGGCTCAGAGGGACCATTGCCAACACCAGTGTGTAGGGACACCTTTGGTTTATCCCAGCGAGGAGGGAAAGGCCTCGTGTGCTGCCTGGTTCCAGGGTCCCCCCATCAGATCTATTATTAAAGATACTCCTGCCACTGAGCTCATTAAAAAATACTTTCCTCAGCTCCTTCTGGCCTGGCTCTGCCTCTTTCAAAATTGAACCTTTTAATTTGAATGAATCTTTAATTTGATTTTGTGCTCTCCCCGTAAAGAGCTATTCCCCAGGATCCTTAGGATGAGGAGTGATTTGATAAGGTCTAAAGCGGAAGTGAAGCCATGGAATTGATCTAATTTTGTTCATGTTGGCTGCAGGATTTTATTGCCTGCTTGTAGCGGGGTTGGGTAATCATAAGAGAGAGAGGGAGTGGGAATTCCTGGGGTTTCTTGGTCTGAGCTGCTCATCTCCAGTGGATTTAGCACATGGAGCAGCAAAGGGAAGGGCTCACTCCTGGGCTGGTTTCCTGGTTTTCTTGGGGGGATGCTTCATTTTCAGCTGTGCATTTTTATGTGCTCAAGTTCTCCATGCAACAGGATGCCAGGAGGAAGGGGGAGCAGGGAGAGAATATTTAGCAACAAAAATGAATCCGAGGGGACTTTTTGGAGGGGGGTTAATGGCTTCTTTTAGGACCTGGTCCTATTTCTGGGAAGTAAATGGTCAAAGGGCTTGAGCCTTTTGCCTCCAGAGGAACAAACGGAGCTGGGAAGCAGAGCCAGGCTGGAGTGTGGCTCTGGGTTCGTGGGTGGGCTTTTGGTTTTGCCCCCAGGTTTGATCTCCAGCAGGTGAGCACTGCATAACCCGCAGGCAGCTGCACACCTGCTCCAGGCAGAGCTCCTCTGCTCCAGGGAAAGCAGCGACATGTGCCGTGGTGTGGGGTGATAGGGACGAAATCCCCTTCCTGCCCAGGCCACAGCACCTTCCTGCAAACCCTCTCTTGTCTGACAGTGGGGATGGAGGAGGTGGATGTGGCTGACAAACGGGAAATCCTGCGGGTTCCCTTCCTTCCCCCCGCAGGGCTCTCCTGGGTGTCTCCTTAACCACAACTCCGTGTTTGTCAAACCAAGGCACAGAAAAGCATCTTCCCTGCTTCCCATCACCCCGGGCAAAGCCTGCCCCTGCAGAGGGATGGCTCTGAGTCCACTCCTGATTTACACTGCTGGAGGTGAGGTCTGGGCCCTGACCACGCTCCCCCCAAGCGCTTTCACACCAAAATTACAAAGGTCAGCTCAGCTTCAGCCATCCCCAGATGAGCTGGTGCCTCTGCAGCACCCCTGGCTTCTCCAGTTCCCAAAATGCTGAAAGCTTTCCTTAAAATCCCCCCCACAGGTTGCTCTTCCCCAGGGGCCCTGCTGTGTGTGTGTGTGTGTGTGTGTCCCTATAAACAGCTCCTGGGCCAAATGATGCTGCCTTTAATGCCCCACCACAATTGCTCCATCCCTCTCAGGCCAGACCCTGCTCCCTCCCTGCTCCCTCACTGCTCCCTCCCTGCCAGGTGCTGCAATAGGGTGGGAGGGTGGAGATCCTTCTCTGGGAGCAGCCCAGCTCAGTTGCTGCAGGTCTCTCTCCCCCACACCAGCACAGCTGGGATCCAGGGATGGCTGCAGGCTGTGACACCGTGGGTCAGTCTGGGGGCTCTGGCTTGTGGCAGAGCTGGTGTCACCTGGTCCAGGTCACCACTTGCTGCTGCTGCCAGATCTGCAGCACATGAGCTTGCATCTCCCATCAGCCAGAAGGGCTCCTGTGGGTGATGGCCCTGCTGGGCTCTGGGCTTCACTTTTCTCCCTGTTCAGGTGCTAAACCACCCTGAAAACTCCCTTTAGCTGGCACCACAGCATGCTGAGGGCAGGAAAAAACACCATAACCAACCTCAAGCTAGTGAGCTGGGCAAGGGGATGGACTTCAGTGACCATACCCCATAGGCATGCTCCCAAAACCAGCCCCTTGGCTCCAGAAAAGCTCCCAGGCTCTCCCTGCATCCTCATGCTCCTCAAGGACAGCTGTGACCAAGCTGCAGGGCTTTGCCTTCACTTTCCACAGACAATTCCCAGCTGGCCAAGCTCCCCTGCTTGCCAGGACCAGCAGCACTGGCACCCCACTTGGAAGGATTGCTCCCAAGGGACATGGATCATGCCACTTTTGGAGCCTTAAGCTAGCCCTAAACCCCAGGCCTGGATTCCTGCATGAACCTTGTGTAGACCCTCATCTGCTGAAGAGCTCATTTCCCATCCAGGCTGTAGTGGACAGAACAGTAGAAAAAAATGCAGCTTTTGTGCTGCTGGATCCAAGCCTCCATCTGTGTTAAAGAGCTCGGCTACTAAAAACAGGGATGGGGGAACCTGGTTAACCCATGCCTGGCAGCCAAAATGTGCCTGTGGCTGTGCCTGTCCTGGCTCTGGGGGTGGCAAACAGAGGTGCTCCAGACTTCTTTATTTTTAGGTGCCAGCAATACCGATAAAATCACACTTTGCTGCTGATTAAGATGAAATTTGACCAGCAACACCATTCCCGGCCTAATTTTATACCTCTTTGACTCTCCCCTGTATTCCTGCCCTTGAAATGTTTTATGGATTATGCAGCTCCTGCCAAAGGATTTGAGTTTGAAACCTTACTATATTTTGGCCTGTAAAGATGTTGAATGAACGATTTAAAACTCTGAGTCATTAAAACTGTCTGGGAGAACCTAATGAATGTTATTTACTGTGCTTCCCAGCTCAGCAAAAATCCAGCTCTTTCTTCTCCTGCTTTCTATACTTTTCTTTTAAAAACAGGAGCCAAAGTTGTCTGGAAAGCATTCCTTGCTAGAGACAAACTGGATCAGTAAGTGGAAATGTCAGTTTTTTAGGAATCTCTGCCACTGCTTTGAAGTAACTTCATTTTTTTGTTTGATTGGTCTAATTCAAAAGCTTTATCTTCTAGGCTATCTCTTAAAAAAAAAAAAAAAAAGGAAATGTAGGGGCTGCAGCTACCTTTTAAAAGGAGAAAAAAGCAAAAAAAAAAGCTGCCAAATCCTGATCTTTTGATGATAGTCTCTTCAGAAAGCTGCCTAGGTGGGCTGGGCAGCACTGCTGAGCTGAGCTCAGTTACTCTCCCTTCCTGTGATCCTGGAGAGGTCAGAATAGGACCCCCCATCCTCTTTAATTTCTGTTTGTGTTGCCGAGCTTAGCCTTGGAAATGGAAATCTGACTTGAAAAGAAACTACTTGTGATTAGAGGCTGTGAAAAAAAAATAATCTAATGAGCTGCTGCTTTTAATTCCACATCTGAAAGGCAATCTATTACTGTCTTTTATCACTCCTGTCTCCTATTAGGGAAGCAATCTCATGCTGGGACTCTTTCAACACCCAGGCAGTTAATATACATTATAATTATTGCCTAATGTATGAATAGCCTGGTGTGCCCGAGTTGCCTGTTCATTTTTTACTCAGCTCCTGGAAAAGCCCGTGCAGTACCTAAGCAGGGCTGGAGAAGGGATCTCATGAGATTGATCAAGGTTTGATTTTAAATTATTTATTTTTTGCATCATGCTGTTGCCCCGGGGGCTCTGTTTGAGAACAAATGCAGAGTTCTCATGTAGGAACAGACAATTCCTGTCCCAGAGGAGTTACAGAGTGATGGGTAGAGGAGGGAAAGGAAGGGGAGAAATCTCAAGAGATCAACGGGGAATGGTCTGCCAGCAGTGAGCTCAGGAGGTCTGAGCTTAGGGTGGACTTCCCAGTGCTGCTAAAAATCATTAAAAAAAAAAAAATTGATGAAATTTTAAAAAGTAAGTAATTCCCAACGTTTCACTTAAAATATTTTTTTTTGTCCCTGATTTACAAGTCTCAAATTTCAGGTTATTTAGCCAGTTTTAAAGCAAAAAGCAGAACAAAAAAGGCCAGTGTTTTTGAGGCAACATGCAACAGCAAAAGCTCCCTGCCCACACTCCAGAGGGGCCTGACTGTGCCCTGGGTCCCCAGCTGGGGATGGTGCTCAGTGCCCTGGCCCAGAAGTGCCGTGACCACTGAGCCCCAACCCCTCGGTGACCCGGCACGTGGGGATTCAGACAAGGCAGAAGCTCACAGCAGGGTGTGAAAATCCTTTATTCCTCACCACATGTTGGGGACAGCCCGATGCAGTGATGGATTTTTGGTGCAGCCACAAGCACCGGGCAGCGTGGCACAGCTTTATGCACGGAACCCTCATTTGAACCTTCTCTCTTTGCTGTTTGCAAAGAGAGAAGGTTTGATTTTAAATTATTTATTTTTTGCATCATGCTGTTGCCCCGGGGGCTCTGTTTGAGAACAAATGCAGAGTTCTCCCTCTCCCCCATGGCAGGTCCCCAGAGGTCCATCCACACCCAAGGATGGTGTGAACCATCACTGAGGGCCTGAGGTCTGGGTGGCTCCTTATAGCCCATGGAGAGCTCAGCCCAGGGAGGGCTGGAGCAGCCTGAACCTCCAGGACAACTTATTCACCCTTTCCTAAAACTCTTGGGGTGCAGTTAATTATTTACAAGCCTTAACACTCGGGGCCACGTGGAGCCAAGGATAGAAGGGCATTAAAATTCCACTTGATGCTCACCAGGCCTGACTAATAAAATAATGTCCAACAAGGACATCAATTAGCTGCCGATTGGCCAACACTAATGACAGCTGGAGCGAGGAATTTGAAACCCGAGTCGTCTCTCCAGCCTGCACTGGGGTGCCAGGGATAAAAGGTTAGTCATGTGTACCAAATGCAGCGTGAGCTCCTCCATTATTTATGTGTGTCAAACAGACAAGGAGCGTTTCAATGCTTGCAGTCACTCTGTGGTAATTTGTATTATATAAACAGATATAATCTGGTCATTAATACACATAATTCTGAGTGAGCTGACAGTAATGAATCTGGAGTAGGTTATTCCATTGACTTGTTCCCTTGCTGGATAGCAGTCTGGGGTAAAAAGGGCTGATGCACCAGGGCCAGCAGCATTAGGAGTGTGGTGGGTTCATGGCGGACTCTTTATGGTGGGTTCAGGGTGGACTCAAGCTTTGCCCTTCACTTTTTGTCCTAAATTTTTTTTCCAGGCCCTGGCTATGCACTGCAGGGATTTACACTCCTCTTTCCCCATCCCAGGTCTCTTCTGTTTGCTGGCTCAGGGCTGCTCACGTGGCATCAATCGCTGCTTGGCACTGCACGTCCCACATCTCTGGCTCTGGTGAGCTGGGCTGGGCTCATCAGCCTTCCTGCTCCTTCCCACCTCTTGGAAGAATGCTTTCATTAACAGTCAATAAATGAGGATTTTTTGTAGTGGTGTAACAGGCGTTTTCTGGGAAAGTGGAGGTGGGTGTGTGTGGACATTGCTTAGAGCCTTGTCTCACCACAAATACATCAGATCTCTGCCTCTCCGTAGATTTCCTTACTTTTGTAAGGCACTGGAAGGTGAAGATACCAACTGGTGATGCCTCTCCACATGTGCCACGAGTGGGGCAGCTCAGCTGCTGACAGCTGAGCCAACAGTGGCCTGTGGGATGTGTTTACATGAGCTGATTTCCATGCAGCTGCAGTGGGAATGGGAACAGCTTTGTGGGTCAACAGCAGGATGGCCACTATCCTCCACAGCAGTGACCTGAGCCATCAGTCCCCCACTTTGAAAAGAGGATCTGCCTCTTGGGAAGGTGGCTCCAGTCAGGAGCTAGGGAGCAGAGTGGTGCCTTGTCCTGGGAGTGAGCCTGGCCGTGTGCTCACTGAGCTGCCCTGGGCTCACCTGTGCTCTGGATCTGTCTGCATCAGTAAAAGGTTTCATGACTGACTCTGCCTTTCTGGTAACTTGAGGATGTTTTGGGAGCTCCCTGAAGGGCTGCAGCTCTGCTGAAGAGCAGGGAAGGGGCTGAGCATTATTTGTAGTGACTTTCTAAACCGGATTGGCAATAAGCAATCTGTTAACAAACCCAGATGAGGTGGGTTTGGGAGTGTCCAGCTGGAAAGGCAAACTCTTGATCCCACAGTGAGTCTCAAGCCCAGGAGCTGTAGGGGAGTGTCTGCAAGATCCTGTCCCACCCAGTGCCCTGGTCCTTCTTGCTGCTCCAAGGGCAGTATCCAGCAACAACAGCCCAGGCTCCTCCTGAGATTTAATCTCTGGGATCCAGGAGGCCAATCCTGCTGCTCTTTAGGAGGACAGGAAAGATCTGCTTGCCAATGGCACAACTGGCTCATAACTACCAGTGGAGATGGGGGAGAGATTTACTGGAAGGCTACTCCCAGTGTTTTAGGTGTTGCACCCCTGTTGCTGTTACCCAGTGTTACCTCACACACTTTCTGGCCTCTCCTCTGCATGGGAATTCCCAGAGTTGCTTCTGTTAGCAAAGCATCAAGGGGAAACTGGAAGGCAAAAGCCCAGCACCGACAGTCCTGCCTTGCTGCAGGTTGGACAAACCCCTTTATTTAAAAATATCTGATCTCTGCCTAATGATCACCCTACTTCCCTCTGGGGGGAAAGCTCTGCCATCAGCCCCAGGTGATGTCACTTCACCCTCTGGCTGTTTTCAAAGGACATACACAAAAATTGCTGCTTTTCTGCTGCTGCCTTTTCTGCAGGGCTATTGCCCCCCACATGGAAAACAAGAAGCTTCCTGTACTTTTAAAAAAATTGCTGCAATTGCCCTAATTCTCTTGGCTGTCTCCTACCCTTCTGTTTCCCACATGGATGATCTATAGATCCTACCTTTGGATTTGTACTCACTGCCTTCAGCATCTCTGCCCCCCATTTGTTGATAAAAGATCTCTCTGTTCTCCTCTTGATGAAGAGGTATTGTTTTAATCACTAGAACAGTCCCTCACTTGTCAGATTGTGGCTTTTGGTCACTATAGAGGAATGTTCTTCAATATTCCCTATTATCATTCTTGGAATTTGTCTGGGGGTTTTTGTTTGTTTGGGTTTTTTTGGGGTTTTTTTGGTTGTTTTTGTTTTTGTTTGGGTTTTTTTTGTTTTTGAGGGGGGTTTTGGGTGGGTTTTTTTTGGTGGGGGGGTTGGGTTTGTTTTTTGGTTTTTTTGGGGGGTTTTTTTCGGTTTTTTTTTTTCTGTTTAAATTTTTACTCTGAACTCAGCTCATGATTGTTTTCAGGTTGGTAACAGCAGCCTGAGAGAGCAGCAAGGCAATGTCTGACTGAGTTTGATTTTATTCCATCTGCACATAACAAATGTTTTCGAGTGGCAATCACTTCCCACCTAAGCTACTGTGTGTTTTCAGTGCTGTGATCAAATTCTCTGTATCTGCCAAGAAAAAAGGTCTGATCCACAGTTCTCCCCTGTTGGATGTGTGAGTTCTTTTGAGATAGCAAGTAATCACCATCATCCCTCACAAACACGGCGCCTGTCTCCGTGCTGGAGGCAGCTTTCCTGCAGATTTGCTCCATTTGAAGTTTCCCCGTGACAATCTGGCCCTTTTCCCCTCCTTGCCTTTGGCAGCTGCTCGGGGGGATGTTCAGATGGTTCACAGGTTTGATTTTGTGCTCCACTGCAGACACTGGCTGGTCTATTTTGTACTTGGTATTTTAGATGATTGAGCCATCAATTTTCAGATTCATTTACTACTGAGTCCGATGACCTGGATGCTCATGATCCCATTTCTAACAGGTCCCGATCTTATCCCCACTTCAGCCTCCCTAAAAGCCATGGTTTTAACACTCCAATGAGCTTCCCACCAAGGTTTCCACCTTTCCAGCTAGGCCAAATTTTTGCTGTACAACAGAGATTCCTGTTTATTAGCCAGGACCTACCTTTGGTGAATAGGGGATGAAAGTATTTTTCTCCACTTCCTTCTTTGCTTTGATTAATTTTGTTCTCAGCACCTTCATTATGTGCTAAATGAGTTTCCATTTGTTCCCTCTTTGCACCTTTCCCTTTTGTTGTTAGTTTAACACCTCCCTGCCCAAGGCAGCCTGCCTTTACCTCAGAAAATTGGTTTCTAATTTGGGAAGGAAGCTACCAAAATCCTCCAAATCCTCTCATGGAGGGTTGAGGTAAGTGCTCTGTAAACAACACTCACTTTGCTATTTCCATGCTCAGTTTTCCCATCAAAAGTCTTCTGTTTTTCTTCATCTACAGGAGAGGAGAGATCTCTGAGAGCTCCTTTGGAAACCCTTTTAACATCCTTTCAAGTGATGCAGCCTAGAAAACATGAGAGAGGCTGAGATTTAGGGACACTGGTGCCAGTATTGAGCTGCAGCTGAGCTCCTGCCTTCCTGTCTGTGTCCTACCTACTGGAGCCATCTCGAGGTAGCTGTGGCTTTCTTTTGGAATGGATCCAGCTTCTTGGAAAGATGGTTAGGCTTGGTAAATTAGCAGAAAACTAACCTGGTTGGGAATGGACAGAGTTTCTCATTGTTTTTTTCTCTCTGGAGCATTTCTTCTGGACAGAAATTATATCATGGATTGATCCCCACTGATCCTCCCATTGTTTTTGGCTGCCATTGGGAAAGATGCTTCCTCTTCCTCCCAGACCTTAAGCATCTGTGCATGTCCTACTCATCAGCAAACATTCCAGCAGATGCCAGGGGTCCCTTGGACTGTCACCACACTGAGAGCCACACACAGGCTCAGGTGCTCCACTGAGCTGGGGCCTCCAAACAAGAAGAGACCATTAGTTTTGGCTCATTAGCTTAACTGAGCTGACTATTAAATCCCACTCCTCCTGCCACTTTCTGTAAAATAAACTTAGAAATGAGCCATCTTTGCAGCTGTGAGAGTAATAAATCCAATTAATTTCCATGTCTTTAGTGTTAATATATGCATTAGATGTGTCAGCGCTGCCTTTTTGTTTCCTTTGTAGGAAAGGTTGTCTCAAAGAGATTCCCTTCTAATTAGGATGGGAGTTTAATCCTTTGTGGATATATTCCTCCAGGAAGCCACTTGCTGAGATGCAGAATCTTCATGCCCAGGGAATTGTGTTACTATTTGTTTGGTAGCTTTTCGTTTCTTTTTTGTTGTTGTTGTTTTTTGTGCATATGACAACTACTATCACAACAAATTCATACTTCCCCTGCTAATGTAAGAGTTAAGGAAAAAAACTCCACTTTGTCCAGTGAAGATGTCACCAAACAAAGCAGAAAGCCAGGCACAGATGCAGCTCTTTGAAATCTGCATAGTAATGACTGTTTACCCTCCTTTCTCCATCACGAAGGGTACAGTAAACAGCTGTGTGGGGTCCATGGTCAGATCCATTAGCAGGATGAAGCACTGGCTGAGTGCAAGTCTCATGCCTCTCCTTCGGGGCAAGCTGGGAGGAAAAACACAGAGATCACAGCTCGGAGGCCAAGTCTGTTAGAAGTGTTGCTGGTAGTGCTCCTGGTTACAGGGAGATCAGAGCCCCAGCACAGATGGAAGGGCAAAGTGCACGGGCTCCAGAGAATCCTTTGGAAGTTTATCAGCCTTTTCTACTGCAGAAGATGCCTGTAGGTGCCTCATAGCTGTGTGTCACAGAGTGCAGCCCACTCAAAACAGGAGCTGCTGGTGCAGGTCTCAAGGCACCCCGGGCTCTGTAGATAGAAGAAGGAGCTGGAACTTGGATCCTGTGCAGAAACCACTTTTAATTATGTCCCAACCAAGAGAAAATCGGCCCAGAAGCCAAATTTACATGAACAAGCTCTGCTACCAACCTGCTCCTGCTGCCCCATGACTAACCTTTCCTCTCCACCCTTACAAATATTGCAAACTCCCAGCTTCATTTTCAGAGATTTCCCAGAGCACTGCGGATTCTTTTCTTCCCGCCTGTCTCTCCTGTTACATCCAGGAATGGCTCTTTCTCCTCCCAAAGGTTATCTAGCTTTGGAGCCTCCTCCCCACGGACACGATCATAAGGTCTCTGATGAGGAGCAGCAGGTCTTTGTTCATTCTCAGTGCACAGGGGCTGTAAATCCTCAGAGGGTGACCAGGGAAACCGAGAGCTGGCTGCCCCAATAAATCTCCCAGGGTGGCTGCTGCAGTGCTATCTGAGAGCTGCAGGTTCCCAATGTGGTTGTGGGATAGAAAATAACCCAGTGTATGCACTAAGGAAAAGAAGAAAAGATGGTTTTGGTGCCTTTAGTTAAAAGGTTACCTGGATAAGCTGCTGGGAAAGGCAGGAGAGGGTGACAGCCTTTGGAGCTTTCCCCTGCTTCTTGGTTAATGCAGCGTGGCTCACCAGGGCTGTGTGCATGAAGCTGGGAGTGCTGGCAAAACCCCTGCTGTGGTAAGCCCGGGGTTACACCCACACTGGGGCTTGGTGCACTCCCTTGGGCATGACCTGGGATCTGGGGGCAGCTGGGGAGGGTCTGAGTGATCAGCACAATCCAGCCAGCACCCTGCAGTCTGGATGTTGCTCTTGGGCTGGGTCCAACCTCTCCTCACCTTTTCATAGAATACCCTAATTTGAAAGGGAACCACAAGGATCATCGAGTCCTGGCCTTGCACAGGAAGGGCAAGGAATCCCACCTGTGCCTGAGAGTGTTGTCCAAACACTTCTTGAACTCTGGCAGGCTTGCTGTTGTGGTCACTTTCCTGGGGAGCCTGTTCCTTTTATCTTGCTCCAGCTTCAGGGAGGCTGAGACAGGACTGGGAATGGCCTGTAGGGCACAGAGTGACACCCAGGAGCCAAACCCTTGTTATTGTACCAACACTTGCCACCCAGTCCTTCCCAGCACTGCAGCCCTCTGTGGTTGGTGCCTTCATGGGCCTGTCCATGCAAGGTGAAGCTCTTGCTTCATCACAGCAGTGCCTGGTGTCTCTTGCAGTGCACAGAGGTTATTTTGAGAGCTTCTTGCTCCAGGATGTCACCCATTTGCAAAGCTGGGAAAACATCTGTGGGGCCAGCGTGCCCCGGCATCACCACCTCAGAGGCAGAGAGGCAGGGTCTGCCAGCCCCACAGTGCCCAGCCCAGCCTGACAGCTCTAACAGCACTGCTGGGCTGCCAGGAGCTGCTGCTTGACTTGCTTTAATTATTAATTACCGTTTTCCAAGTCTGCTCCTTCCCAGGAGTAATCCTTTTTGCACTGTGTCATCCAGGGGTGTGAAGGAGCCTGATTTTGTGTCAGTGGTGCCAGATGCTGACCGGTCAGATTTGTGTACAGATGCCAGCTCTGCTCTCATCTCTGTGCCTTAGCTCAGGCAGGTCTCCCCATCCCTGTTTCCCTCTTGGTCAGACGGGGCATTCACTCCCCATCTGCCTCTGGAATTAAGGATTCTTGTTGTCTCCAGCCCACACGCTTGGGTTCAGAGCAGATACAGTGGGAAGCACATTCACAGGGCAAGTTTGAGGCAGGTGTTGCCCAAGGCAGTCATCATTCCTGCTTCTCCTCATCACTGGTCTCCTTGTGCCAGACTCCCTTTGGCTCTGGCTGCCTGGGAAGGGCCAGAGCATGGATCTGTGAGGAATATCATGGCTTTTGTGGCAAAACCATGTAACAGAAAGCAGCAGCACATGTCCTAAGAGCCGTTCAAGGCAGAGTCATCCATCACATCAGAGACACTCAGTGAGTTCCACCACCAGAGACCCCTTTAGGTAACCCTCCAAGACCATAAAAGGGCTTCCAGTAAGGGACAGATGCATGCAAATGAGTTCTAGGACAGTGCTGTGGTGTGCTGTGATGAGTACCTGGGATCATGATGGAATAAATACCCTGCTGTAAGTTTCACGACACCCCCAATTAGAGGAAACATCCCCTGGATGTCCAGCATGCTGAGAATAAAGAAAGCCTGCTTTCTAATACTTCAAATTGTACTAGAAAGTTTGGTTTCTAGCCAATTTCAGTATCATGACCAGCAAGGAAAGGCCTGCTGGTTCCCTGGGTCTCTTTTTGCTTGAAGTGACAGCTCCTCATGGGCCTATAGCCCTTGGATGCTCCTTCCTCCTCTCATCTTCTGGCAACCCCTTCATAAGCAAACCCTTCAGTGATGCTCTTATTGGCAGGCCCAAGGTGCAGCTATTTGAATTCTGCCTTTTGTTTTTAACCAGGTTCATTTTCTTCCCCCTCCAGGCCATTGGTAATGCCTGTGGAGGGGCTCCGACTCCTCCTGCTGCCTCTGACTGCCACCTCCCCTGCTCGCCCAGACAACTGGCAGTCCATTTGTTTTCAGTCTCCTGGAACAAGCCTGGCCTTTCATTTCATAGCTCTGTTCTGCCCTGCCAGCAGCCCTGAAGCTCCCTTGCCAAAGCAGGAGAGGAGAAGAGTTATGCTCCACACACTGAGATGCGGCTGGCACTGGTGTGAGATGGGAAGCAGGCCATGGATTTGGCCATGTGGCCCAGATGTTTTGTGTTTGATTTATTTGTTTGCTACTTTTCCTCATGCCTGCTGCTCTGCTCTGGAGGATCTCAGCTTTTGTTAGAAGCAAGTTAAAATTAATAATAAAAGAAAGAAAAGCAACGGGGAAAAAAAGAACAGAAAGTGTCGGAGGAAGCAGTGACATTTGGAAATGTACACGAGGCAACGTGGTGATGTTTGCTTCAGTCTGCTGAAAGCTTGAGACAACAGCTTGGGGGAAGATGGAGGATCTCCCTCTTGGCTGTCATCCCTTTCCTCTGCTGCATCCCCCAGTGGGCTGGGCTCACTTCCTTTGCTCTTTCCCCCTGCAGCCACTAAGTGGATGCTGGATGGCATTTGGACAATAACCAAACCTGAGGGTTTCACTCAGGTCTGGGAGCTGTGCTGCAAAGGCTTTAAATTTTTGGAGGAGCAGCCAAAGTGGAGGAGCTTTGCAAGTCCTGCACACTCCTGGGCTGAGCATCCACCCCCTGAACACTGAGGTGGTGCCTCAGCTTTGCCTCGCAGTGAGTGGAGCTGGGGAAAGCATCATCAACTCAAACCTTGCCTAGGAACAGGGTTTAACAGCTCCCTGCCTGAAGTTCAACCTCTATAATGAACACACGGATAGATCAGTGAGGCACAAGCTGAAAAATCCAGATCCCAGTCCAAAATATGAATGTGCCAGCACTTGGGTGTGTAGTTCTGGAGCTGGAGTCTGACTCATTTGCAAATAGGGACCCTTTGCAAATCATGGATCAAGGTTTGAATTCCTGTCCCTCCAAAATTAAAGGCTGAAGAAATTCTGAGAACTCGATGTTTTGGTTCTGGGCCATCTAAGAGGGCTGAAGTATGTGCTTGAATAGGAAGAGACTTGAGCACGTGCTTAATGTTATTAAGTGCTTAGCTGCTTTTGTTGATTCAGCCCCCCCCCCCCGGCTTTTAAAGTCAATTCTAAGCCCTTACGCTGCATCTGAAAGGATTTGGGAAAGAAGTGGCATCCCCATACTGCTGGGTGTTTGACTGCTGAGCTCTGCATTCCTGCTTTGAAGGCTGGTTCCTCTGAATCTGCTCTCATGGCTATTCCAAACCATCTCCACGGCTTTTCCCCCCTCATCAGGTGACTAAGAAGAGACACAGAGGGTTATGGACATTTAACGCAGGCCCTGGCAGAACTCCTGGAGCACTTTGGATGTCCTGCAGTTTCCATCAGTGATCCCAAGGCAGCGTGGTAACACCAGGACTGCTGCCTGAGGGGCTTGCTTGTCTCCAGGACCCTCTTCAATCCCAGCAGGGCCTGTTAGGACTCAGTTTATCTTTCTCTGTAGCTCAGACCAAGAAAAAACTCACATAGGATTCCTTCATCAAACATCTACTTGCTGTGTGAGCTGTATCTTTTTTTAAGGCATCTGCCTGAAGAAAAAGGCTTAAATTTATAAACCATAATGTTTAAATTAAAAAAAAAAAACCCCAAACCCAAAACTAAAAGCAAAACACTTCTGTAGTGTCACCTGGTCTAGTGGAAGGTGTCCCTGCCCACAGCTGAGGGTTTGGAACGAGATGATTTTTAAGGTCCCTTCCAACCCAAACCATTCTGTGATTCTGTGATTCTCTGAGATGTGATGCTGCTGTGCTGGCCCAGCTGAAGAGACACACTGCAGCCTTCTGATGGCCTCTTTTGGTGCTTGTAACCAGCTCCCCCTCGTTGTGAGAGCCCCTGAAGTCAGGGTGGCTACAAGGAGTGGGTGAGCATGAGCCAAACTGGCTCCCTGTGGCTGAGGGAGTGATCCCAGGAATGCAGTTGATCCCTCACTGACAGCAGGGAACTGAGAGTAGCTGCAGGCAGTGGGCTTTGCAGCCAGCAGAGATGCTGCTGGAAAGAAGGTGTCCCCAAAAATCTGCAGCAGGAGGATGTGAACCTCATCCCCTGAAACAGCCTTTTGGTGGCAAAAAAAGCTGGAGCTGTGTTTGAGAGGAATGAGACTCCAGAAAATAAGTGGTAAAAAATAGAACTTTTCTTGCTTTACAGGTAAAAGAGTATCTGAGACCAGGATGGAAATAGATGGAAAACTTATGCACAGATGAAAGGCTTGAAATGAAATACATTATGCATGAGACTAACAGTTGGAATCTGAGAAGCACTGGGAGGTAATCATCTGAAAAGTGGGAACAGTTCTGGGCAACAATACCAGCCTATTGCAGGGGCACCCAAAAGGTTACCAGAAACTGCCTTTGGAAGGAGCTGAAATTGCAGGGCTGGAGTGGCCTTCTCTGGACAAACCAGACCCTCCTTCCCCCGTGTCCTCTCCCAGGTCTGGAGGGCTCCTGGGTCAGTCCAGGACAGGGCTGGCAGTGCTGTCCCATGACAAGCAGTGCCAGATGAGAGAGGCTTTGATTGGCAATTTTGAAATGGAGTAACATCCCCAGTGCTGCCTTGCTGCTTCAGGCTATTTTTTTTTTTAAGAAACGGTCCTGCCTGCACAGCTGATGGCAATGCAGCAAATGGTAAAGATGCAGCGTGCCCTGAATGAACAGTTCAGCTGTGAGAATCAGACCAAAGGTTTTGGGCCAATAATTTCTGAAAATTGAAATGCCATTCCTTCCTCTTGCACATTTGCAGATGCCTGGGTTGATAGAAAATGCATTCTTCCAGGACAAAAGCTTTCATTAGGGAAGATTAAAAAGTGTTATTCCCTCTTATGCCAAGATTGATAAGAGGCTCAATACTAAAAAATAAAAAAACTAGCAGAGATTCAGGTACCTCTGTGTGTCAGTTTGCACCTGACTCCAAACACAGCCTTTCACAGAACCACAGAATCATTTAGGTTGGAAAAGACTTTTGCAAACATGACACTGGAGTGACACGACATACAGGGAAGGAACTGCAGGAATAAATGTTCCCATGGCAGGGACCAGAGCTGCTCCCATCCTGCAAGGTGGGAAAAGAGTTGCACAGGTTTCTGAAAGGAGAATGGAGCTGACTTGTGGGTCATTCTGCTGAAACCTGCAGTTCTTTGGCTCAGATTTTAAGTTAAGGC
This sequence comes from Promerops cafer, assembly GCA_013398275.1. Taxonomy (NCBI): domain Eukaryota; kingdom Metazoa; phylum Chordata; class Aves; order Passeriformes; family Nectariniidae; genus Promerops; species Promerops cafer. Next base: position 193,306 of record VZSE01002207.1, on the reverse strand, counting down.
TCAGAGGCTGGCAGCAGGAACCTCCAGAGCCCTTTCAGACCCTGCTGGTTTGGTGCCCTGGGCTCTGTGAGTGCACCTGAGCTTCCCAGCTTTATGGGACTCACTGATGCAAAGCCTGGGGCCAGTGACACCTTCCTTTCTCCAGGCACGTGCCTGAAGAACAGCAAGAGGTCTGTGTTTGTTCTCCTCAGAGCAGTGGAAAAGGAGCTTTTTCAGGCAAAATGATTTATGGTTTTGGTTTTTTTTAGTGGTTCCTTGACCTACTGTTGTTATATACTAAAGAGACTTACTCCTGTTATTTCCTCAGAGTATTTTGCCCAGCTCCAGGCTCCCATCACATGCCAGCTTCAGCTGAGGGGTCCCAAGGCCATCCAAAGAGCACAACTGCAGCCACCTCTGCCTTCATCACGGGCAGTTTGAATGCAAATTGTACTGCAGGTTATGTCCTTTTTTCCCTGGAAGAGTTCCTTCTGCTGGGAATTTCTCCCAGGCTGTCTAAATCTCAAGCTGTAATTTACATCCCAGGGGCTGACTGTTCACAGTTTAATAGGTATTCTTCCACAAAGTCCACGCTGCTGAGGGCTGTCCCCAGCCCAATGTGCTCAATGAACACTGGCAGCACGGGTGCAAGAAGGCATTAAACTAAGCACAATTCATGTCTCCAAGTTTAGGCATTTTAAAACATATATATGAAACACAGTCCAGGACAAGAAAAGGAGTCAAAATACAAGAACATCAGACATGATATTGTAAGGATGAATTGAAAGTAACTGGAGCAGAACCCAACTGACATCGTCTGCTTGGTGATGAGGGGGAAAAAAAATGTGAGAAAGGAAGTGTCACTTGGAACAGTCCAGCTCTGACTTATTTGAAGTGTCCATGAGCCTGAGGAGGGAATGCAGTCCCATCAGTTAGCATCAGGGCATGACAAATTAGGTGATTTGCTGAAATGCTGGTGAAGTTTCTTTATGGTGAACAACGAGGGCGGTAGCTTCAAGCTCTGGTTCTTGTCAGCTGTGAACATCATATGTGACACTGGTTTGTTTAACTCCATTTTCTCCCTCTCTGTGCTGTCCTTATCAGACCTTCTCTTATCCTTAGAAAACAGGTTAAAATGGAGCTGATCTTGCCTGGCTTTCATAGAATCACAGAATGGTTAAGGTTGGAAAAGACCTGTAAGATCTTTGAGTCCAACCACATACACAGCTCCACTGTGCTCACCACTAACCCACGTCTCCATGTGCCACATCCACAATGCCTTTTGAACACTTCCAGCACCCCATGCTGCCCTGGGCACCCTGTTCCAATGCCTGACCCCCCTGTCAGTGAAGAAATCTTTCCCAATATCCAATCTAAACCTACCCTGGTGCAACCTGAGGCCATTTCCTATGGTCCTGCCACTTTTCACCTGGGAGAAGAGGCCAACCCTCACCTGGCTACAGCGTCCTTTCAGGTGGTTGTAGAGTGTGAGAAGGTCACCCTTGAGTCTTTTCCACCTTTCCATCAAAATTTCTCACAGATCTTCCCTAATCAAGAGACTAGAAGCAAGTTTTGCCTCACCTTTGCCAGTGTGACACCTGACAGGCACGGGGCATTGCTGAGCAGCAGTGGCACCTTGCTGGGCTTGGGGCTCACCACTCCCCCACAGGTTCTGCATGAAGTGGGTCTCTTGTGGCCTTGGGGATCACCACAGTGTTGGAGGCAGCAGTGGGTGATCCAAAATCAGCCCTTTTCCTGACACAACAGATGGGCTGCTGCTGTGAGAAGGAAATGAATGTCATTGCATGGTTTGCAGTCTGACAGGAGTGTCTGGAGAAGCTCTAACATTGCTTCCCCACAAGCAGCTGTTGTCTGTGTCCTCTTCCATGGCCTCCTGGGTGACTTCTTATTTTGAAAACAGTTCATCCTTCCTTCCACATTCCATCTGGTTGGAGGCTTTTGCTGGAGGGTTTCCTGCTCTTGTCTTCCCATTCCTGCACAGCTCTGCTTTCTCAGTCGTGCCAGCACAACTGCTCGCCCTTCAAAGTGGATCGCTGAAATATCAGCAAAAAAAAGAAAGAAGTTGTTATTTTGTTGGTTTTTTTTTTAACTCAGACCAGAATAGAGATCTGTTTTCCAGCCACAGTCCCAGCACAGCTGGTGGAACAATGCTCTGCAGCAGAGGAGCAGTGGAAAATGCCCAAATGGAGAGTCTGGAGCAGGGAAGGGCAGCTCTGCCCTCACTGGATCCATCACATCCTCCTCTCCAACATCAGCTGAGGGGAGCTGGACCCTCACAGTGGACCCCTGGGAAGTGTCTTTTGGTGGGAGACCACAGCCACAGCAGATGAGAGCAAGGGGAAACTGAGCCCTTGAGGGACCTAATCAAGCTTCCAGGCGTTCCCAATGCAGCAGTTTTTGTCACAACAGTACAAACGTGGCAGTGTTTTGACAGGCTGGGGCAGTGCTTGTCATCTGAATACCGTGAGCTTGTGTTAAAGATTCTATTCCACTTTCCAAGAATCTGGCCTCTGCACCTTGTTGACAGCAGGGAAATGTTTCAGTGCTGTACAAATGCAAGTAAATAAATACAGAAGGTTGAAAATTCATTGTAGGTATGCTGCTGTTACCTAGCACCCAGAGAAATTAGTTTTGTTTGACAAAAAATGGAAACACCGCCAGGATATTTTGCTCCAGTTTAGCTTGTTTGCTAGAATTGTTTGTGGTTAGTAATGAGCACAAGGTTCACTTGTAATAATAATGTAACCATGGTAATAGGATAACACAAGCTGATGCCAGGCTGATTTGCTGATAAGATTTATGCCCTATTATATTATCCAATGCAATTAAGAAATACTTGGACAATTAACATTAGAATAGATTAAAATAAAGGATCAGACAGCTGTGGGTCTTAGACATAAGTCCCCAAGTGTTTGTGTCACCCTGCTGTGTTTCAATGAGCAAGGAAAGCATTTGCTTTCATTTCATCAACAGGGAATTGTCATGTTCCTCAATTTTTCCAATTCCCTACACTCATTTTAGTGTGACAGGTCAGAAATGAACCTAGGAAAAGCAACAAGTGTTAATTGGCCTCATTCAATCTAAATTGAATTTGATGATCAGCAGGGAGAAAGACAAATGTGTGGGTTGGGATGTAGGGCTTTGCTCCCAGTGGGAAGGGAAGGACTGGGAGATGGGGGTCAGAATCTCTCACCCCTTGCCTGTGTGTTTGGAATTCACTTGGAATTACTTTCCCAGGACTCCTTTTATATTACCAGAGGCAGCTCTTTCTTGTCTTGTAAGCTCTGTGGGGCAGAGACCATCTCTTCATTGCCCATCCATGAATCCTGAAGGAACACAGCATTTCTACCACTTAATAATACAACCACAGGAGATGAGCCAGGAGAATCGTAAGAGATGAGCCAGTTCATAACCGCCCCTGTAGCAGACAGAACTGCATCTCTCATAACATCCTAGCAACAGAGCTCCTCAGCCACCAGCTCTTCTCCTTACCTGCAGACATCCCACTGCCTCACTCCTTGCTGTTTCCACATTCAGTGGGGAATCTGGGATTATTTGTGGAGAATTTAATCCGAATACCCCAGTGAAGAAATAGCAGCTTTCCAAAGGAGTGTAAGAGCAAGTCCTTCAGCTGTTGCCATAAGCCAGGAGAAGAATGGAAGACAATTTTGGACTCAAATTTTTTTTTCATATGAGAGTCCTATGGTTCAGCCCTTGCTAAGAGTTTTGAGATGTTTGGTTTGCTGAGACAGAGGCCTCCAAAGGTCCAGTCAGAGCTAATGTGGGGACTGGGGCCTGTCTCTTCTCTCAGATTGGTTTTTCACTGGGATGATTGACTGCAGTGTAACTGAGAGGGGAGAAACCAATCTCAGTCTCTTGTTCCTCATGTGCTTAAAATCCCCATTTTACTAAAGGGTGATACCTACCCCTTTCTCCATCTTCTCACCTTATTGTCCCCTCTTGCTGGTTATGGGCCATCCATTTTGCTGTTTTCTGAGTGGCTTCCTGAGTAAATTAAAAGGCCTGTATTTTATGCTCATTCTCTTTGCTCTTTCTCCTGCCTTCATACCCTGCCTTTCCAGGCTCTCTCCTCCCTTGTATCCATGACCTGCACTCTGCTGAGCTGCATCCTAGCTCTCAAATAGTCTGTGGCCCTCTCCTCCCTTGTTTTGTCTTAGTTGATGCCTTGCTTTCCTTCTATTATTCACATAAATTGTCATTTCTTGCTGGCTGCTCAATTGCACATCTCCTCCTGCCATGCTGTCCAGCCTCCCCAGTCCCACTGCTTCCCAGGCACCTCATTCCTTCCTCTATGGGGAAAACCCTCAGTTCCTCTTTGTCAGAACCTCCTTCCCTTCCTCTTTGCTGATCCTGTAACCACACGGTGAGTCTGGTTCCCTGGAAGCTGTGTTCTCCTCTCCGTGTGATGCAGGGAGCTCCTGTGTTTCTTTTCCTTCCTGGAACTAATGCACTGTGAAGGATGAACACAGAAATGTCAGTAGAGAGTCCTGGAGGCAGCACCTTATACTCCTCAGAGTGGAAGAGGTGACTTGGGAGGGAGGAATCAGACTGAAATCTACCAGATGATAAGTGGCAAAATAAAAAAAAAAATATCATTAAGACAGATTTTATTCAGCTGTATTTTATTTTGGAAGCAATGTCTACATTGTACAGTGCACAACAGCTCAGAAGGAGCTGAAATAGCTCCTTCTTTTGCATTTTCTTTGCATAAATATTGCATGAAGCTTTGTGTGCAAACACATATGAGGCACAGAGCTATATGCAAAACCTGGCTACAGAGGGTGAAGGAAAACGTGGAAGCCTTTGCTTCCATATCTGGAGAGCTTCTGATGCCCTTGGAAAAGTAACACTGCATTGCAATACAAGTTTCAGCATCAACATGCTCAGGGATGCTGTGAGCCAAGGTCCACACAAGAGGGAAAGCCATGGAGAGGATTTTTAAGTCAGCAGGTGTGGCCTAAATGTTGTGGGGCAGGGCTTGAACCTACTTTTAGGTCCAGATACATAAAAGGAGTAGAGAGACAGAGGTCCAGCATGTGGCTTCTTTTTATTTCCAGTTTTTCTTAGCAACCTCAGGTGATCTGGGATGGTCTGGAGAGACCCTTTGAAAAGGCAGTCCCAGTTCAAACTAAAAGATGACCATAGGTGCCCTGCACTGCCACAGCTGTGGGCTGAAGCAGCAAAAATAAACAGGGTTGGCTTTAGCTGCAACCATCTTCTGAGCATGTGTCCTCACCTACATCTGGGCCGGGATTTGGGAGGGCTGGTTTCAAGCTGCAAGAGGAAGTGGATGTCCTTTTTTGAAAGCACTTTACAGTGGTTTAAGAAGACTGTGAAGTAAGGATTTTGCCAGCTGTGGGCTCTCAGGACAAGGAACCACTGGGCAAAGCAGGTGTGTGGCACATCACTATGTGTTGTGTGCTGCAAACAGCGTGGGAGTGAGGAGACAAGTTCCACCTGAGACCTTTCAGTGCCACAAACACTCATAATCTTTTGAGGGATAGTGAGAAAGAGCATTTCATTATGCTCATAAAGTCCATGAGAGCTGCTGCACAGTGGGCTCACATCTTCCCAAACAAACCCCCTACTGTGGAGGACTCCCTCAATGCCTGTTTTCTCCTCTTCCATTTTCTCCCCTTAGCACATGTCTGCAACTCAATTTTTGCTCTATTTTGAAACTAACATTTTCTTTTTATTTTTTCCTTCAGCATCTGCATTCCACTCTCCGCCTCTTTCCACCACATGCCCATTGAAAACCTAATTGCAGATCCTTTGCTGCAATTAGTCTGCATGCTGCTGCAAAGTTCACTTCATTATGGCTTTTTTTGACTGGTTTGCTCGCACAGGCTTTGAAACAACAGCTCAGCACTGCTGTGATCCCACTGCCCATGCCATGGTCAGCACCCCAGTGCAAGGACTTTCATGTTCTTCTCTTCTTTCCACTTTTCCCTCTCCTTACACCCTCACCTCTTCATGCCTGGGTTTTTTTTTTCCCCCAGAAGCATCATTTTTGCTCCTGGTTTGGATGTGCTGGTCTGTATGAGCAGAGTTTGGTTTTAAACTGACAGAGGGCAGGGTTAGATTAGGAGTTAGGAAGAAATTCTTCCCTGTGAGGGTGTGAGGCACAGGTTGCCCAGAGGAGCTGTGGATGCTCCATCCCTGGCAGTGTTCCAGGCCAGGTAGGACGGGGCTTGGAGCAGCCTGGGATAGTGTACGTGTCCCTGCCCATGGCACGGGGAGGTTGGAACGAGGTGATCTTTAACATCCCAGCTCAAACCGTTCTGCGATTCTATAATAATTCCGTCATCACTCTGCGGCCCGTCAGGGCTCCAGAGGTCACGGATGGAGATTTTGGGAAGGTCAGCGGTTTGCACTCCCGCATCCCCCACCTTCCCGCACCCCGCCGCGGCGAGCGGACGACGGAGGTGAGAGGAGGAGGAGGAGGAGGAAGAAAATGAGGAGTAAGGCGACCACGGGCGTGGATCGGCGGCCGGGCGGGGAGGAAGGCGGGCGGGAAGGAGGGATGAAGGAGGGATGAAGGAGGGATGGAGGAGGGATGGAGGAGGGATGGAGGCGGGCGGTGGGCGGGCGCGGGGCGGTGGCAGCCGGGGAGGCAGCCGGG
>VZSE01002207.1:174801-186348 GCA_013398275.1 Promerops cafer | reverse complement strand
CCCGCTGTCAGCCGGCGCGGCGCGCAGGTGAGGCGGCGGGCCGGTGACAGCTCGGAGGTGGACGGGTCGTGCCGGGGCGGTGCTGGCGGCCGCACAGTTCCCCTCGGGTCCCGGAGCCAGGCCCGCGGTCCCACTTCCATTCATGGCAAGAGAGGCGCCGCCGTTGCCATGAATGGAAGTTGGGAGCCAGCTCCCGGGTCCCAGCCCCGGGAGCAGGCAGCGGGCGCTCGGGCACCGGCAGGATCGGGCCCGTAAAGAAGGGATGCTTTTGTTGGAGGACGCGCTTTGGAGCTGGTGTGGGAAGAGATGGAGGGCGGCATGAAGCGGCAGATCATTTTTCAATGAAAATAGCGTACAGCTGTGCCTGGCGCTCTTTGTGCGCCGCTCAGCATTTGCTTTCACCCAGGGAGAAGTTGGATTGCGTGATTTATTTCCCTGATTTTTTCTTTTCCCCACCCCCCAGAGTTCCTCCTTTCTTTTTTTTTCTTTTTTTTCTTTTTTTTCAATTTTTTTTTTTTTTTTTTTATTACCCTTTTGGTTTAGTTAGGTTCGGGTTATTTCCCTTTTAAAAATATAAAAATAAATTATTGTTTCTGCTGAGAAGGGGCTGGCTGCCGGCCGAGAGCCGTAGTGAAGGACCATTTTATCATTATTCAAAAAAAAATAAAAAAAAAAAAGAAAAAAGAAAAGTCGGGGATTTGTGGTAGCACTTTAATTTGTGCACTTGACATTGCAGATTGGAACCAGATGCGGTGCTGACTGGGGGAGGGGGCGCTGGTGGCAGTAGGTGGCGCAGCGAAGTCATCCCTTGAACCCATCACCTCCGCCAACCTGGCTGCCAGCCAGCCCCTACTCCCGCAGGAACGGGGGAGAAGGCTTGGGATCACCCCTTTGGCTCTCCAAAGGATGGCCTTAAACGCCAGCACATCTTCAACCAGCGCTTGCCAGTGCTTTTAGCATCTGCTCTCCCTTTCTCCAAGGCCAGGCTGGACAGGGCTCTGAGCAACCTGGTGTAGTGGAAGGTGTCCCTGCCCATGGCAAGGAGGTTGGAACGAGATGATTTTTAGGGTTCCTTTCAACCCAAACCATTCCATGAATCTATGATTCTATGGCTGGTCCACTCCATGGAAAAGATTACCCTGGATTTAATGGGTTTAGAAGTAGTCCAGCTATGAGCATCAAAACTCATTGCAGTGAATGTATCAGAGCACCCCTGGGTGCCAGTCAAACGATGCACTCGAAGAAACAAAAGTAAATGAACCTTCCTCCTGCCTCCTCCACTTTCCCCAGAGCCAGAGCAATGAAAGGGTATGAAGCTGAACAGATGATGGATAAGCAACATTATAATACACAGGGGGAAACTGATTGTGTTGACTGTGGGTTAATGAGTGCCTTGCAAAATAATTTCTTATTGCTTATTTTATGCCATCGAATTACCTTCATAAATAGCCTTAAAATTCATCTCGCAGCAATTTCATACAATTATAATGGGAGAAGAGGAAGAATTACTCTTCCTTCCTGCTGCACTGCAAAACTAATAAAAGGGCTATGATCCCAGCCCTGGGAATCTTGCTCTCTGGATGGTGGACTCTAAGCTCATAATGTGCAGCAGAACAAGGCGGTTCCCACACCACGGGCACTTGTTGGCAGAGCTGTTTGGTGCCATTGTGTGAGCAGATGTGATCTTTGAGTAACACCAGTGTGGTGGGGAATGTGCCCTGCTAGGCTGGCACGGCCGTCCTTGCCCGTTCCATGTGCACAGGTCTGGTTTGGCCGCATCACACAACCCAGCTTTGTTCTTACAGCTGTGGTCAGCACAGCCCCTTGGTCTTCCTGAGCTGTGGAACATGCTCCTCATGCAGAACTGGCTGGAACGGGCTGGGATGAAGTGCCTGCATAATTTTTCACTTAAGTATTTATCCAGAGCATCCATCTAAAATGTCAGGGCTTTGTTCGGTTTTTATATAAAAGAATATCGACAAGGTGTTTCACAAGGCTTAGGGAGAGAAGTCTGTTGGTCCTTGGGACCCCTTCACATCTGCCCCACTGAAGGAGCTGATGTTCTTTGTCCTCTTTTGCAGAACTGCTTGAGGAGGAGGGATGCTGGGTTGTTAAATCAGTTGCAAGAGCTGGATAAGCAAATAAGTGATCTCCGCCTGGACGTGGAAAAAACGACAGATGAACACCTGGAGACAGACAGTCGTCCAAGTTCAGGTAAGGGCAGTGCTCAGCCAAATGCAGCCTCCCTTGGGACCTGGAATTAAACTGGCTGTAGATTTTAGTGCTGGAGTTTTCAGTACTGCAGCAGTAAATGTCCACATCTCATTCACACTCTGATAATTAATTCCTAGTAACAGAGTTCACTGACCACTGGAAACACTGCTGTTTGCTTCTTTCAGACAAGCATTTCAAGCTTAATTAGATTTTTAGTGTTTGGGGAATTAGTTTTTTTCAAGGCCACCCTCACATTAGTTCAAAAAGTTCTAATTGTCCTGTGTATTAGGGAGGAGGCTGAAGGAAAAATGGTGAAAAGAAGCACCATCAGGAGGAAGATATCAAAAGTGGTCATACAGCCAGAAAGGAGCACAGAACCAAACAATTTTGTCCCCCATATATTGAATTTCATCTCATTCTAATTGTGTTGAAGCCAGTAAGTGGTATTTAACTATGGGAAGCCTTTCCCAGAGGCCTCTAGACTTGTTCTGAACACACTAAAAAGTGGAGAATCCCCCAACTTGCAATTGTTAAAGCCATTGCTAATTTCTAGTCTGAATATGACTTGTTCCAGCACTGATATTTTTATATCCTTTTCTCCCCTAAAGAAAGGTCTTTTCTAATACCCAGCTTCTCCTCCTCTTGGAGGTGCTCTACAGTATAATTCCTGACTTTTATTTGATGAGCTAAACAGGTCAAGTTCTTGAAGTCATTCATTTTAAGGCATTTTTCCAAGCTCCTAAATAGCTTGGTGGCCTCTTTCCAATTTTTTAGCTTTGTTTTAAGCATGCTGGATTCAAGGACTGGCCTCACCATTCCAATGTTTCTTAGCAGGGCCATGTAGACTGCTGAAGTCATTTCCCTGCTGCTATTCATTAGCCTCTTTGTACATCCAACAATCTCATTAGCTTTTTTTGCCATATCATTAAGCTTGATTGAGCTGCTTTTCCACGCTGACTAAGCCCTTTCCAGGATTATTGTTTTCCAGGATGCATCCCCATTCTGTAGGCATGCTCTGCATTCCTTATTCCTAAATGAACAATTTAAATTTTGGTTGTGGTGTGTCATTTTTCCTTGAGTAGTCCCAGTTTACCAGGAAATTAAATTTGATGCGTCTGCACATTATTTACCATTTTTTCTTCTTTCCTGTCATCCACAAATATTATGTTTATCTCCAGAACTTTGAGGAAAGTAATGGATAGCATTGGGCCCAACACTTTTATAGTTAGGTAATAGTTGGAGAGTCTGTCTTGGAAGTGTAACACTCTATTAAATGAGTGGGCTGCCAAACACAGCCTGGATCCTTGTTGCTAAAATGTCAAAATCCCTGTAAGGGTTAGAACCCCAACCCTTGTAAAGTTAAAAAAAATTCCATATGCTAAGATAAGTTCTGCTGTTTTAAGTGCTTTACTTTTAAACAAAGTAAATTCATGGCAATAAGGATATTACTAAATTGTTGGCTGGTTTTGGGGGGACTGAATGAAATCCCATAACTACTTGTGTAAGAGTAAGCCAACTCAAACACCAGCTTGACTGCCTTTCTAGGGACACAAATAGTAACTTTGCGTAGACATAACTAATACAAATCCAAACTCTTATTTTTATAGGGTTTTATGAGCTGAGTGATGGAGCTTCTGGATCGCTTTCCAATTCATCTAACTCTGTCTTCAGTGAGTGTTTATCCAGTTGCCATTCTAGCACTTGCTTTTGCAGCCCTTTGGAGGCAACACTGAATATCTCAGATGGACGCCCTAAATCTGCAGGTATAGTAAAAGCAGGTCGAATACATCATACTCCAGGAGGTGGCTTTGGCTTTGAAAATACTGCCTCAGGAGTACCTGGGTTGGATTAACCCTTCTTCCTTTCATGTGCCATATTATGCTCTGAAGAGATGCCAGTGCCTCTCACGTACATGGGTCATGAGGCAGGACTGTTTGCCCTCCGCTGGTCCAGCTTTGCACATGAATATGTCACTCTAAACACGTGAAAATGGCATGTGAAGATCTGACAGCTGCTCTACCCAGCAGAGGGCAGTGGTACCTGTACACAGAAGCACAGCAGTCAGCTGATTTCTCTTTCTTTAGAAAAGCAGTTTTAGTGAATAGCAATAATTAACAACAGCTCTTAGCCACGTCAGCATTAAAGTCACAGAGTAAGGAGCTAGCTACAGGTTTTAGGGGCTCAGGGCACATGTTTTTAGCAGTCATTTTGTCAATTCTGATGGTCCTTGACCCCTGGGTGAGCATTGTGAGGTGTGTCCTGCATTTATATAGTATAGACAGATAGACATCATGAACAGGCCAGGTACATTTTGTCTCTTTGGCAGAGAGCTGTGAACTTTCCTTGGACACCAGTCTGAAGATGCAAGCCTTGATTTATGGGATGGTTCAATAGGAAGGCCTCCTCTGTTCTCCAGAAAAGACTCTTCAACAGGACTGTTGTGATCAGGTGTTACTGACTGCAGACATTTTCAAAAGCTTTAGCTCAGTCTGGGTTGGGGAGGATGATTCCAACCACAGTATTTCCACTTTGCGTTCTGCTCTTTAGGTTAACTTATAGTGATTTGTTGTGAATCAAAGACAGAATAATTCTTGCTCTTCTGTTTCTGAACTGGGAAAATACAGCCTGGGATTCATTCATTCTGAGATGCTGACAAGTCCTCTAAGTTTTCCTGTGAGCAGCTCGAGGTAATTTAATGCTCCCTGTTGTAAGGTATATGTGATGTTCATGGGCCATACATTAAAACAAGAAAAAAAAACACACAAGTAACTCCAGCTGTTTGCATTGCTGTTTTTTCTGTATACACCATGAAAACCTAAACATCTTATTATTCATGCAGTCTCACTTTCACGGATGAAATTTCACAAACAGACGAATTTCAAAAATGTCTTTTTGTCAACATTCCTTGAAGCCAACATAGAATTTAGGAAATGTAGGAAAACTGAGAGGTGATCTGGAGGAAGTTTATGCTCTTAACTTCCCTGTTCTTCCTCTCCTGCTCACACAGGAACATAATCTCTATCAGCAAATTTCATCAATGCCCATGAGACCTCTTTGAAATAAGCCTTAGATAAGTGATGAGCACTGAGCATTCCAATTGGAGTACCCTGGCTGAAGTTTCCAGCCCAAGGGCACAAAACAGGACTGGCAGAGGATCATTTAGATTTTACCCCTACCCAAGAAGACAAGGGCAACTTAAGCTTAAAAAATAATAATAATCTTAGCTGCTTGGGTGGCAGCACTGCTCTTAAGGTCGCTTGCCTCTCTAGTAAGCTCGTTAGCCATTAAATCTGACTCATGCATCTTGAAACGCACTGGATTTCTCTGGCAGAACTCTCTTTGCAGAGCCAAGGCTAGGATGTCAGCTGGATTGACCTGCACTCCTTGTACTTGTGTGAAAACATGAGCCTTTTTCCCATTCTTTAACCCCTTATCACTCAGAAGGAGCATCTATTATTACTATTAGCATTGCTATAAATATTATGATAAAAATAGTAGTGACAATAATAAAAACAGCAATAAAATTAAGTCTGGATTTTTTTCCTGATCCAAGACATGCTTGAAAGAATCTGGAAGTGAAATTTGTCAATAAGCTGCAAGAATTAATTGTTCTCTTGTCTGTATTTTTTATGTTTCTCTTTGGATTTAAAATTCATTTGTGCTGAGGCCTGCAGAGAGTTTCACAGGTGACTGTGTAGCAAATAAGAGACCCTTGCAGACTTCTGGGTGGCTTGAAAGGAAGATAGGAAGATCTTAACAACCTGGGCACAGGTTTGAAACCAATGTACATGTTGTCATTAGGGCTGTGATTTTTGTCGTTTTAACCATGTGGTCGTAGTGGGGTAAATCCCACGTAGATGCAGTGACAGGGAGACCCACAGAAGTGTAGTGCTGCTTTTTACATTGCTTGAACAGCACCCCTGGTTGCAAAATTGCTGCTGCTGTAGGTAAAGCTTTGCACTGTGTGCCTAGATGGACCGGCGTCCTTGGCAGCACATTAAAAACGTAGCACAGCTGTCCCTGGCAGGCTCTCTAAACTCTTCTAAAATGCCTTTCAGATCTCATAGGCTGGATGGACTATAATAAGGAAGGCCAGCATGAGGACCAGACCGCAGGCTCTGTCTGTCGCTCTTTATCCACACCGCACTCAAATTCCCTCGATGTCGTTGCAGATGTACATCCCAAGTACCAGTGCGATCTGGTGTCTAAAAACGGGAACGACATCTACCGCTACCCCAGCCCGCTCCACGCCGTGGCTGTGCAGAGCCCCATGTTCCTTCTCCCTGTGACTGAGAACCCCCAGCAAGAAGAGGAGCGGCTCGCTTGCGATATGAGCGACGTTTGCACCCCATCCGAAACAGACTCGGGACAATCCGCCAACGCCTTCCCCCCGCAGAGCTCCTGGCCGGCTCCGTGCCCTTCCACCAGCAAGAGGATAGACAGCTACATCTTAAGCCTGGTTCAGAAAAAGACTCACGCAGTAAGGACTAACAAACCCCGGACGAGCCTCAACGCCGATGCCACCAAAGGGATCTTGAGGCATGGGAGCATGTGCGTCCGGCAGCCGGCAGCAATGGTGGCCCACGGCAACGTGGTGAACCTGAAGAGCTCCAAGCCGGTGTGTTTGCCTCCCGGTGGGGCCCCCGCTCCGGACCACACTGCTCCCTCCCCGTTAAAGCAGAGGCCAAGGGAGTCAGCTGGGGAGCAGCTGGAGAGTAGGAAGGCCCCTTTGCCGGCAGCTTTCCCACCTGGCACAACAACGGAACTCCAGAGCAAGCACCTGCCACGGGGCGTCAAACCGGCACCGCCGGAGCTGGGCCGCAGCACCGCAGCTACAGCCGGGGATGTCCCCAGGGAGAATGGCCAGCTCTTTTCTGCATCTCCTAAAGAGACCCCAGGGAAGCCGGTGGTGCTGCAGCCAGAGAACAGGGTCAGCCAGCCTCCCAAAAAGATCCTGTTGAAGAGCAGCTTGCAGGCGGCTCGCTCCTCGTCACCGGCTGTCGAGGAGAGGCCCGCGCTGGATTTCAAAAGCGAGGGCTCTTCCTCGCAGAGCCTGGATGATGGGCTGCTGGTGAACGCCCAGTACATCCCGGCCCAGCAGCAGAGCATGAAGCTTCACAAAGGCACCCGGAACGTCAAGATTTTGAAAAGCTCTGCTTTGAAACACAGGTCACACCTTGCCAATGGGGTGGAAAACAGCTCACAGACCTTGCGGGAGAAAGCCAAACTGGTCGGCAAGAAGTGCCGCTTTCCTGAGGAATTGGATACAAATAAGAAACTGAAAAAGCCCTCGTCGCGGGGGAAGAGAGGCGGCGGCTTGCCTCTGGAGCCGAGCCTCCCGAGCCGGCAGGCTGGCCTGCACAGATCTGCCCTCCGCTCCCATGGGCACGGCCGGGAGGTTGTGGTGGCCAAGCCCAAACACAAGCGTGCCGACTACCGCCGCTGGAAGTCCTCGGCGGAGATCTCCTATGAGGAGGCCCTGCGGAGGGCAAGGAGGAACCGGCGGGAGGGCGTGGGGGTCTACTCACAGGTGCCCCTGCCCTATGTCAGCCCCTACGCCTACGTGGCCAGCGACTCGGAGTACTCGGCTGAGTGCGAGTCCTTGTTCCACTCAACCGTGGTGGACACGAGCGAGGACGAGCAAAGCAACTACACCACGAACTGCTTTGGAGACAGCGAGTCAAGCCTGAGCGAGGTGGAGTTTGTAGGGGAGAGCACGACCACCAGCGACTCTGATGAGAGCGGGGGCCTGATTTGGTCCCAGTTTGTCCAGACGCTCCCCATCCAAACAGTCACGGCGCCCGAGCTGCATGAAAATGCGGCCAAGGCCTTTGTCAAAATCAAAGCCTCCCATAACCTCAAGAAGAAGATCCTCCGCTTTCGGTCAGGCTCCCTGAAGCTCATGACAACCGTCTAGTGAGGTGACTTGGTGGAATGTATCTGCTTCTGCTTTTGGAAGCAAGGTGCTTTTTTTTTGTACATATTTCCACAGATTTTTTTTTTTTTAACACAAATATTTAAAACTTAAGGTAAATTATGTCACTTGTCTTCAGAACTTGGGTGGATACTAGTGCCTTTTATGTGGAAATAAAAGACCGTTACACTTGTTCAAAAAAACCCAACAACACAACACTGCCATTTCAGTGGTGAGCAGCCTCCAGCGCGTGGTGTCAGAAGGCTTTGAGAAAAGGCTAAAATGTTTCTGGGAATGGATCTTCCTTGCCTAGTTTTTCCAGTTCTGGGTCTTATACAGGATATCGACAGCTTAAGGTCGTAACTTTTTAGGGAATAAAGGGGAGGGAGTGAGGGTGATTCTTCATGTTTTTGCTTGTCCCTTTCTGCTGCTGCTGTTGCCACGTCTTGAACTTTTTCCCACTGGTACTCTGGTCTGTTTTTTTTTCTTTTCTTGTTGATTCTCTTCTTGAAACTCACTCCTGTCCTCCCCCAGCCTTCCCCCACCAGGAAAGGGCTCCTGTTCAATCTGTCTCCGAGGTTAAGTCTCCTTCCCTGGAGTGCACTCTGCTCTGATCTCCTGGGAGTCCCGCTGCGGACAGCGGTGGTGTCCAGAGTAAACTGCAGCTGGAGCAGCTGATCAAGGCTTAGTAACTTCATTATATTGTGTAAAACTGCTTTTGAAAAAGAAAAAAAAAACCATATGCATGTCATGTGCATGAGTATCAGTAGTTTTAATATTCCTGTTGATGTCCAATTTACTGTACATCATCAATGGCTGTTTTTATATATATATATCATTGTGTAAATTAATATAACACATCATATGCTGTAATAAACAGTCTGTTTTAATACTTTTTAAAGTTTGTTACATTGGTGCAGACCCAGTCAGTGCTTTTATATTGGTGTTGTCACCACTTAGATGTCTCCTGGTGTGACCTGTTAACGTTCCTTGCATTTAGCCACGCAGGAAACGGGGCAAGTTTAAAATGCTGCTGTGGATGTGACTTGTGCTTTGAGGGAATTGGCTTGTCACTGCTTCTCTTGTTCTTCTCGTAGCTTGCATTTTTCCAAGGGCAAGGTGGGATTTAGGAGCTCAAAGGCATCTTCAGGTTGTTGCTGATGGGCAGCTCACGTTTCAGAGCAGATGGAAGTATAATATTAATCCTGCTCTCAGTCTGGGTGCTTGCAGACTTTGGTTGGTACAACACGGGGGCAGATGGTTGGTTTCTGTAACCAAATTGATCTGTGGGACACAACAGGTGTCCCCATGGAATGTCCAGTAAGGGAATCCCCAAGAGCTGTGTGCTCTGGGAGCTGGGCTGGGTGCAGGAGAGCATAGGCTGCCTGTCCATGGTGAACTCTGTGGCTTTGGCTGTTGGCTCTGTTACAGCCCTAGCAGGGTCGTGGAAGGTGACAACTGGGTCACCCACTGGTCTCTGTCTCAGGTTCTTCCCATGGGAATGGAGGGGAGTCTGGCAGCAAAGGAGAAAGGAGCCCTCCATAGGCAGCGCTGCTTCCATTCACAACAAAAGCTTTGGAGCTGCCTGGTGGGAAGGTTGGAGGTTTTGGGCAGGTTGAGCTGGTTTCTGCAGGTTCATCTTCTGCTTTGGCATCCACAGAGCAGTGCACAAACAACTGGAGGGGGTGCTGTGGCTGGTGTGGATTTCAGGGATATGTGTGCAGCCTGTCCATTCCATAGCAAGGTCTGAGCAGAGCTTTCCTTTGTGGTTCCTCTGTCCTTCCTGCTGTCACCCACCTGAAAGGCAAAGCAGGTTTTTTCCCCAGGTTTCCTTGCATCACAAATGTGGGAAGGAAGGATCCACTCAGAATTAAACATCTCAGGGAGCAGCTTCTGAGACAGTGAAAACACTTTTCTAAGAGGCACATTTTATTTTTTAATCTGCAGTGTAGTAAATCCCTATGTCTCATATTATTCTTTCCCTATTTGTGGGTTTTTGGTTTTTTTTTTTGGTTTGTTTGGGTTTTTTTAATAAGGAGTGGATAATCAGTTTCTCTAAGGGTTTTGCAGTACATCACCAGGCTGTGGATTGAGTGACCCAGAAAGTCCTTGCACTTCCACCTCCCATGAAACAGCAAAAGCTGTATCTCCCCTTATTTGCTCATAACTCTCCTATTACTTCATAAATGGAAAGGCAGCCTGTATATATATATATATATATGTATAAAAATTATATATTGGTTTAGAATAATTCATCCAGGAATTGCTGGACAAAGGCTGCCACTACAGAGAGGGGAGAGAAGCAATGTTTGCTGTTAAATATGGCATTACTAAGGCTAAGCAACAGCTTAAAGCCATCCCACTAATAACTGATGGGTGTTATATCGAACAGAGGGAATGTCTTGTGGAAGGAGGTAGTTTCTTTCCTAGAATATCTCTTAATCATGCCACATAATCTCTCTTTGAGCGAGAAAAACATGTGCAAATCCCTGTAAATCTCCTCAAAGGTGTGGAAGAGCAGCAGAGAGGATCCTCAGCCGTGCACTCTCTCTGGCTGTACAGGAGCTGCTGGTGGAAAGACAAACCAGGGCCCAGTGGCTTTGGGATGATGAGTTTTTAATTGCAGTGCTATAGCAGACTGCCTTGTACTGGGTGAGGGAGGCTGGTTTTCAAAAGTGAGCTGCTGAATGGTTTCTTTGCAGATAATTGAGTAAAAAAAGAAAATAAAATAACCGCCTAAATATCGCTGAGACTGTATCAGCTGCCGCCACTGTATTCTGCAGTTCTCTTGTGGAACAGCTTAATACCAGACTTGGAAATGGGCTGATGCTATCTCCCTCCTAATTGCATCCGAGTCTTTTCAGTTTGGGGAAGGAATTTTCCTTCTCTTACATGATTTAGGTAAGCATCCAGAATCCTTTAAACACACCTAGTTTTTTCTATCGACACCCAACCCCCTCTTTTTTTTTTTTTTTCTTTTTTTTTTAATAACAGAATCTAACAGTGCTGGAAAAAAANAGGTTTCCTTGCATCACAAATGTGGGAAGGAAGGATCCACTCAGAATTAAACATCTCAGGGAGCAGCTTCTGAGACAGTGAAAACACTTTTCTAAGAGGCACATTTTATTTTTTAATCTGCAGTGTAGTAAATCCCTATGTCTCATATTATTCTTTTCCTATTTGTGGGTTTTTGGGGTTTTTTTTGGTTTGTTTGGGTTTTTTTAATAAGGAGTGGATAATCAGTTTCTCTAAGGGTTTTGCAGTACATCACCAGGCTGTGGATTGAGTGACCCAGAAAGTCCTTGCACTTCCACCTCCCATGAAACAGCAAAAGCTGTATCTCCCCTTATTTGCTCATAACTCTCCTATTACTTCATAAATGGAAAGGCAGCCTGTATATATATATATATATATATATA
>VZSE01002207.1:0-174630 GCA_013398275.1 Promerops cafer | reverse complement strand
ATGAGTTTTAATTGCAGTGCTATAGCAGACTGCCTTGTACTGGGTGAGGGAGGCTGGTTTTCAAAAGTGAGCTGCTGAATGGTTTCTTTGCAGATAATTGAGTAAAAAAAGAAAATAAAATAACCGCCTAAATATCGCTGAGACTGTATCAGCTGCCGCCACTGTATTCTGCAGTTCTCTTGTGGAACAGCTTAATACCAGACTTGGAAATGGGCTGATGCTATCTCCCTCCTAATTGCATCCGAGTCTTTTCAGTTTGGGGAAGGAATTTTCCTTCTCTTACATGATTTAGGTAAGCATCCAGAATCCTTTAAACACACCTAGTTTTTTCTATCGACACCCAACCCCCTCTTTTTTTTTTTTTTTCTTTTTTTTTTAATAACAGATCTTAACAGTGCTGGAAAAGTACTTGATATGGTCCCAATACACAACACACATTCTCATCTCTGGTTCTGATTTAGGAAACACATCTGAGTTAGTAAGTTTTGCAACGTTAGGCTGAAAAACATCTGCTGATCTTGGAGACCAGTTGAATGTCTGGCACTTCTTTAAGCTACCTGGCTTTCCAACTTCACAGCTTGCCAGTGTATTTTTCATGATGTTCACTTTTTAATTATCCCAGTGTTTATGGTTGTCTTTGGAAGCCTGAAGCGGGAACATTTCATTGCACTGGGAGCTATTTCAAGGTGGGGGTAGGTGGTAGAGGGGAGTTTTGGGATTAGGTATCCCTATGCTCCTCATGTGCAGGAAAGTACAGGAGCACAAAGGAACACGAGCAGACCCCTTTGAGCTGGATTCCTTGTGGCTCAGGCAATGCAGTGTTTCTGCACACCTCTGGAATGCCATCACTCCCACTGAGGGAATCAGCACCACGCACTCTGAGGGGATGAGTGTGTTCCTGGGCTGTCTGCCTTCCAGCAGCCTTTCTGGGTCTGTCCTCTGCTCCCTCACCCCAGCCACCAGCTGTGGGCCAGCAAATAAAGAATCAGGCTGTGTCTGGTGTGTGCGGGGTCAGGGAGAGGCTCTGGCGTGGTGCCCAGACGTCCCAACTGCATGGGGCCCCTGCTGTGGACCTCCTGCTTGCCGTGAGAAATCCAATGTGCCTGTGGAGCAAGGGCTCAGACAGCTGGCTCTGAGGGAAAGGAGGAGTGGAGGGTCCCAGAAATAGAGTGGTCTGATCCTGGTTCATCTGCATTTCCGGAAGAGGTGGGAAGAGGAGGTGTTTCAGCCTAACACCTCGCTCAGTAAGTCAGACTGGACTAAATGGAGTCCTCCCAGGGACTCTGCCTCATTTCTTCCAGAACTTTTTGAATGATCAAGGTCACTCCTGGCACTCCCAGTTGCTGAGGTGCTTAAACTGTCTAACCAAGTCCTGTAGGAACTGGGGACAAGAGATGAGCTTCCATTCCCCAGGTCTGGGTTTGGCCTTCCACAGCACAGCCCCTGCTTGCAGAGAGCCTGCAGGTCCCAGCCCTCTGCAGCTTTCCTGGTCCTGGGGCTTCAGCAGGAATCTGTCCATCCCTCACAAGTTTTCCACTTTTCTCATGGCTTGGGGTTCGTGCTGCATAAGGACTGAAAACATGTCCTCCACAGCAATCCTGTGCCTTCAGTAATCCCAAATCTGTTTGTTGGCTCAGAGGAAGGTCAGGCACTCCTCAGGTGGCAGCCAGCAAAGCCATCCCCGAGGGACCTGCACCCCTCCCTGTCACAAAAGGCTCAGATGAGCAGTGGTGGCCACTTGGCAGGTGACACCGCACTGGGCATGGCTTTCCCCAGGCACGTGATTTTTCTTACAGGAGGGAACAAGGACACTGTTGAGGAAGCAGAAACAGCCAAATACATTTTTAATAGCTAACTTCAGAGTATGTACCTTTGGAGCAGCCAACAAAAATAAATATGACTGAGCTGCTAATACAAAAAAACTGAACCATTCTCAGCTTAACATTACAGATGGAGAACTGTGGTGAGAAACAATTGATGCTGGAGCATGTCCAGAGAAGGGCAATGGAATGGATGAAAAGACTGGACTAGAGCAGAAGTCTTGAGAGGAGTGGCTGAGGGGGCCAGGAGCCTCATCCTGGAGAAAAGGAGGCTTAGGGGAGACCTTATCACCTTCTACAACTCCCTGAAAGCAGAGTGAAGCCAGGTGGGGGTCGGTCTCTTCTCCCAATTAACATGCAATAGTATATGAGGAAATGGCCTCAAGTTGCACCAGGGGAGATTCAGATTGGATATTAGGAGAAAATTCNAGCAGAAGTCTTGAGAGGAGTGGCTGAGGGGGCCAGGAGCCTCATCCTGGAGAAAAGGAGGCTTAGGGGAGACCTTATCACCTTCTACAACTCCCTGAAAGCAGAGTGAAGCCAGGTGGGGGTCGGTCTCTTCTCCCAATTAACATGCAATAGTATATGAGGAAATGGCCTCAAGTTGCACCAGGGGAGATTCAGATTGGATATTAGGAGAAAATTCTTCACTGAAAGGATGTTCAGGCACTGGAACAAGGATCCCAGGGAAGTGGTGGAGTCACCATCCCTGGAAGTGTTCAAAAAAAGTGATACTTGGGCCCTTGATTTAGTGGTGAACAAGATGGTTCTTGGGTTAAGAGTTGGACTTGATCTTAGAGGTGTTTTCCAATCTTAACTGTTCTATGATTCTCTGAGTTGCTTTGGGGTTTGAAAATCCCCACAGTTCTGGAATGAGGGGAGATACATGAAAACCAGGGGGATCTGTTTAAAAGAGGTCTAGAAAGTGCTTTTTTACACAGCAGGGAATTTGTTTCTGCTGGGAAGAGTGAGATGGATGTAAAATCAGCAAGTTCAGAGGGAAAGAGAAGGTAGGGATGGATGTGCTCTACCAATTATTGTGGATGCCAGGCAGTGTGAGGTGACTGGACTGCAAACAGTGGCCAGGCTTGTGTGCTCCTCCTCAAGACTCTTTTCCTGCAGCTGCTGAAGCACCATTAGCTGGGGGAGATGCACCATCCTGCTGACCCAGTGGACCATTTCCTGTGTTCCTCTGATCTTGAAGTAACTGATGGGAGTTGTCTATGCAATTGAATTTTCCTCACTCTAATATTTATTAGTCTTTTGCCCTCACAGCTTCTGCTGAAGGCGAGTTGTGCATTGCTTTGCCAAGAAGTTCACTTTCCACGCTTGGTTGATGGTGACATGCATTTATTCCAGGCTATGGACACATGGTTTTGGTCACTCGTGTCCTCTGGCACAATAAATTCATCCACCCTTTCAGGCAGGCTCTCTAAATCTTCTGTTGTGGTGAACATCATCCCCTGTACCACAAATTTGGACACAATCTGTGTGTGTTCCTCATGACTTCAGTCCATAAATGAATCCACCTTGGGAGTCACTGCTGGGCAGCAGTTTTACACCCTGCAGTTGCTTATAGACTGCAGGAAAAGCTGGTGACCTACAAACCAAAGGAACCATCCTAGAGCCTGAGTGCCTCCACTGCTCTTTGCCTTGGGAATTTGCTGTCCTTGGGGAGATTTTCTCTCCATCTGACTGTGTCTCCACTTGTGCCTTGGTTTGGAGCAAGAGAGCAGTCTGGAAGTGTGTCTCATGGTCATCTCCACTTGACCAGTGTTGGTTGGGGCAGCAGAGCAGTTTTGGAGCACGCTGGCAGAACACTGACCCAGGGGCAGGGCAAATGTTCTTCCCCCTGAGCAGGGATCTGGGGATCTGACCCAGTGATGGCTGCCTGGAATAGCTTCCAGTCAAAAAACATGGGCAAGCTTGGTCCAAATGACACTGGGGACCAGACTAAGTCTAGGCTGAAGTTAACACTTGAACTTTGTATATTGTTCTTCTGGGGACCTCAGTTTGTGGGGACCTGAGTTTGGATCTGCTCCTTTCATTCCTTTCATGCTGTGTGACTTGTTGATGTAAATGGAGCCTCTCTCAATTAATGGCCTTTGTTTCCATGCTGTATTCCTTTAAGATCAATAAAGTGTATTAACATTAACAACTTGATTTCACTGAGCCAAGCTCTGAAAATCTGGATTTTTTTCTTTTGTTTTAAAGGAGTTGTAAGTCCTGGGAACTAAGAGTTCCTTTACAATACTAAAAGAAAACCCATATGACTTGGACTCTGACCTCGTGATGGGTTTCATACCATCAGGCTTTGGAAATAAATTGTTTTATCCCCCCTTAAAAAGGTCAAGTCTTCTGTGGCCAAGGGGCAGGAAGCTGGAAAATTTGCAACCTGTTGAAAAATGTGTTCCCTGTGTTTCCTTATGAGCTCCATGCCCTCAGAAATGAGATTTTCGGGCAGAGGGGAGGTATGAGGTACAGGTAGGAGAAGACCTAATCAATCTTAATCTCTGAAGTGCTCATGCAGTAAGTGTTTAAGCATGTGATTAAGCCCATTCTTACTCAGTGAAGCATTTCAGCACACGCTTTGGGGTGAATTAAGCATGTGCTCAGGAATGCTGGATCAAGGTCACTAAGCTTTCCAAGAGTCCCATGCCTGTTTGTACAAACTGTCCCAATGACTTTTGGCTCATGTTGGAAGGAACTTCCTGCTCTTCCTTAAAAGCCAGACTCTGTATGGTGAAACTGGATTCAAACTGTTAATTTGAATTTGGGAGAAGCAGCACCTTGAGTCCTTGATTTAAGCAGTAATAGCAAGGAGGGCTTTCAAAGGAAGAAATTAATTTTGTTGCATTTGAGGACACAGAGGTAAAACCACTTCAATTACATGAATAAATGTGCTTTGTGCTCTTTATCAGTAGCAGGACTTTGTGTAAACCCTGGGAAGTGACACAATGACCCTTTCTCTATCTGCTCCCTTCTCTTCCCTTGGATGCCCAGGTAGAGCTGGGAAAATGAGGCAGGCACAAACACCAAATGTGGAAGGTCTGGAGCACCACTCATTCATCTGCCTGGCTAATCCAACTTTAATCCCAGTTTCAGGCAGTGAGATTAGCAAAACAGCAGGACTTCTGGGCTAGAGAACAGAACTAGAGAGCAGAGAGAGTAACTTTGCCTGGCTTCAAAGGAAAGATGCAGTTTAACTGAGCTAGCAGTGGAGGCAAGGGAATGGTTAGACCTTTGCCTTCTCTTCCCAGACACATTATTTACAGTGGGTTTGTTTCCTTTTGGAAGCGCCCTGTGTAAAAGGAGACTTTCCCAGTGTTTCTGTGGGTTAGAGCTGTATCACATTACAGTTTTCTTTCCTGGACTCTTGACTGACAGGATTTCCTGAAGCTGCTCTTCTCTCGGGAAGGTGCACTCAGGAAAGAGTAGGTGTTTGCTAAAAATCCAGAGGCTTGGAAAGCAGAATCACGGTGATGGTCTCCTCGTTCCAGACATCAGGGGCAGTGCTCAGTGCTGCATCCCAGTGCAGGGCAAGGGCTGGGAACCGAGTGGGAGAGGAAATCCATCAGGTTTGATAAGAGAGAGGTCTGTAAATCCTGTTGGAGCAGCTTGCAGAGGCCACAGCAGGAGCCACAGGAGCTGCGCCAGGCGAGCGGCCATCCCACCTGGTGGGCAGTGAGGTCAAGGGCAGTGTTGGCCACTGACCTGGATATCCTGATCCCTGCCTTTTCTTAAGCCACCTTCCTGCCTCCAGGCCACAGCAGACAGCGTGTTCATCCCGGTAAGTGTTTCCTTTACTGCTTTTTTTTCCTTCCTTGTGAAATAAATTGTGGCTTGGCATTAAAGCCTGAGTGCTGAATGAAAGTGAAGTTCTGGCTTGTTTCTCCTGTCAAACACCCCATGAGAGTGTTTTCCTTGATGTTCAGTTGCTTGAAAGGAAGAGATGTGATCCTCTTCTCATCTGCAACATTTCCTTGTTTTTTTACAGGTGTCTTCTGAGTGGTTTGTATGGGACTACAAACACATCGAGGTAACACGTCACTGTCTTCAACGCTGTGGGACACCCTGCAGCAACCCTGCACAATCCACAGCTACCCCAAAGTATTTTTCCCTGACAGGAATATTGGGATTGAGAGGTTTGGATCTGACTGACCCCACCTGAAGCCCATCAGGGCTTAGGGTGAAGATGCTCATGCAGGGAGAGGAGGAAGCACACTGAGAAGTGTTTATTATTGCTGTTAAATGACAAGCTCCCTTTCCTTCCCCTCCCCTTCCCTGCCATGGAGATAGGGATCTCTGCTGTGGTCCCTGCTGCTTTCTTTTTCCTGTGTTGATCCACGGTGAGACTTGCTGCCTTTGAAGGATGGTCTCAGCCCTGAGAGAGGCTTTTATTGCTGAGCCACTGACATTTGATTCAGGGCATGTGTCTTCCCCTGGGCCCATTGCAGATACCCACTGTCACCCTGGGTAGGTTGCTTGGGCTCATGAACATGGTAATTATTCACTAGAGAAATATGAAAGAAACAATTAATTTCATATTTAACAACAACAAAAAAAAAAGGCAAGTGGAGAACTGTGTTTTCTTTCTGTTGTGTTCCCACCCTTTATTAGCTACTCAACACAAGCATCATAATACGGACAGGAAACACAGCAAAGTGAAAATAATAAATCACCCTCCTTACTGTATAGCAGAGTTAATGCATTTGCATGGGGCAAGGAAACAAAAGGCCTTTTGTCCTGCCAAAAGATCCTCACTGACATTGATCTAAAAACCCAAATAATTTACTGATCTACACCCAGGAGAGATAGCAAAATGGACAAAGTGTCCCTGTGCTAGAAACTGATTCCTCTGCCTGCTGGATCCACCCCTGTTCCTGCTGATTGATTCTGAGGCCGTTTTCTTGGTGGTCAGGGCTGCTTTCAGAAACTGCTTCTGGTGCACGATGAAAAGGCCAGTTTTGTGAGTAAACATCCTAATAAGCAGGTCCTGACAGATGGTTTGTTGCTCAAGCCCCACATACCCCTTCAGCTGGTGTCAGTGTCTCCCACAGATGTTTCCCAGGAGAACTTCCCCACGGCGTGCTGGGGAGCTCTCAGCTTTCACAGCATGTCCTGCATCCCAGGGAGGAGCCTCGGTGCTTGTTCAACACGTCTTGGGAACAGCAGGCTTCCAGAAACACGTTCCTCATAGTACAGATAAATTTAGGCTCCCAGTGGAGCCTGTTGGTAGCTGAACAGGGTAAGCAAAGGTGCCTGTGCACAGTGGCTGCTGCTGCTGCTGTCACTTGGTCCATGAGCAGTGAGAAATGTTTGGTGTTACATGAAGCAGAACAAGACACTTTTAAGTATCTTTCCGTCTCTTTTGTTTTGGTATTGCTGCATCTCAATCTTTCCAGAATCTCTCCCCCATATTTTCTAGCAAATCACAGAATAAATGTCATTTAGGCAGCGATTCTTCCGAGTGAGTCTCTTCTTTTCCCCCCATTTCCTTTGTCTGAGTTTGCTGAACTGTTCTGAGCCCCACAACACTGTGGTCACAGTATCAGGTGTGCAGTCCTCAGGCAGATCAAATATTTCCACTAGATGGATAAATACAGAGATTTTACCTCATTCTCCTCCCATGGCGAGCTTGTGGGACTGTAAGATTGTTCATATCATCTGTCTTCCAGAGCAGAAAATTTAGATTTGGCTGACTTGTATATCCCTGCAATGCTCCTGGTGGGCTGTACAGGATGTACAACTCTCTGCCCCTGACCTGCGAGCAGCTGGAACTGGACTGATGTGCAGAGGCTGCTGTTGAGAGGAAAATGAGCTGTCCTGAGAGGGTGTCTGCTAGGAAGGGGCTTAAGTAGGATATTATGGTTTGGGAAAAAGTTTAGTTTTGATGAAATTAGACTGAATTCCTGCCAAAATAGAGCAGAACACAACCAGGTAGAAATTCTGCAGAAGGGAATAGTGCAGCAGCTTGCACTGTGGGTTGTCTCAAGAGCTGCTCCATGGGTCTCTCAGCCTCTCCACTGGGTTTCATGGGTTCTCCATCTGTGGATGCTCTGGTGTTTCCTTCCTGGGATGGTCTAAAGTCTGGGACACCCCAATCTGAGAAGTGTGGGAGCAGTGAAATCCCCTCTTGCTAAGCAGCCTACTTGGCAGCAGGCTGCCCCAGGGCCCTGGGAAGCTGAACGGTGGAGGAACCAGATGGGTGACCAGGCAGGAAACTCAGCAGGTTTCTGATGTTTGGAGCCCTGTGCAAGTTTCATGGGAACCTGGGCAAAATTGACTCACCTTGCTGAGATTTTGCTGAATTGGTGAATTCCTCTGAAATGCTGTTTTGCCTGAAACCTTCCGAGCAGGTGCAGTATCTCCAGATATCTTTTGAAGACAGAGACAAGGCAGTGCCCTGTGCTTCCAGCGTGGGGCTTTGGGAGTCAAAGGCACACTTGCCTTTGCCACTGAGCCCTCTGCCAGCATTCACACTCTTGAAGTGGTGTTGAGGAGGGAGGACACAGGAACTTGGCACTGATGAGTAAAGGATGCTGACAGGTTATTCTGATCCTTAGAAAATCATTGTGTTCTCATTGCACTACACCTCATCCACCTACTCTGTCTTGTCCTGTAGACTATAAATTCTCCATATTAAATTAATTCCCCAAGTTCCCCATTTGTTTTCACAGCCTCTAGCTGAGTTTCCTAGGTGCTACCCTCATACAAACTAATAAAGACTGCTCTGTCCTGCTGCAAACCACTTCTGAGGATGTTCCCTCTAATTCTCTTCCTTGTTCAGCGTTGTATCATTAAAAGGCATGAGGTGGTTAATTGGAGGCTCACAGCTTTTGTGACTGATGCAAACCAGCGTGTGTGTGTGTAATTGCTTGCTGCAAACACTCAGGTGAATGCTGTAAAAGAAAAGGGGGAGGACACAGATGGCCACGAGCAGAAGGTTCCCTGCAAAAGGTCAGTGGAAAAGGTTAGTGATAGGGCTGCCCCGAAGCTGGAAAAAAGAACCTAATACCTGGACAACTGGTAAGGAGCCTAGCTAGAGCAGGGCTTTGTTCCCTAAAGGGGGCTGCCGCTGCGAGGAGATCGTACATCAAAGCTCTCATAAGAAAACACGGCAGAGATCGGTATCACCCAGCCCGTGGCACTGGGGGAAATGGATTGGTTGACAAGTCGGAGGCCCTCTCTGGGCAGATGGCTGGGTAGGAGTTACTGGCTGCTTGCAAAATCTCGGAAGCAGCCTTTAATCTGCGTGTGATACTGTATGTTTTAGCGAGCATCTAGATGCTTATCTCGGCTGCATTAGTCACCAGGAGAGTCTGCTCTCAACCTTTTCTCTGCCATACCTCAGCTGCAGGCTTCTTCCCCCAGTTTTTGGAAGAGATGTGAGCTGAACGCTGTGGGATTTGTTGGGCTTTTTGTAATTTTGACAAGGAAATATAACAGGGGCAGGTTTTCTTGGTAATGCTCTGCAGAGCAAGTTTAGTGCTGTGGCTTCACGTGTGCTGTGATAGACTTTCAGAGCCTTGCCCGGGGAGCCAGTGGTCTGAAAAGTCTTATCATGCTCCAAAACAAATAGTTCTGTCTTGAAGCCCATTAGAATAACAACTACAAAGCTTCTCCCAACCTGATGTTAAATGCCTTGCTGTGCCAAAGGTAAACAGGATCAATCACTCATCCTCCCAGGGACCCTCTGATGGCAGTCCATGAATCAAGCTTGGCTTTTGAGGTCATTTTTATCTGCCTTGGGGAGCACAAGCTGACCAAACTGTGGTCTTGCTCTGCATGTGCAGGCTGAAGAGTGCAAGCTTGGCTCTGGCAGGGTGTGTTAATTAGGCGTATCCAGTGTAAATATATCTGTTATGATGAGGTCTGCAAAGTGGTGAGACCTGGGCGTGCAGGCTCTGGCCACCTCTTCTCTCCTACAAAGCCAATATTGCCACCGTGCATCTGCTGGCTTGGCCAAACAGCAGCTTGATGCTGCTTTTCCTCGTGTGCCTTTGTACCTGTGGTGTTTTGTTTGTCTTCTTTTGACTATGCCAAAAAAGAGCTTAGCTCAGTGGGGAAACCAAACTCCCAGCAATGCCTGAAGACTACAGACAATGTAATAGTCTGGAGTTTTGCTAATCCAGACAGTAACATGAGCTCAGGGTGTTCAGCTGAGGTCCCACTATAACTTTGCCCATCACCCAGTGAGATTTAGAGCCTACCAGGTCATGGGCTGTGTATGCAATTAAAAAGCTCCTTTCCCCAAGGAGTTCACAGTGCAGAGACAAAATATTAACCTCCCAATTAGTTTATTGTGGCAGACTGGGGCACAGAAGTCGGATTATCCAGGGGCAGGCCGAGACCATTCATGTGCCATTGAACTTGGGAAAGGCTTTTTTCACGACATCTGGTTTCAATCAATTTGTCGTCAATTCAGTGTGCTGGACTCATTTTCTGGGACCATTAAAGCACACAGCACTGGCACAGGGTTGCAGCTGGAATCCAAACATGGGCATCCAAGTCCTGCTACCTCTTGCTGGTGACTGTGTAGAGAATGGGCATCTGGTGGCCAGGGTCTTCTGAATAAAGCTCCTTTGTTCATTCCAGAAAGCCTCAGGCTGGGCCATCCCCTTCTGTTGTGCCATTTACAGCTTGGTCATACAGGATAGACCTCAGCAGGGACCCAGTCTCCATGAGCTGGGCAGCAGATTCATGCCAAGCCTTCTGGAAATCTTTGAAAAGGTTCTCCCTGACACGGACCAGGCTCCTTCCCCAGCCTACCTCTGCATTTTGCTCGTAGGGCTCCAAAACCACCTTCTTGTGCAAGCAGCCAGTCGTGCCTGACTCTGCCAGCACTGGGACGTGCTGAGAGGAGCCTGGTTCATTTAAATGTGTGGAACCACAGCTCATGCTTTTACAGCATATATTCAGTGAAGCAATGCCTTTATCTGCAATACTTTGCCTTTATCTAACATCTTTTCAGTCTAAAGCTTTTTTTGAAACACAGATTAAGTAATAACAACATAGGATAATTGAGCGCATTTTTTCACAGTGACATAGTGATACTTATCTGTGGCTACTGAAAAGCAAGGATAATATACTTTGTCAGTGCTGCATTATCTTGCTTCTGAAACAGAGCAAGTTTGGCATTCGTGCTTAAGTAATTGAAATACGGCTCCTTGTACCACAGCCTGTTTGTTTTCAATAAAGCCTAATGCATCTTCCTAATGGACACTGCAGTGTCAGAGGCACTGACACGACCCCTGGCTCTGTGCAGCCTGTGAGGCCAGTGGTGTGTTGGGTCTGGAGGTCACACCGTGCAAGGACTGTGTTGGATGTACTCAGGAAAACCCATCTTGCTTCAGGAGGAGGTGACCCCAAGGATCGGGGTTTGTAATGCCTGCTGGCTTTTTGGGTGGCAGGTGAGACTCAGTTCTGAGCATGCTCTGCTTAGCATCACCATGGCTCCTGTGAGGGATTAGCTATAACGCTGTTGTGAGCAGACCTTGCAAGCCCACTGGGTAATTTTGTTTGCACAGGAGGCCAGGTGGAATTAAACGACAGGCTGGCATGGCAAAACAAGCTGGACACCCTTTGAATCCCGCTGAGTGAGGAGGAAAACCTAAATTAACACCCCCCTCCAAGCCCCCAGACACACAGGTCTCTTCCACAGCAAAACAGCATGTGCATTTTCCAGAAAAAAAAATGGAGGATCGATAGAAAAACACTTAGACTTGAATTGACTTGCTGTCCAAAGTAGTATTTGACAGGGGCAATCCCTCTTGCATTTGTTCAGGCAGAACATGATGGTGTGTCTCTGGATAATTTTCCACCTGCCTGTTTTGAATATCAAATGGAATCATTTAGCTGGTGAGCTGGAACGGTGCCAAATTTCACAGGAGCCTTTTATCCCGACTTCTGCTGTTTTTGTAACTACTTAGACAGAATTATCTGAGCATGCTCCCGCCTGGCACAGGGTAAATGCTGAGCAACACAACGAGTTGACTCTTCCACTCTTTGTGTGTCAACACAATTCCGTAGTTAATGTTAAGCAACAAGCTATTAGGACTCGTTTATCTGTAATTCACAGGCTCTCAAAGGGCCAGAAGGGTATTTCATGTCATCTGAACCTGCAGAACGACACTGACCGATCAGCAAAGTCATTTCAGACACTGAAAAAATAGTTCACACCGTTTTCTTGCTGGATTTTTTTTCTGCTGTGCATTCCAGTGTGCATGACAACGGAGTTGCTGAAAGCTTCTTACTCTGTTAAGCATCTTCTAACAGGGTGGAAGTGGGGGTTAATTCAGCAGGTAAGGTGTTGCTTTGAAGTTGCCCAATCTATTAAGTGTTTAGCTGTATATATATATATATATATATATATGTAAGTGCATTGGATGCAGCTGGAGTACTGATGTCAGGATCCTGCCAGGCTCATCTCTTCCTTCTCTGTGCAGTTTGATTGGCATTAATCCTGAGGAAGGTGCTCGTGGTGCTGGTAACTGTTCTCCCGAGTGGAAAATGAGTATGGTCAGCCCCATCCTCACATGTGGTTGGTATCTCCAGAGCGCAAGAATTTGTTAGCTTAAAGCTTTTCTCTAAATGGGTGACAACTCTTCTCTGATAAGCTGTGGCTGCCCTACATGTGAGACCTCAGACAGCAAATAAACAGTGCTGGCATCAGATAATTCTGTTTAGAATGCTGTGGCCTTAGAAGTGCCCTATCTTTTGAAATGCAATGTTTTTTTCATGGGTTGTTTACATCTCCCTGCGGTGACTTCATGTCACCTCGTAGTTCTTCAGTGTCTATGAAAGCTTCAACCACTGATCCTAGAAAGAATTTACAGGACTGGGTTTCTTTTTCTCAGGCTTTTGGGGGATGATTTATCTGTAATACTCCCTCATGCTCCTAAAACATCCACTGGAGTGCTGATGGGCAAACCAGAGCTTGCAGTCATTAGAGATGTGACATTTCTGGAGAAGGCTGGACCTGGTGGTGTGCTCTGAGGGTGAATGTTGTGGTCGATGAGATGCAACTGGGAAAGGACACAGATGTCCTCATGCTCAAAGTGTAAACCCTCATGTCAGCGGGTGTCAAAGCACTGTGGAGATTTCTGCTCACCCCCTTGAAAACACAGGCTGCAAACTGGGAAGATCACGACCTTTTGCAAATTGAGGGAAGGATTTGGACTGGAAACCTCTAGTGCTCAGGAAGCTGTTGAGCAAACAGGACTGAAGCTGGCTGTGTGAAATCACAGAGCATGCTGAGTGTGGAAGAGAAAGCACCAAAAAGCTGAGAGTTTTGAAACTGTTTATCTAAGTTTCTTGCGTGGCCCCTCTTATCACAGCATCGCAGCACCTCCCAGATGGTTAGTATGTTTTATCTTCTTGCCAACACCCTCACAGGGTTCCTATCCCTATTTTACAGTTAGAAGACCCAAGTGGAGGTGCTGAGTGATATGCCCAGTGGCACTTGGGGTTTCTGTGGCAGATCAAGGAATGAAGCTCAACTTTCCCATGCCCCAGGCTAATTCCTAAACCCTGTGGGATCCTCCTGGAAATGAGCAGAAGGGCTTAGCAAAACACAGCAGCATGTGGAAATAATGCTCAAATGCACTATGGGGGAGCCCATCCTGGGCTCCCTGAGTGTAGGCATTTCAGTCTTGGTCTTTTGGAGCAAGGAGATGCTGCACTGTGGGGTGGTGACAACGGCCCTTGAATGAGCAGAATAGGGCTGCCATCAAGAAAGGTTCATTACTCCCCACTCATAATGAATTACAGCACCGTGCTGACCAGGCTGTGCCACTTAGGGGGCTGAAATGAGCTGCTGGGTGTGTGGCTCTTGCTGCCCATGCAGAACTGGGATTTCAGGCTCTCTCATCACCTGGGGCCAGAGCTGCATCTGCTTGGCTGCTGGCAGGTCAGTGGATTCTCCAGTGCTGTTTGCCCTTGAGAAGGCTCTATCCCAGGAATAGTGAAAAAGTTTGCAAAAGTTCAAAAAAGTTTGCAGAAGTTGCAAAAGTTCACTTCAGGATGGAACTGGCAGACTTTGATCTGCCAATTACTTGAGTTATGCTGAGTGCTCACTCCTCCTTCACTATCCTACTTACATCTCTTGATCCCTGCTTTCCCCATTCCTTTATTCTAAAAAAAAATGTTTTTGAATCACAAAATATTGGTGCAGGGGAATGAATAATGTAGGGAGAGTGATTATTTAGTGTGTCCAGACTATCACCTAATAACCACTCCCTTCATTCATCGGTAATGTTTAAACTATTTAAAATTGCAGCACCTTATAAATGCTACTAAATAGTGCCATGCCCATAACTTGATTGCAATAATCCATCAGGGAGCCTGTTTCAAAATGCCAACATTTATCAGCCATTACCTGGAAAACAAGTTCTTAGCAGGAGTGCTGGGATAATTCAGTGTTTGAGATACTGCTGGGTGTGTTGGATGCTGATTCTAAATGGTGACTGCCCTTTCTTACTCTGGGCTGTACCTGTGTCCAAAGGCCCTTTTAGGAGGTCAGAGAAATAATGATTAAACAGGCAGGCAGCCGCAGACTGAAGCCTATGGCTTTGTCCAGGAGGGCAAGTGAGGATGAAAGGAAGGTGAAGTCGAGCACAGGAGGCAGCAATCCCCGCTGGCTGCCTGCCTGCTCCTCACTCCTCTCCACGGAGGTTTCGCTGAACAGGCGAGCTGCTGTGCTGTCAGCTGGGAATGCTGTCAGCTCCTCAAAACCTTGGTTTCTGAGCGCTTGCTCTCCCATGCACACTCAGCAAGTTTCCAGCATGAGCAAAAAAAAAAAAAAATTCTTTCATTGTCACTGCAAGGCAGCGGCGCATCCCGAAGTCCTCATCTAAGAAGATCCCAGATGAGTGTCTCATTTGCATGTCTAACAAAGCCTTGGGTAATCACCAGGAGGACGCTGGACTCAGTTGAAAGACTTGGACGATAGCAGCAGGTATTTGGAAAGAGGCATCTGTGCAGGGTGATCCCTTGATCTGCCTCAGATCTGAGTTTGTGCGCTTGTCTTGCAAAAGGATGTTGCAGCAGCTTCAAGACGCATCTGGAAATTCCAGATTTTTGTGGAAGGCATGGGCTTGGGAGCTGGGAGGTCTGGGACACCCTACAGCTTGTTTTCTCAAGCGCTCTTCTGTAGCAAAAGCAGTGTCAGGAGTGCAGGGTCTTGCCCACGGAGCAGCAGAGAAGAGGAATAACCAGGGGCCGCTCACAGAGCCGAGATCACCAAGGGCCACCCCCAGTCCAGGTCTGGCTGGTTGCTGCAACTTTCCTATGACATTAAGCAGAGTCCTTTGAAGATTTCCTCTCAGCAGAACCTGCCACATTCTCACAGAGGTAAAGTAGTGATCTAAATCTTTCTAGGGACTGAAAAGCAGTGAGAACTCTGGCTGCAGAATCACCCTGCGGGTGAGTGTGGCAGCAGAGGACTTGAACAGGCTGACTCTGACCTTGAGATGAAAATCAGCAAAGAAGATGGCTTAAGGCTTCTGGAATATGGGGAGATGAGCAGACTGCAGCCCTCATAAAGCAAGACCCCTTTTTCTGACACTCCACAAAGCTTATTTCCACCTGAAGCACCATAATCTCTATTTCCTCCCAACCCTCTTATTTTTTTAAGTCTCACAAGTCACAGGTGTGTTTTTGCCTTTACCTGCCACTGTGTATCACTGGTAACTCGTTACTTAGTCCCAAGGTGACTGCTCACATCTGGGTCAGGTCATTCTCTGAGTGTGGAGGTGACAGTGCTGTGGCCAGGAAACTCTCTGGACTTAATTTCCTGCCATTCCCCCTCACTTGGAAGTGTTACATCCTCCAGGCTGATCAGTGGACCCCAGCACAGATGTTCTTAGCTTCACAGACACGTTTTTCACACCTCAGACCATCTAATTCCCAACCATATGCTGCTTTTGCTTACTTTTCCTGATAAAATATCTCCCCAGTTTCTCTGTCCATGTTTGTTCCCTCTCTTGACTATTGAACTCTGAGTAAAGTCAAAGGGAGAAACCCCATGGGTGGCTGAAAATATTTCTTCACCCTCCTTTTTAATTTTGATTTGCATCTCAGCAGGACAGGTAGCAATCCTTAGAAACAGCAATATGCCATCTGCAACATCCCAGCCCTTCCAAAATAAAACTGAAGGACTGAAAAAATTTGGGCAACTCTTCATTTGTGATGTTTGCTTTCAGTAAAATATGAACATTTTCTGTAAGAGAACCTTCCTTTGCAAGTTTTTCAGGCAATGTCATGATGTGCTGGGAGCGAGTATGTAATCACAAAATCACAGAATGGTTTAGGTCAGAAAGGACCTTAAAGACTATCTAGTTCCAGCCCCACTGCTCCTTGTTGTGCTGTTTGTGCTCAACTGTTCCTGTCCTTGCAGACTAAAAAGTCTTCCATGGAGCAGAGAGATGCTGGGAATCCCCACCTTTTCTCAGAAAAACTCCTGTTTTTTCATCACCTCACAGGCTGATTTCAGGAGGGATTACTCTGACTTGAGCTATGCCCTCCTGGCAGTGGGAATCCTCTATTTCCATTATGAATAAAAATGAGCATTTCTAGGGGGACTGATTTGAAGCAGGCATTGAATCCTCCTCCTTCCTGCGCCAGCTTTAATAAATAACAGGGTATGAACACAAATTGCTGAGTGCTTGTTGAAGGACAACTGAAGAAATGCCTTTAAAAAGCCAAGCCGCCACCATGGGTTTCACTTGGAGCTGCTGCTGGCCCAATGGTGTGGGACTGTGAGTTGAGCTGAGAGCAAGTATGGCTTCATTATGAGGTAGTTTGCCTGGGGGACACTTCAAAATCCTGTGAGCTGACAATTTCCACAGCTGATTGTGCTCGCTGGGCTGCTGCCCTGTGCGTGCTCAGTGTCACCAGACCAAGGGAACGGCGGGTGTAGAGCACAGCACAGGCTCCTCTCCCTTTCCTGCACTCCCCAAGCAGGAGAGGAGCTCATTTTTATGACAAAGTCTATATTTCCACTCTTCCTAAAGCACCTCACTCAGCGGGAAGTTACCATAGCCCTGGGAACTCGCGACCATTATAATCATCGTCGTGCAGTTGTGTGACACAATGTTCTTTTAGTAATCAAACCTTAGGCTGCTTTGGGCACCTTTGCCTGAGAATAATCATAGGTTGGTTTTTCAGTGGCACGAGCTTGGTTCTGGGCTGGTGCCTCATCCTGAGCTATTGCTGATTCCATGGATTTGCTGCACAGGCTCCGCAGGGTGTAATCGCCGGCGCTTTGTGGCAGGCTGGCAGCACTCTGCTGTGCCAGGTGCCTGTTTCTAGCAAGAGTGGGGGTTTTTCTTGTTTTGTTTGGGCTTTTTTTTTTTTTTTTTTTTTTTTTTTTTTTTTTTTTTTTTTTGTTCAGAATGACTAAATAACCTGTAATCAGTATTAATCCCTTTGAATGCTCCAGAGTGAGTTATTGCTGATTGCTGCTGCCTGACCCTAGTTACGTCCATTTCTAGAAAACGCTTTGTGTGACTGTGTGTGTACAGCTGAAAGGAATGCAGCTTTCCCCTAATTACATACTGGTAATGCAAGAGGAGACATTTCTAGTTCTGCTTCTGAAAGTATTTCCTTTGAGCACTGATGAGCCAGTGATAGCAGTAGCCTCTGAAACCGTTTTGAAAAGGAGAGACAAGGCAGGAACTAATAGAGTTTCATCACTCGAAGCCTTTGCATAGATTGTAGCAGCAATTGAGCCATCACTAAGCCACTGGGGATAATATCTTTAAAATGCTCTGTATTTTAATAAGATTAAATTGATTCAGGTCTTTGCCAGCCTTTTCAAAGCCAGTGCTGTATGATGGTCAGTATTTCAGGCAGCTCTGCATTGGGAAGCAAAGAACTGAACATTTATGTGTTTAAACCGAAAAATACAACCCCTCCTTTTTTTTATGTGTAATATACTGCCTTAGATATATATACAAAAAAAACCCCTATAAGCAAGTCACATTCCCTTATCAGCTATGCCTTTCTGATTTTTCTACAGCCTTTGTTCTTGGCTCTTTAATTTTATTTAGATCTCCTGTCAGAACCGTGAAGGCATTTCTTACTGTGGGTGCTGCAAATACAATGAATTTCTTGCAGAAGTGAGTTTAATTGTCAATACCATTTGTTACAGTATTAGTTAAGGAGCTGTGCATAAATCAAAAGGATTAACATGATCTCTCGGGTAGAATAGAGGAACAGAACATTATATTGCTCATGTATCATTGATGAAGAATATTTTCCCAACCTTTCATTTTTAGAAATGAAAATGTATTTCCATAAAGTGAGTTTTTTTCTGTGTTTTCAAACTGGTTACACAATTTTTACCATTTAATCATTAAAAACTGTGTTTAAATCAGCACTGTGTTTTCTTATGGGCAAATATTACTTTATTTAAATGTACTTGGGATACTGTCTCAATGCATTTAACACTTCTTGAGTTGGGCGTTTCATTCATGAATTATTCTCTCCAAAGCAATTAGATGAAAGGAAAAGAATACAAATGAGTTTATCGGGGCTCCCGAGCTGTGTTTTAGAGATAATCCTGTGTTAGCTCTGGGCGAAGGGCATTTGTGTGGACATTTCCTGAACCTCAGCTGACCTGTGGTAACTGCTACTCATTACAGGGCAGCCACATCCTTGCCTGTGCANTATATAATATATTATGGAGTAACCCCCCTCGTTTAGCTGATCCAAGAGGTTAGGACACGACTTCCTGTGGTCTTGGAGGACCTGTGTATGGAAGAAATTTCTAACTGGAAGTGATGCTTCATGTTAGCAGGAAAGGTTACAATGGAAATGAGAGTCAATTAGAGCTGGAGGACTTGGAGCAAGGAAGGCAGCTCACCTTGGAACAGCAATGCAAGGACAAGTTGGATTTTCCATTTTCTAAGCCTTTATGTTGAGTGTGCGTATTTCCCTGGGGATGGGTCATAGCTCAGTCAGGAGTTATGGACTTGAGGCAGGAACTGGGATATGTCTTGTGCAGAAGGTCAGACAAGGGAGTTGTTAAGATCTTCCTGGGCCCTTGAAGTCTACAGATTCCAGTGAGAATTACTGCAGGTTCACCACAGCTGGGCTTGAACTTGGTGCAAACTTTAATTGCCAGATACTGCATGTCTAAAATAAATTATAAATGAAAAAGTAGGTAGTAGAGTTGCCCTACGGCTCATTTATAACTTGGCATATGATGCTGAAGTCCTGTTCTTTAGTCTGTTCCAGTTTATGGCATGACTTTGGGGTTAAGCCACGGTGGGACTCAAGATCCTGGTTCTGTCACAGGGTTTCTATTTGTTCTGGGCTAACCTTTTCACCTTGGCTTCATCTGGGCATTTATTTTCTCAGTATCCAACATTAAGCACTCTTGCCTCTTCCAATGGATAACCAACTGCATCTAGACCACAGCTCAAGTAATTTCCAACTTTTACATCTCCAGAGCTTCTGCAAGACAGTAAAAATTCCCGGAAATGTATTTTCAGTCCTTCTGATTTTGAGCTGCGCAGAAGCTGGGCACTTTTTCACTGAATCTGGCTTTAATTTGCATAATCACTTTAGTACAATTCAGTGATATTTCAGACCCTAAAAGTTACATGAATGGCACACGAAATGTGCCTATATTTTTGAAGTACCATTTAAAAATAACTCGTCATTAGGACTGTGTCCAAAAAACCACAGGATTTAAGAATAACTCTCTTTTAATGAGAGCAGATTGGCAGCAGCAGTGTTATAGGTTAGATTTATGCCTGCGTGTCTCTGCGTGTGCCCTCCACGATAAGCAGCCCTGGCTTTCTGAGACAACAGCAGGGACATGCTGCTCTCGGTCCTGTGGTGTTTTCCTCTCTGTTTTGGAAACCCAAAGGTCTCCAGAGACACCTTTGGAAGTTGCCTCAATAACAGCCTTGAAAACCTGCACCCCAGCAAAATCTCTCTAGCAGGGGCTGTGGTGTACCCACCACATGTCACATCCATGGAGAAGGCTCCTCTCTCACAGAATGGGTCCTGTTGTGAGGGAAATACGCCCTCAAAAATCAACCTTTCAGGTTACAGTACAGATGGAGAGAGGATGAAAATGAATTTCAGCTTTCAAGTGACTTTATTCAGTCTCCTTGATTGACTTGCTGGTTTTAATACTGTAAATTGGGGGATTGCGTGTAATGCATTCATGCCGTCCTTGTCTGGAATGAAGCAGGAACATAATTTATGAGGATATTCTCATCTCAGCCTTTGAGGAATTAGCTTCAATTAACTCTGTTGGGAATTGCCTGTGTCGGGTGTCAGAAAGCCATCAAGTTTTCTTTAGAAATGCCGGCTGCCGTGCGCGCCTCATTCTTTGGCTGTCTGAGAGGCTTTAGCAATGGATAAGGATTCAAAGCTTGGGAAACGCAGATCTGGGTGACCAAGTTTCAGAGGGTTAATGCCATGCACAGATGATGGACAGGACTGCAGCTGAATTCATTGCAGGCTGCTATAATTTATATCCCTCCAGCACGGGTGAGAGAGGGTTTGGGGAGGAGGCAGCAGCTTCTGAACCCAGCGCGCTGAAAGAGCAAACACACCAGAAGACACAGGCTGTAAAATAAGATCTCTCTGGATAAATCTTTCTGACATCCATGAGAATCAGAAAGGACATAAATTTCAGGCCGAGTTTGGCCAGTGCTCCTGGATCTGAGATCTTTATGCTGCAGTCTGCATGTCTGTGTCTATACTGCTTCCAAACTGGAGGCAAGCCCTAGAGAAAGTGGGGTGATAAGCATGTGGGAGAGGGGTCCCAGCAGTTCGTGGTGCTTGGGGGCTGTGGCAGAGTCCATTGTGGTGTTGTGTCACTCCTGAGTCCTTCTCAGCTTCATGAGGCCTTGCCATTTATGCGATGGACAACCAGAGGGAGGTGACTAAGTTAGACTTTTTTAGGGGAAAGACTTTTAGGGGGAAAATAATGGCTTTGGAGAAAGAAGCCTTCTGGAAGAATACCTGACTTTCTTGCTGTTTACAAGAGAAGAGTGTGATGGGGAGCACTGCTCCTTGCCAGACACTGGAGATTGAGAGGGGCAGAAGCTCACCATTGGATTAAACCTGACCCTGATGTCTCTCACACGTGCAGTGCTGCTTCTCAGCCTCACCAAGAAGGGAAGGACACACATCCTGCCAGACTTTACTGGGCAGCTGTGTCAAAATACTGCACCAGAGAGCCATGGGGCTCAAACAGCCCGAGCCATGCCCCCTTTGCCTCCCTTGTCAGTGATGACTCTGTAATTCCCCTATCAGGGGTCGTTTCAAATCTGAGAAGAGTGGTGGGTGCTTATTTTCACTCTTAGCACACATTCCTCAGCACTCTTCTAGTTTCTGTGCTAGTGGAGACAGAATCAGGCAAAGATGTCTGGTGCTTCTTGAAAGCCAAAAATCCCCCTCTGCCCCCACACCCCAGTCATCACTTTATTCTCGAGCAGCATTTGCCAGATCTGACTCTGAAGTCATTTTGCGTCGGGCGCTGGCGATCCGTTTCCCAGCGATGCACTTATATCTAAATGGCTAATTCTCTATCCACAGCTTATCCCAAAGATTAAAAACCCAACCAGGCTAGATGTGAGCAAATCCAAAGCAGGAATCCTAATCAGTTCTGTCGCTAGAAGTGCATTAGTGAGGCACTAGCGAGAGGGTGGCTTTCTTCCAGACGACACAACAATCACGGCTCATTTGGGCGGGGAATTTTTCTACCGCTGTGTATTGACACAAAGGAGCACTTAGCTTGATAATGCTTCCTGGCTGCTGCCACGATCTGAATATTAAGAACAAATTAAGGTGTAAGATTAAACTCTGGAAGTTGCTACCTCCTCACAGTGAGGCAGCAGTTACATCTTCGGCTTTTTCACACCAAAATGTTGGCTGTCAGCACTTGAGGGTTTAAAAATAAAAATTAAGCTCCCGCCTTACGCAGAAAACAATTAGGATCTCGAGTCTCCAGTAGTATTTCTGCTACGGAATTTTTAATCTGCATTTAAGTCTGTCATGGACTGCAGACCCCATGAACTCTCTTGTCAGAGTGGTTTACTCATGAAGGAGGTTCAAAGTGGCACAAATACAGCAGTTCCCATAAATTGAAAGCCAGTTCAAAGTCTCAGCCAAAAAAATCCCTGGAGGATGAAATGTAGGAGACCAAAATCTGTAGGAGACCAAAATCTCCATGCTGTATGGAGACTGAGTTAGTTTGAAGCAAACTCTGCTTGCCTACTTGTACAATTAACATCAGTAATGACAGCCATAGCTACAGGGGGATGGACGTGTGGCTGGGTTGCAGGAGGTGTCTCCTGGGTTACAGATGGCAAATCTGGCCAAATGTGGTACTTTCATAAATGATCTCAGAGCTAAATTTTGTGTAGTCAGAGCTGCACAGTGGAACTGTGGGGAACCGAGAGAAACGAGCAGCAGAGGAGATCAAGGCTTGCTTTGGAAATACACAAACTAAACAACACGGCTAAAAAGAACCTCCTTATTGATGAGATGGGGAAGTTGGGAAAAGCATGGATAAATTCGTGTGGAAGATCATGAATGAAGGATGAGCAGCAAGGACAGAGCAGCAAAACTTCAGGGTGATGGGCTGGGCTGGGCTGTGTGTGCCGGGCTGCAAGTCCCTCTCTGCTGAGCCCGTCTGATCCCACCCAGCGGGTCCGTGTCCCCTTGCTGGCCCTGCGACAGGGTGACGAGTGTCAGGAATCCAGAAAACAGCACCGGCAGCGGCTGGAGCTGGGGAGGCCGATTGAAGTGGCGATGCTGACAGCGAGCTGTGCGCATGGCTTAGCTAAGCACCCGTCTCGGCATCGGATGAGGAACAGGGCAAAGATTAGGCAACAGCCCGCAGTCATTTGAAAGCCTGACGTGCCGGTGAGGAGGAAGAGACATTTTAGGTTGTGAGAGACATACCGAATAAAACAATGATGTGGTAAAAAAAAAAAAAAAAAAGTGTGATGAGGACACCTATTAAGGCGTTAAATCGCTTTCTAAGGCGAAGGGGTGGCGTTCCACAGTGTGAAATCGGGATATTACAGTACAACCGTATTGTCGGAATTGTCCCTTGATGAGGGTGGAAAGGAATTAAGACACTTCTTTCCCCCTGCTTTGAAGGAGTGTCTGGTAACATTCTGTCCTACCCAGCAGTACCGGAGGATTTCTTGTTCTTAACAGGTCTCTGAGAATTCTAAGTGAAAATTTTTCCTTCCAAAAATACTGAGGTGACATGGAAAGAGCTCTTATTTTGGTGAGAAACACATGGATAAAACTTCAGTTATGCGTTTCCAGCCTGAGCTGGAGCACTTCTGAATTTACCCTCCTCAGGGACAGTGTATTTAGATGAAATGAACTTTCTTCCCAAATTCCTCTAGGGAACTTGAACATTTTCCTCAATAATGGACATGAATGTGACCAGCTACACAGTTAGCTCAGCGTTTCTCCCAGCGATACAGACTTGCTGAGGCTACTGGAAATGTGCAGCTGGATTGGGAAATGCAGGAAGCAGTGTGTGGCTAGGCAGCAGCTTAGCAAATCTTGCCAAAATCTCTCTGGCTGCCTGGGTTTTTCCTCTGTATTTTCTTTCCTTTCATCTTCATTAACCTTTTATAACTCTGTCTGATGACTGCAGCATTCCCGCCATTTCCTACCGAAATGCCACTCTAATAGCTTTGTTATGGGCAGCCAATATCGACGCTGGCCATCGCAGGGCTGTTAACTTCTAAGAGAGTGATTGAGATGGGATGGAGCTGTCTGGAGAGATGCTGACTGTCAAACCACCGCCGGGATCGCGAGGAATGCATGTTAGAGGGGAATGGGAGGAGGAATGCGTGTCAGAGGCGAGCGGAGCACGTTAACAGCAATCGCTGTATGAAATTCACCTCCGTGGGTCTCCCAAGATCGCTGATAACGCCGTGAGAAATTCAACAGCTTCTGGAACTCATCGAACCAACTGCACAAGTTTGAGGCTTTGTTCTTTTGCAGCTGATATTTGGGGCCAAGTTTAAAACAACAACAAAACTAAAAGAGCTCTCAAAAAATGTTCCCGCTGAATAGTTTGGAGAAGATGCTTGTCAGCTGTTGGAGCCTTTGTGAGCTGGGTGTGGCTTTTTTTGGGTATAACTCAGAATTTTCCATTGTCTAACAGCAGCTAGCTAGGGCATTAAATTGTCACGGATCACATATTTTTTATTACACATGCACAAACCTGGAAGATTAATTATACTTCCCTTTGTAAAACTCAGTATCCCAAGTGGTTAGGGAAGAAATGAATCAAGAATATGAATTTAAGTACCTAAAAGCGACACAGCCGTAGCTTGACTCGAAAGAAAACAGCTGCCAAGAAAAACAGTAAAGCAAAAATGTGGGTCAGCATCTCCAAGGCTGGGGGAGGGATGAGGATTCGGGGTGCTCCCAGAAGAGTGTTTAGACTGACCTGAGGCCCTGACAATTTCAGGTGGGATTTCATCATGTCTTTTACTGAGCTGGGAGAAACTCAGGAGGAATTTCTGTAAGGGACAGGCTGGCTAACCTGTGCAGGAGGTGGTGTTTTCCCTCTCAGTTAGGAGTCAAAAAATTCTTGCCTGTCTGTGGTCGCAGCTTTACAGTTAAGGCTCGATGGTCTTTGCTGGTGTTAGAGGGAAGAGAAAGCAACAGTGCCCAGGAGTTTATGCAGCACGTTTTGTCTCCTGTTATCCCTGCTACACAACTTCTTGCAAGATTGCTCTGTTGTGCTCTGTGAGAGGAGATGTGAGAGGAGCAGGAACTCCCCCATCAAGGGCTCCCACGGAAGGTGTTGGTGCAAACTGCTGGCAGAGCACATCTGCTCAGTGGGTGCAGCAGCAGAGGGGGGGACATGTGTCCTGTCCCCAGCCACGACAGGGAGCTTCAGAGGAGGAGCTGCAGCTGTGTGGGTGGAAAATGTGCTTTCCTGGCTGGAGCTGGGTCATGCTCAAGGTGCTGTCCTGTGCAGAGGCCACGCTCCATGCTGGAGGACCACAACAAGTCATGAAACAGGGCCATATTCACCGAATCATGGAATCATGGAATCATGGAATCATGGAAGGGATGTTCAAGACCATATTGTTCCAACCCCCCTGTCATGGGACACCTTCCACTATCCCAGGTTGCTCCAAGCCCTGTCCAACCTGGCCTAGAACACTGCCAGGGATGGGGCAGCCACAGCTTCTGTGGGTAACCTGTGCCAGGGCCTCACCATCCTCACAGTCAAGAATTTCTTCCTAATGTCCCATCTAGCCCTTTCCTCTGTCAGACAATGCTGGAGCATGTAGGTTTGGTCCAGTGGGGGCTCATTCTGGTTTTATAACTATTTTATAACTATGTCTCACTTTCTGACGTCCTGCAAGGAAAACCTTTAGAAGAGCATTAAAAATGGAAAAATACTGCAAAACACAGCCTTGCACATGTGTGCCAGCCCAGAGGTGGGAATGGAATGCTGGCACAAGTCGTGCTGCAAAACATTTCTGGGGTCTCCTAGTGCCTGGCCCTCTTGCCCCTGCTGGGACCTGTTTTTCTGCTACCAAAAAATGATCCACATCACCCTCTCCTTCCAGCACTGTCACCAGCTCCACTTTGTGCATTGTGACCAACCACTGACTCTTCGTTTTTTCCTGAAAAAAATGCCACTGCTTGTCGAGAGGAGACATGCAAATGCAGCAAAGCCCGAGTGGGAGATGTAACCAACTCCAGATGTCTGCTGTGAGCAGGATAGAATGAACCATTCGCTGGGTCTGCCAGGGACAGGAAAGTGTCTGGGCTTAAACTGCAGTGAGGAACATCCAATTCCAGAAAAAGCTTTGAAGGGTCAAAAGGAGGGAGTCAAGGGAAGCAGTTGCTCAGGAAGACTGGAATTTTTGGCCAATGGATATTTTTAGCACTGGGTTGGGC
Organism: Promerops cafer; assembly: GCA_013398275.1. NCBI lineage: Eukaryota > Metazoa > Chordata > Aves > Passeriformes > Nectariniidae > Promerops > Promerops cafer. The sequence continues at coordinate 148,885 of VZSE01002207.1, read as the reverse complement.
AATGAAGTGCAACTTCACCCTGCCTTTGGGGGATGAACTAGGACACCACTGGAGGTCCCTGATGGCTCCATTTGATGTATTGTGTTGCATTTATCTGTGTTTATGTAGCATTTAAAGGCTCTCTTTTGGGGGCTTGTGGGCATCTGTTCCTGTGCACACAGATTTGAGCAAGGGGCAGGGAGCTCACAGTGGACTGGACACATCTATCAGAGTGCTTATCAGTAACGATACACGGATAAGGCGGCTGTGAAGCTCTCATTTTAGAGAAGAGAAAGGTTTATAATATGTTTCCATGAAAAGCAGCAAGTGGGGGGAAGGACTGGCTGAAGTCCCAGACTCCCTTCCCTCCCCTCTCCCACCCTCGTGTTCCCAGGGCTTATCTCTGCCTGGCTCCAGGACTGGGGGGATCCCTTCAAGAGCTGATATAAGCCGCAGGGATGGGAGAACACCGACCCAACACGGGCCTTGGTCCCCAGTTAATGAGCTGAGGTGGCTTGGGAGAGTCTGGTCACCATCAAACCCGGGCGAAGGGAGGAGTGTGGTGACCAGCTGGAGATGTGGGAGGCTCCCTAAGGCTTTCCTTGGCAAAACTCAGTGGGAAAGATGACTTGTCCGAGACCACAGAAACCTGTGATGTGACAGAGCTTTTACCTATGCATTTTCCTCCCTGAGCTACATTTTAGGAGGAAGTAATGTGAGAAAACAGTGTTTTCTGTCATCTTTGGTGGTTTCTGCACCAGAAGGTCTCTTGCAGTTCTGCTGTGCAGTTATTTGGACAGGTTTTGTGAGCGGCTGGGGTGGGCTGTGCTCCTCTGAGAAGCTGCAGAGCTCATTCCAGCAGTGCCTGCTGCCAGCTCTGCGCAGAGGTGCCAGCCGAGCTCTTGCGAAGCACTTTGGGATGGAAATCACAATCTATATTTGTAACACATCAGCCTCCTCAAACACAAAGAACAAAAAAAGAAAAGAGAAGAAAGAAACCTTTTTTCTTCCTCCTGGGAGGAGCTCTTATCTGATTCCCGAAGATCGTTTTAGTGTCTGTGCTATTTTTGTAGCTGGAAGTGCAGTCTGCTAAAGAGCAGGCAGTGCTGAGAACCTCCCAGAAATTCATTATGAGAGTAGGAGGCCAAAAGTTGAGCAGGGACGCGGAAAGAAAACAACCGCCTGCTTTGCTGCCTCCGAATTTGATCTCCCTCTCTGAAGTCCCACCAGCCGTATGGCTCCTGAGCTCAGAGACAGCTGGGCTGGAGCAAACAGCCTCCACACCGAGGTCTGGTAGGCAAGATAAAGTTACCTGAGCATCTTCACCCCATCACTGTCTAATGTGTCACACTTGGTGTCTGCTATCGACTTTCAGGGCTTGGGATCCTTATGACCATCAACCTATAGATCTGAATTGACTCCTGACCTTTTGAGAAGTGGTGGTGCTGAGCTGCAGGGTTCAAACCTTTCACCAGTTTGTTGCTCCTGCTCTCCATGTCGGCCATCTGTGTGCAGCTGCCCTCGTCTCCCATGAAATGGTTATTTCCAGAGGGAAATAAATCAGGGAAGTGGACCCCTCTTTACTGCTTTTCCAGAAGGGTGAGGGGTGCTGGGATAAATGTGAAACACCAAGCTGCTTCTCTCCTGTTCACTCAGGAAAAAAAGGGAAGACCTGCCAATTTTTTTTCCCACATAGCATCTGAGGACCACGTGATTAAAAATCCTACAGAAGGTGTTTTTTTTTTTTCCCCTCCATTTTCCATTCTCCTTTTTTTTGTTTTTTGGGTTAATGCACAATCCAAAGCACTGATCTCCTGACATATGGCTGCTGACAGGTGCCCATCTGCTCCCCCTGGAAGCCCATCCTTCCTGCCTCTTCTCCTGCCGCGTGTGTGAGATGGGGTGAAGCAGCAGCGCCGGGCTGGCGCGTGTGCTCCTGGCAGAGCGGAGCGGCTCTGCCGGCTGGGATGCGGGATGGATGCAGGATTGCATCTCCCCACAGATGGTCCTCACACAGCCGGGTCTGCTCGTCCTGGCCGGTGTTGGAAACCTCACTGTCTGCGGCGCCCGAGCGCGCAGGGAAGGGGAGAAGAGGGATTCACTGCTGCAAAGGCCTGTGTGTGCTCATCGCACGCGGGAATCTTCGTTGGGAATGGGAGACCCGTGAGCTGCCAGCAGGGAGGTGGTTAAAATTCTGATAGCGTTTCTATTAAGCCAGGAAAAGTTTGACCTCTGTGCCTGTTCTTTACTTCTGACTGAATTCGGGAGATTATGACAACGGCTGTGTAGGCGTGTTCCCAGTGTTTAGTTTCCAAAAGATGGAAATATCATTTTCCTCAGCCTTCAGTGGTTTTAGCAGTGGGAGCTGGAACACTGCATTCTTGGCTCATGGAGCACGGTGCAGCCTGGAAACCCCCAGCTCTTGTACCCCAATTTCTTCTGTGCAGCCCCCTCACTCCACTGCTGATGGCAGGGTTTGCCAAATTATTGGCAGTGTGGAAGATGCGGCAGGAGACAAAACTTGCTGCACTGTTCTCTCCTGCTGAAAGTGATTTATGGCATTTTGGGGGTCATGGAGAAGACAAAGGGTGTGCATGTACTTTCCCTCCCTCTTTCTTTCTGTGTATATATAAATATCTGTGAATGCTGCTACTGCTGGTTTCTGAACGTATTAATATTTATGTAGCCCAGGATTCATCCCACCCTAAATTTGCCTGGGGTGCCTGACTCTGGAGCACAGACATCCTCGGGCTCCCTCTGTTGTCAATGCAGTGAAGCACCTGCAGAAGGTGACCCAGCTCTCAGGTGAGAGTTCAGTTCATTTATTTCTGGTTTATGCTGCGCCAGCAAAGCACCTGCAGGCAGCTGGGAAGGATCAGGACCCACACATCATTCTGTGTATCGGGGACCCTCAACCAGGTGCTGCACAGACATGGGGCAGGAAGGTGGCCCTGACCATGGCAGGTTATGATCTGGTGGTGCATCCACCTAGAGAGGAGAAAACCCAGGAGCATCAGGCATAGAATCCCAGAATGGTTTGGAGGGGACCTTCAAGACAATCTCATTCCAACCCCCTGCCCTGGGCAAGGACACCTTCCACTAGACCAAGCTGCTCAAAGCCCTGTCCAGCCTGGCCTAGAACAGCTCCAGGGACGGGGCAGCCACAGCTTCTGTGGCAATCTGTGCCAGGACCTCACCACCTTCACAGGGAACAATTTCTTCCCTATATCTAATATAAACCAGTCTTTTGTAGGTATGAAGCCATTCCCCCTTGTCCAACTGCTTCATGCCCTTGTAAAAAGTCCCTCTCCAGCTCTCTTGTAGACCCTTTGGGTATTGGAAGGTTCTAGAAGGTCCCCTCAGATCCTTTTCTTCCCCAGGCTGAACACCTCCAGCTCTCTCAGCTTGTTTTCACAGCAGAGGTTCTGGAGCCCTCAGAGCATCTTCACAACCTCCTCTGGACTTGCTCCAGCAGTTCCATGTCTTTCTGGTGTTGGGGGTCCCAGAGCTGGGTGCAGCAGTGCAGGTGGGCTCTCAGCAGAGCAGAGTGCAGGGGCACAATTCCCCTCCCTTGTCCTGCTGTCCACGCTGTGGGGATGCAGCCCAGGACACAGATGACTTTCTGGGCCGCCAGCACTCATTCCCAGGTCATGTCCAGCCTCTCATCCACCAACGACTCTAAATCCTTCTCCTAAGGGCTGCTCTGAGTCCATTCTCTTCCCATCTCTTACCTGTGCTTGGGACTGCCCTGACTGAGCTGCAGGATCTTGCACTTGACCTTACTGAACTTCACAAGGTTTGCATGGGCCCAGCCTGTCAAGGTCCCTCTGGATGGCCAGCTTAGGGTGGAAGCAGAGGCACTCACGCTTGTCTGGACCAGCTGGTCAGTCTAAGGTCCTGAAAGCCCCTGCCCCATAATCCCAAACTCTGTGACACCCCTGTGTGTGTTGCTTCATAACGAAGGAGAGTTGGAAGAAGGGCAATGAGATGCCATTGCAGGAGTCCCTGGTGACAGCTCTGCAGTGGGAAGCTGTCAGCCCAAGTCCAATGGTGGGCCCAGCCTGCAGCTGCTCAGGGAGGGGAGCTGGCATCTCCAGAGTGAGGAGGAATGAAACAGCCAGGAGAGATGAGAGATGAGAGATGAGAGATAGGGCAGGGCACACCTTGAGATGAAAGACATGTGGTTTGTGTTTGAGGAGCAGTGACGTTCAGTGGAGAGGAGTATTTATATCTTCATTAACTCAGTGCCTGAACAAGTTTATCTTGAAGCTCTGAACAAGTGTCATTAATGTTTTCTTTGAGCAAACAAGGCCCTTTGATAATGCTTACCCTCTTCTGACCTTTATTTTAATTTTGAATGATACTAATTAACACCGATCATTCATTCAAACACTAAACTGGTTGTTCCTGCTAAATGCAAAGCAAATGCTTTGTGGTCAGGAGCAAAATGTGGGCAGGCTTCTGTAGGGAAACTCCAGGGTGGTGGGACACTGGCACTGGTGTGTTCAAACAAGGGAATTTCCTCTCTGGTGCTGGGGGAGTAGCTGGGAATAACACATCCCTTGGGAGAGAAGAGGGAGCTCTCAGCAGATGGATTATGGGGGCAGTGCTAGGAACCAGGATCGTGTACACACTTTTCTTTAAGCTTTTTTTCTGAAGTGCCTGATTTTCAGATCCCTTGGTGAGTGCATTTGGTGACAGCTGAACAGTTTTGCTCTGATATCAATTCCCTGCCCACCCCTGGCTGGAGTGCTGACCAAGGAAGAGCTTCCTCTGGTCATAGGGGATGCTGCTTCACGCTCAGAAGAAGGTTCATTCACCCTCTGCACTGACCTCAACCTGTTCTCCAGAGCAAATCTGCCCACCAACCCCACCAAAATTCCCCACACCTGTGCTTGGAGGTTGTCTTCACCCAGGCAGAGACGGGGGGCTCAGTTTGTGCCAGAGGGTCTCTGAGGCCAGAAGACCTGGGATGGGTTTGGGGGAGGAGGAAGGAGTTTTGCTGCAGGGAGACCAAGGGCCAAGGTTTTCTTTCTCTGCACAAGCCATACCTGGGCATTCTACCTGGATAACTCACAGAGAGTAAGACATCCAACACAGACTTAAGGGACAAAACAGGATTTTGAGCTCCAGTGTGAAACGCTCCCTGTGTCATATGAGTGTGAGTAACCACTGTGGTGAGACAGACTGTGGCCAGGATGAAGAGGCTGGGGATTTGGAGGTCAAATCCAACTGGAAGCAACTCTACCCGAGCTTTAGTTTCGTCTCTGAGGAATGGGGTGAAAAGATTTCCCTGCACAGAGTGCTGGATCTCCAAACCGAAGTGCTTTTTATCTTGTTTAGATTAGATATTAAGCAAGACAGTGGCACTGCTGAAAGACAGGACCATCTATTTTGGTGTAATATTTTGCACTGTCTAGCACTCTGCCATCATTATGGGTCCATGGTATTTCTAGCACAAGCAAGGGAAGATAAAACATCCACTGGCAATGAATGTCAAGCCTGTAACAGCTTCCAGAGCAGGCCAGTAGATGTAATTATGACTTTCTATGACCAACAGANATCCACTGGCAATGAATGTCAAGCCTGTAACAGCTTCCAGAGCAGGCCACTTTCTATGACCAACAGCTTGGCACAGCTAAACAAAACCTCTTCCTAGACCCCATGAGAATTTTCATCACCCACAGAACACTCTGGTTTGCACAACTCCATGTCTGTTATAAACTCAGCCTGCCTTTAGCCATGCTTCCTCAGCCTGGAAGTCCTGTGAGTCTGATTTCAAGCAGGATAGTTTAAACTTCTCATTCAAGAGCCCCACCACATCAGAGGGCAGCAAATGAATCACGTACCCGCTTTATCTGATGATGTGTTTTTGTAAAATGAGCCACATGCAGTGAGGAACTTGCTGTTGCAGGGAATTTGTGTTTACATAAATCTCCAGCCCACAGATTTATTTTCCTCTGCCATTCCCTGTATGTAAAATGCTCATTGGGAGCTATTTAAAAACCATCACCATACAAATAGTTTACAAACTGAAGCTGGGAAGGGGGAGGAAACACATGATTGCAAAGGGATGTAGTGTTTAGGGAGCTGGTCTTGTGGCTATGGGGAGACCTTAGAGCACCTTCCAGTATTTAAAGGAGCTCCAAGAGAGCTGCAGAGGGACTTTGGACAAGGGCATGGAGTGACAGGACAAGGGGAAATGGCTTTAAGCTGAAGGAAGGGAGATTTAGATTAGATATTAAGCAAGAGATTTTCCCTAAGATTTTTTTTGTGGCTTTTTTTTTGGTGTGGTTTTTGTTTGTGGGTTTTATTCTTTTTTTTTTTTTTTTTAAATGCAGAAAGGAAGGGTTATGTTAAATGTTCACGAAGACACCCGTACCTAAGGACATCAATAGCACATTATCTTTACTCCTGGCAAGAATGAATCAATTTATTGCACATCAAAAAAGTGCTTGCAGGCCTTGAAGGTTGAAAGGGCTCTGAAGCAGTGTCTCAGATCTGCAATGATGCTTAATTATCCTCAAAAGCCTTGAAATCAGGCCCTTAAATCCCACTGATTTATGTGATTTGGCTGACTCCTGATCCTCACCCTGCTGTCTTGATCCAAACATCCCCCAGCAAAACAGCTCCTGTACCCTCCCTTTTGGAGGCTTCTGCACACAAGATCACATGCTTGCCAAGCCACGCACTGCAAACTTGGACAACACCAGAAGTGATTTTCTCATGCCTAATTCTCTCTCCCTGTCCATACTTTTCCTCTAGGTCTGTTTGGGGCTACCTGCCTCCCATTCATGGCTTCCTTGTCTGGTCCTGCCACTGAATCCTACCCAAATCCAGGTTTCCCTTTCCTCCATAAGTTTATGCTTTCCTGAGCAGAGTTTAAAAGTTCTTCCTAATGAACACAACAGCAGTCCCCAGTCCTGAGGACTGGGCCCTTTGCAGATGAGGCTGAGAGTGTGGCTTCACCAGGTGGTCTGGAAAATCTCCTTTGGTCACAGAATCACAGAATGGTTCAGGTTGGAATGGACCTTCAAGATCACCCAGTTCCCACCCCCTTCCACTATCCCAGGTTGTTCCATGGCCTGTCCCACCTGTCCTGGAACACTGCCAGGGATGGGGCAGCCACAGCTTCTGTGGGCAACCTGTGCCTCAGAGGGAAGAATTGTTTCCTAACATCTAATCTAACCCCACCCATTGCCAGTTTAAAGCCATTCTCCATCCTCCTATCAATACATGTTCCCCCACCAGAACGTGCTCAGATGTTTTAGCGGCAGGGAGCCTCTGTCCCTGTGTCACCAAAGCAGGGCAATGCTGGTCCCATGCCTTTTTCCTGGTGGTGTCCCATGCACTCTCTTGGAGGACAGTCCTACCCCAAGGAGCACTTCCTTTCCCAAGCCTCATGCCAGGCTCAGCCTAGTTCTGGGAAAACCTTTGGCTCACACGTCACCAAGAGCTGGCCCCGAGCCTTTTTTGCAGGATGCAGAACACATCTGGTGCTGCCTGCGTGGGCTTCAATTATGGTGGTGAGAGTTTATCACCACCTACTTAACCCTGCCTTAGACGAGCTCGTTGTGCTGCCCCAGGTTACTCTGTTTGCTGGGGCTGCTGCAGGGAGGAGCAGCTTGTGCACCAGACATCATTAAAGGCAGGCTCGTGTGTGAGGCACATGCAATAACTGGGTTGCACTAATAGGTTGTGCCTGTTATTAACATTACTGAGGTGCCCAGGGCTAGGCTGGGATCAGCACTCCTGGCACCCAGGGCTAGGCTGGGATCAGCACTCCTGGTGCCCAGGGCTAGGCTGGGATTAGCACTCCTGGCACCCAGGGCTAGGCTGGGATTAGCACGCTTGGTGCCATGCAGGTATTTGGGAAAGAAATCCTGATGTGATGTAAGCATCAGGTAGTTTGCAAGGAGGTTTTGTGAGGGGCTGATCACTGCCCTGTGTAGGTTTGGCTCGAGGTTTTTCTGTGCCAGGAAGGACAATATTCAAAAGCCAGTGGATGCTGGAGCTGGCAGAAGGATGCTCCTGTTGCAGGGATCCTGACTCTCCTTTATGGGTTGGGAAGGAGGGAGAAAGCAGAGATGCAGGGGGGGTTTGCTCTGCTCTGAAGAGATCTTTTTGGTGGTGGGGCAGTGTGGTGACTTGCTGCGCAGAGCAGCTCAGTCACTGCATGGGCTTAGGCTGCACGTTAGAAAGGAAACCAGAGAACCTGTGGATGCTTCATTCCTGAAAGTGTTCAAGGCCAGGTTGGATAGGGCTTGGAGAAACCTGGTCTAGTGAAAGGTGTCCCTGCCCGCTGCAAAAGGGTTGACACTGGATGGTCTTGATGCCCTCTTCCCATAAAACCGTTCTAGAATTCCATGGTTCTATGAAACCAGAGATAAGGAGGCAGCAGGAAGCTCTCCCAGCAGCAGTGCAAAGTGGGGACAAGAGCCAGAGCAGAGAGGAGAAAAGAGGGATGCAGTGAAAGTGAAAAACTTAAGCTCGGTTATTCCTGTGGATACTTTTGGGGCAGTTGTTTGCATGAGGATCCAACAGGGATGTGTCCCAGCAGATGCTCTCCAGCCTCTCTTCTCCCTGCAACCACCTCAGCAGCAACTCCAGCAAGCTGGGAAGAGACAAGAGAATCCATTTCATGCCAAGCAACAGGTGATTCATCTCTCAAGCAGCCTCCTCGTGTGTGTCCCAGACACCCCACTGGGAGTGTGGATTCAGCAAGAGCAGGGGTCAGCCCAGCCTCCTCCACTGCCAAGTCAACCCTTTGGCCACCACATCCAGAGGGGAACATGTGAAGAGTTGCGACAGCCTGAGGGCAATTAGGGGTGAGCATGCCAAGGAATGTGCTCAGTACTGGATTGATCCATGCTAGGGAAAGGGAGGCATTTATATAAAAAAGACACAGCTTGGGCAAGAGGCCTTTGCTTGCAACAGGCTGAGAGGGAAGCCTTGAAATATCCTTGAAGGATATACAGGTCTTCTATTTGCCTTGCAAAACAAAAACCATCCCTCTTCACCGTGTTTCCACAGCTACACAGATATAAACATACAAAATTCAAGGTTATTTCTGATGGGTTTCTTTAGTGCTCAGAGCAGGCTCTTTCCAGAGTGGACGCATTGCTAGGGAAGGCTCATTCCAGCAGCAGTGCCCTCAACTGTGCTATTTATTGAAGCAAGGCCTTTATTTTGTGATGAGATGTACTGAGCTGGAAAACGTGGGGGCTTGTGATCTCAGGGACTAATCTGCTTGTTCAGACTGTGGTGGGGGAAGCAGTTATTCAGGGCAATTTTAATGGCTGGAGCAGCTGGGTTGTAAATAACCCATGTAGGGCTGAGTCTAATTTTTCCCTTAACAGGATGCTCCCACAGATGTGACAATTAATCACAGCAATCAGCTTTTCTGTACCAGCATTCCAGATAAAGTGAATGAGGGGTTCTTGCTCTTTCAAGGGATCGAACCAAAAATTAAGTCTGGAGGCTTAACACTTAGTCAATACTTCCCCAGAAACACAGGATATTGAAAGAGAGAAATTACGACGTGGGAAATGTCTCCTGGACTTGCAGTCTGAAGGCCACAGCTGGGATTTATTGGAAATATCTTGGCAGTTGCCATGGCATTTATTTTGCCTTTCAAAGGTCTTCCAGGTGATGCTCTTTGACGTTAGAAACGCTAAGTGCAAAAGGAAGCAGGTTAATTGGATTTCTCTGGAAGACAAAACACAAGAGGACCCAGGCTGATCAGCAGCTGGAGTATTTCCCCACAAGGTTGCCAGCTGAGCCTCTGAAAACCAACTCACACCACAGATGCCCTTGTGTGCTGCTGCCTGAGCAATGAGCTCCCAGTTCACTCGCTCCTGGCAGGGCCACAGAGGGGAGGAAAATCCTGCAGAAGTGGCTGCTCTTCTCTCCCCATCTCCATGAGGACTGTCTCAGAGGGGGCTGGTTGACCCTCACAAGGACAACTGCACAACAGACCTGGGGCTGAACACGAGGATGGAATCACAGAATCCTAGAATGGTTTGGGTTGAAAGGGACCCTAAAGATCATCTTGTTTCAAACCCCCTGCCACAGGCAGGAACAGCTTCCCCTAGACCGGGTTGCTCTCCACCCCGTCCAACCCGGCCTTGAACAATTCCAGGGCTGGGGCATCCATAGCTTCTCTGAGCAACCCGTTCCAGGTTCCAGCCTGAACCACTGCCCTCACAGTGAGGTATTTATTCCAAACACCTAAATCTCTCATCTTTTAGTTTGAAACCACTCCCTCTTACCAGTATCTGCCCTGCCATGATCAGGCAGGGATGCCACAGGCTGCATGTGAAGGCTTGGCTGTAGGGACAGATTTGGGATCAATCCTGAAGTCTGCTCCCAAATGGAGAAGAGGCTGCTTTGCTTTGGATGAGTCATTCCACCCTTTTCATCAGCCTCCTGCTCTGTCAAACCCTGGCCTGCTCAGGGAGCACCTCTGCCCATGAAAGGGCTGGAGGAAGGCTTGGACCATCCCTTGGGAGTTTCCTCATCCTGCCCAGCCAGTGTGACCCATCAGTTTATGGTGTCAGGCAGGAATTCCTCCCTGTGGGACTGATTGTATCACACAGCCATGTGTCACCCAGGCACTTCAGGATTGATTGGGGTGCTGGTCTCTCCAAGAGGCTGTATTTGACAAGCCTGAGTCAGGGGAAGGTGAGTAGACATTTCTCCCTAGTTGTGATCCCACCCACAGGAGCCCACAGCAAGGCAGGGGAGGGAGTCTGGATCTGATGATCCTCATCAGCTGGGTCTCCAGACCCAGGGCTGCAATGGGAACCTGGGCAGGTGAAATTGTGCCTGAAGTGCCTACATTGTCCTGAACTTCTGTGTCATATCTGCACCCCCACCTGCTTTAAATCCTGCTCCTGGAGGGAATAGGTGTTCAATCCTTGTGAGCAGGGATGGCAGATGAGAGATTTTGGCTTTGTTGTCAGCTTTGGAGGAAAAGAAGAGTTGTGGTTAGTGGCAAAAGAAACAGTGAGCTCTCATTACCATTTGCCCTGAACTGTGTCCCTCTTGATACTCCGAGATGCAGCAGATGAGGTAACCTGAGCCTGGATATAAAATCGAACAGTGTGGATAAATAATAAGCAAAAAAGAACAAGAAATAATCCCTATGAAAGATGTGTTGTTTATTTTTTTCTCTTGACAGTCCAGTGTTTTTCTTTAAAAGCCAAATAATCATGTCTGTGCTTGGGATTTTCCAGATTAGCACATTAAGTGCCTGTTGAAATTAAAATTATCAGCAGATAAAAGATGACCTGAATGGTGAGACAAGATACAAACCTTCTACACAAAAGCTTTTTTGTGAATGAAATGAGATTAAGAAAGGTCCTCTTTTTCTCCTAGGAGTGCATGCAGGACACTGCTCATATTTCTTGCTTCTTCCCTCTGCTGCTGCTTTTCTTTCCTCAGTGACCCTCAGATCACTTGGCTGCCACCAGACTCCTGATGGACATTTCTATAGCCATTAATTGAATTATTGACAAGTGAAAAAGTGCTCCACTGTGAAGCCAACCTGCCTTGACCCTCCACCTGCCTTAAAGGAGAGAAGAGCAGCACATGAAATATCTCATTACCAGGGTGAAGGGAATCCTCAGCTGAGAGGAGCCTTGTGAGCTATCTGCTGGGCTCCCACGTCAGGGCCAGGTCCTCTGCCACTGACGGAGATGTGGGAGGTTTTTTTGTGGCTTCTCTGCAGGTAAGAATGTCAAGAAGGGCCAATTACATCCGATTTCTCCAGCGCGCGTTGGCTGGGTTGGGCCTGCGGGCGATGTTGCTGAGCTGGCAGTGGGTGGTGGCTCACGTCACTGCTTGCTCTCTGCTGGCCTCAGTTTTGACTTGTTCAATCCCCGTGGCCATGAGCAAAACGAGAGGGTTTTGTGGGCACAGCGGGTGCCTGAGCTGTGCTGCCTCTGCCCCTGGCTGAGCTTCCCGCAATCACTGGTGAGAGCATTTCACCTCTTCGTGGTCGCCACTCTCCCGTTTCTGTAGCTCCAGATTTACAGTTTGAACGTTTTCAAGCCCAGTCCTGCAGCCATGTGACATCATTCTCTTTCTGCTGGTTGGGAGAGGCTCTGATACTGGAAACTGGCTCTTCTTGCAATATTTATGGGCCTCAGCGCCGGCATCTTTGAACTTTCTCTTGCATTAGCAGAGCAGATTGACTTTCTAACCTCTCACTCAAAACCAGCTTTCCCCCTTTATTAGAGCTTTTCTCTGAACCATTTAGAGTTTTTCAACTTTCTTTTTGAAGTGAGAACCCCAGGCATGGATATGTTTTTCCAGCAGCAAATGGTGAATGTGCTGCTCTCCCTCTTGGCAACCCCCACATATCCACATCCCAGGACCATGTTTATTCTCAGGACTTCAGCAAGAGGAGCTCAGGGGCACCACCAGTCACCAGCCAGGCCCTTGTCTAGTGGTTCAGTGAAAATTAAACACTATTGTGTTAGGTCTGGAGGGGATGGAGTTAAGTCAACCCACCACAGCTATTTAATTTTGATGGGTTCTTTTTGGCAATGATGTTCAAACAAACACTTGTCCAATCTGTGGATATTACTTCTATTCCTGACTCTGAATCGAGCTAGATTAAAATAAAAACCTGCTGACTTCAGTGGAAGAAGAGCCCAGCTGAGACCTTTGTGTCTGACAATGCCAGGGTAGGTTTGGTGCTTTTGGTGTTACTTTGCAGACACCAAAGTTTCTCTTTTGGCTTATGGACAATGATATACACTGAGACGAGCCTGAAACTTGATTAATGAGCACATACACTACAGGAAAATGGCTTCAGCATTTGCAAGAAGACAGACAGCCTCAGGCATTTTGTGGCTTTTGACAGCTGGGAGCCATGAATGTCTGTTGTCTTTTTTTTTTTTTTAAAAAAAAAAGCCCTCCATAGAATGAACACATTCAGCAAATGGAAAAAAAAAAAAAAAAGAAGAAAGAAAACATTACTCCCAGCTGGGGTGAGAAAAATCTAGTCTATCAGTGAGATTGTCTGGTGGCTAAAAGGCAGCTTCCTGGGTTTTGATATTGGTGGGTTCATTCTCTGCATTCCTCCTTTCTCTCCTTAGATGGCTGGTTAGATTCTTCTGAACTCTTTTTTTCTTTTTTTCTTTCCCCCTGGGTCTTCATTCAGGAACGACATTTGAGCTATGCAGAGAATTTGCAGCCAAATTCCCTTGGGAGAACAGTGCAGGGACTTGGGTGTTCAAAATGAACAGGACACTCTGGAGAGCCTGGAGAGGTTGGTAGGAGTGAGATTCCACTTTGAAATTCAGAGGAACCGTGGGGGCACAAAGCAGGAAAATGGGAGTACTGGCCCAGACTCCCTGTGTGGAATGGGAGGGTTGACTTCTGATTTCCATCTGAAGGAAGGGATCCATGATATTTGTCCTTCAGCATCACTGCTGGTTGCTCACACAGCCAGACAGACCCTGCTGCTCTGGGTGTACCACGTTGCTGGTCAGGGATGCAAGAAAAATAATTTATGGAAGGAAAATACAGTTCTGGAGAATATGCTGTATTGTGAATGTGTCATGCAGGTTGAAGCTGGACAACAGATTGTGTGCTTGGCATGTCTGCTTTAAAATTAATAATTTGTTTAAGTGATATCCTGATTTGGGATGCTTTCCTGAGTTTGGGACCTAAAATGCAACTTCAGGGAAGAGTTCCTTAATCCAACAAATAAATCTGTTGCAGACATAGGAGTGTTTTCTGTTGTTTTTCATGGAGTTCTTTATAGCTTTCAGATGGGACACTCCCAGCTTCCTCCAGAAACTGCACTTGCAACAAGTTCAACTTCTGGTCAGCACCAAAAATCCACAAAGAATATCAAGTTGCTCAGGGTCCCAGTTACAAAAGCCAAGAAGGACTAGCAATATTTAGTGATTACATTGTTTCCTATCCACAGGAAAGGATTGATTTCTGTGTTAAAAGGAACGTGTTTCTTACAGAGCAGGCTGCATGATATATTGGACATATTAAAAATACAGGATTTCTCCTCTAAGACGTGGCAATGGGCTTCAGACTCACCTTCTCCTCCTCTTCCCTTATGAAAGGGGGAAATAGAGACTAATTTATAGAGATAGACTTTGCTGTGTGATGGCTGGCAGAACACATGACTGATTGCTCCATGCTGGAATATTACACTGTAGGTCTCAATACCGGGTCCCCAAAGTCCCCTTATGTCCCAGCCTGGGGACAGGTCCCTCCAGTGCTGTGATTTGCTGTACTCCCCACAGCCAATGGCTCTGCTGTCAGCAGGACACCCCTCCTGAAAGGCTTTTAGTGCCTGTCATTGGCCTTCAAGGCCAGATGCCTGATTTCTCCAAGGTCCATGGGATGTGCGTGTGGGTTTGAGGGGAGTGGTCCCTTCACCCTGGGAGCACATGTGGCAGCGAAGCCTTTGCCAGCTGCTCAGGTGCAGTGCAAGAAAAGTGGGGCCAGAGGCTCTGCACAGCGTGAGGGAGGCAGAGGAGAGCTGGCAGGGATGGGAGTGGGAGGCTGGGGCTGTAATTTTCTCCCTCTGATCTGCCTCCCTTGTAAATAGGCGTTTCCAGCACTCGGGAGTGGCCTGCACATGGGATACATCCGCTGCGCGCCGGAGTGAAGGGAAAAGTTCAAAGTGGAGGCAATGCTCCATCAGACAGCTAATTGAGGATCTGAGCCTGGAGTCTGGTTGCAGAACAACCTGTTTCCTCCATCCTATTTGATTTCAATTTGACTTGCCTGGAAAACTCGGGTCTGTGCATCCACATGCCAGCTCTGTTCATTTCCCTATGGCACCACACATCGTGTTGCAAATTATCAAAACCATGCTCGTGCATTTCCTGTTCATCCTTTGGTTGCCTGTATTTAATATTTGCAATAACCTGTGTTGTGTTTCCTGCAGTTGTAGCAGTGTGTTTTGCTGGCAAAGGCCAATGGTGCTTTAAGGCCATTTATTTTTCCATTCTGGGAGGGAGATTTTGCTGCTTATATATCAATATGATGGCTTGCAGTGTTCTGGCAAGCTGGAGAAAGAAGATAAGAATGAAAAAAATGCTGCATTTCATGACCCAGTGGCTTATGCTCTGTGTGCTTCACTGTGGACATTTAACAATCACGAGAGAAGCTCTTCTATGCCCCTTAAAATATCCACATCTTTAATGTAAATGAATCAGAACCATTTTTTCATGGTGGGGTCATGCGACTCTGGAGTCAGAGGGGGTAACAGTGGGGATATTGTATAAATGGATGAAAAGAGCAAGCCCTGACACTGGGGCAGACATTTGGTGCAGAGAGATGTAATGAAGAGATGGCTAACTAGTCTCATGTGCTTAATTTCTGTGTTACATTTGCTTTCTCTTCTGGATGTCCCTGAAATGAGAGGTGACATGTGCAGGTCAGCAGGGTGCTGAGCCCAGGGTCGGGAGCTGGATCCATTCTTAGTACTGCCACTGCCTTGCTGGGTGATTTTAGGTACATCTTTCCCCTCTTTGTTTCCATCATAGCTTTTCTCTCTCACCCAGCCATACCACAAGTGCTTTGGGGCAGAGATCATCTGTCCCTCTGTGGTTTCTCAATGTCTGGGACCATGGGGATTTGCTCTTCTCTCTTCTTATATCTTTAGTATAATGTTTGTGAGAGGCCTGACTCATTCAAACCCTTGAATCAAGGGAGTGGATGGGGTTTAGACTGGCTCATCTGCCTAAGGAGAAATAGGAAACGCCTTGCAGCTGCCTTCCTTGCAGACCCGAGGCTGCCTCTCCACCCCAGGCCAGGTTCACTGCTTACTGGTTAAGACTGGGCAGGCTGGGTCAGGGTTTGATGGTTTCTCCATGGGGTCAGGACCCACCCTCTGGCAGGATGTGTCAGACATCCTTGCTGTTTGCACCAGGGGGGCTCTGTCAGTGCTGGATGATACAGAGCAAACCCAGAAATGCTGTGGAGGGAAGGACCCCCCCCTTAACCCCACTGCTCCTGGGTGGAGGTGACACTTGCCCCAAACAGAGTCTGGCCCTTTTGTCTGGCCAGGGAGATGCCATAAGGAATGGAAATATAGTAATCAGAATACAAAATTCAAACAAATGTCATTCTTGGAGAAGCGAGTGGTGGATCCCAGTGGTTCAGAACAGGGGGCTGCTGCCTTGCTTTGCATCCCCTCCCACACCCCAAAGGGCTGCTGATCCTGCAGCTCCCTGCAGGGCTCTCTGTGCTTTCAGGAGCTTGCTGGGTCCCTTAAGAAGAGCAAAGCATTTTTGCTCAAGGTCATGCTTTCAGTGTGACAGCGGGAGAAGCTCTGTGTAAATGAAAGGTTTGCATAAAAAATGAGAAAGGTACAGCTAGACTGGAAAGGACTTTTTTTTTTTTCCTGGGCGTGTCACTGGCATTTCACAAAGGTAACTTCGTGTTTGTGGCAATGAGTGTGGCAGGGCCAAATCCACAGGACATTTGGGGCCAGCTCTTTCTGCCAGTGACAGGTAAGAGGCTGTGAAGCATCCTGGTGGTATTATGGAGCTGTGTGAGAATTTTCTCTGTGCCCTCTATGGATTCCATGCTCTCAGTGTGCGTGGCTGAGATGCACAGGCAGCCTCCAGCATACTGATGAGCCCCTTACATTAGTATTCAGTGCAAAAAGCCAGAGCTGTTAGACGAGGAGTGATGGTGTGAAGGGGAGAACTGATAATTGATTAGGCTGTATTATAATATTGACAGCCCCAACCCAACTCCCTTGCAAAGGACATTTAACAAGTACCAGTTTAGAGCCTCAGCACCACAAATAAATCACTGTGGAGGACAGGTGTGTTTTGGGTGCTGGCTTTGTCCCTGGGGAATTTGCAGAGAGGGAAACACATGATTGACAAGGGGTTAGAAAAGTCAAGTCACAGACTCCTCTGTCAGTCTGCACACACATGGTTTCTATTAGCAGGGCACCCACCCCTACTTGGCACAGCACTTGGCACGAAGTGAACTTCAAATTAGGCTCAGGCTAAGGTGCTTTTGTTGAACAGAGCCCTAAGTACACGATCACATGCAGCACTTTGGGCTAAGAGTGCAAGGGGACTGCTGGCAGTGTGATGCATTCCAGATGTTTCAGCTGAAGGTGAAATTTCCCCTTTGCCCTCTGGATTTCGGTTAAATTTTGGGGGTTGGGGTTGCCCAAGGTGTTTGATATAGGGGCAGGTGCAGCGTGCAGACTGAAGGTTTCTGTGCAGGAGTGCCCTGCAGCTGTGGGAGCCACAAACAGATTTCATGGGTAAATTAATTCAAACAGGTGAATGACTTTGCTCTGGTTTGTTGTGTTTAACCTTCGCTGCAGTTGATGGTTTATCTAGACCTCTGGGTAAACAACAGAAAAACCCAGAGGCTAAACCAATGTGATGGGTTTTTGTCTAGTTTTCAAACAGAGCTGATTTATAGTGGGCACAAAAATATAAGCAAGTGGTTATGGTTTTTAAAAATAAATTAAAGACAACATCAGCAATGTACAGAGCACATGACCGAGCCAACTTTTTCCTGAGTACTTTTTTATGAGAACAATAGTGAGGAACAGCCTCTGATTTTATGATTAGCTGAGAATGGTTGCGAACACTTCCTTGACACCAAAGGCAAATGTGAAGCATCATGAATTAATATTTGCAAGGCAGCATTTTGAGGTCTCTGAGCTCAGCAGACCTGTAATAAAACAAGGAGCAGCGATCATTACTTTTGTTTGCAAAGCTCAGGGTAGGCAGTGGCTGGGGACCAATCTCTAAAATTATCTGGTTGCTGTGGATGTAACTAGGGGGCAGGCAGGGGGTTTCCAATGGGGTGGATTCACTCCCTGTTGGGGAAGCAGGAGGTGGGGAAGCAGGAGCTGGAGTATCTATCACGTGCAGCAGACACCTCTGACAGTGACCTGCACTGTGGCAATTTGCTCTTGGCCAGGAGATTATTACTTGTCAGTCGCAGCTGTTACCTGGAGGACCCCAGTTAACAATTACTTGAGGGAGTTATCCCCAGCATCGATTATTTTATTAGCTCCCTGATGAACCATCTGTGTCAGCCATCTGAGCCTTATATACCAACCTCTGGTGCAAGCCAGGGAGCCTTGGCCAACACCAGGCTGGCTACTGTGGCTTCCCAAAAGGCAGGGGGATCCCATGGGTCACCTTCTCCCTCATTCTGGAAGGAGCCCTCATCTCCCTGCCCACCCAAAGATGCTTGTGGTTGCCTCGTCTGGCTCCCTTTTTGGAGCCACCACACAAACGCCAGGTGAGAGGAGGAGAGCTTGGCTGTCCCACCACCCCAAACAGATGGCACAGCAGAGCTGTGCCCCGGCCTCTGACAGCAAACACCAGGGCCCATTGTTCTCTGAGCTCCGAGAAAATAGATGGGTGACACACAGGCAGCTGCAGAAAATGTTCTCCAGACTGTGCTTGTGCAATGGATTAAAAAAGAAAGAAATAAAAACACAAAAAGCCCCAAGAAAAATAAAAAAGGACTAGTTATTAATTTCTGTTTAATGATGAGCAGCCCCTGTGGGGAGATGGTCTGGAAGCAGTCAATGCACATTGCAGCTCTTGGTTTGCCTTATTTTTAACCCGAGGCCTGCAGGATCTTGGGGCCTCCCTGTTCAGCACTGCCTGCTCCTAATCAGTGCCCTCAAACATAAAGGGAAAATGAAGGAGAAATGCCACCAGGTGAAATAATTCCCACTTGGTCCTAGAAGAATAAATCTTGTTGATCTGCAAGTGGGAGCCCTACAAGAGAGCTGGAGAGGGACTTTTGACAAGGGCATGGAGTGGCAGGACAAGGGGGAATGGCTTCAAACTGCCAGAGGGCAGGGATGGATGGGATTTTGTGAAGAAATTCTTCCCTNCAAGAAGGATGGGACTTCATAATCTAAAGCTTGGACAATTGGACAATTAACTCCAATATGCTAATGGACCAGAACTTGTAAAAGTGAGAAACCTCGTGACCAGTCATCCATTTTGTGACCATTTTGGGTTCATCTTGGGTGTAGCCCTGGCTGGGCTCTTGTACTGCCCAAGGTGTATCCATTGAGGCCTTCTAATAAATCCCTGCTTTATTCTTTAACTCCATCTAGCCTCTGTTCTAGGTCAGCCTTCTCAAGGCATCAGTGGAAGGTGTCCCCGCCCATAGAAGGGGGCTGGAATTGGATGATCTTTGAAGTCTCTTCCACGCCAAACCCTTCTGTGATTTCATGATACGTGAAACATGATGGCTTTTTGAGCAATGCCACCACCCACAGCCCTTGTGCAGCTTCAGCTGAAGCAGTTGGAGAAGACACCAGGCTCCTGCTGAGCACATCCTCTTGGTACCCACCTCCTTTGAGGCCTTTAGTGGCAAACACCAAATCTTCATACGATTGAAACCGCCCGCCTTGTTGTGGCTGCTGTGGGTTTGAGAATGATGGTGTAAACTGCTCTGGCCCTCAATGCATGCAGAATAAGCCAGTGCCTGGCACCAGGTCTGAGGAGCAGAAACCTGAAGCAGCATCTAGATGGGAGGATTTCCAGTTTGATTCAGACACTGCAGTTGGTTTGTCTGCATTTGGCTCCGTCTCAGTGTAATACAGCTCTTGAGAGCAGAGAGAAAAGATCCAACAGAGTGAAAATCTTTGAAACAAGGGAAAAAGAGCAAAAACATAGCCTAGGGAGCCTGTCTAAAGAAAACAAACAAAAGGCAGAGAGGAAATGGGGAAGCAGTGGATGGTATGTTACACAGTGTACAAGCCAACAAGCAATATCTGCAGGTCATCCATTCCTCCGAGCCTCGGAGAGGACAGAGGTCCCTGGGTGAAATTACAGCCATCCCTCTCCCCCCGCCTCTATTATTTTGTCTCCAAATGCCCAGCAACAGCAGTGACAAAAATAGTTTGCAAAGTCTGACAAAAATCCCGATTTCCCAAAGTTTTGCCAAGCCTTGTTTCATGTCTGAAGTGCTCTGGCTGTTCCTCCTCAGCTCAGCACTGACCTTCTGGCTGCTCCATCCCTGCCTGATCTGGTGGGGAGGTAGAAACATGCTGCATTAACCAGCACCCTGCCAGCCCTTCAAAGCCCTCTTCCTAGCTGTGCCCCTCCGTTTTTTATTTTTGTTTATTTTCCTCGATGCCTTGCCTTTAAAGTGAGATTTTCTTTGGTTTGTAATACTTCACACTTCATATTTCCTTCATGGCTGGAGGGCTGTGGAAAGGGAGCAGCAGGGGAGTGTTGAAAGCAGCCTCTGAAGGGATGTCCTCAGCCTTTTTTGGGCAGCCCAGCTGCGGGGAGGGCTCACTCTTGGCATTTAGTGAGTGCCTCGGGCTCCCACCCTGGCACAGGGATGTGGCACAGAGCAGATTCAGCTCCTTCAGTCATTCTTCATGTTACAGACAACAGATTAAATTGTCTGCAGCAAAGCAATTATCTTAATAAAGACAATTTCAGCTTTGCTGGGGTTACTGAGAAGAGCCCACAGACAAAAAGAACGTTTGGCAGTGTCTAATTCTTGCAGATCATTTCTGGGGGTATTTATTTACTCACCGAGCACTGGGACGGGAGTTGCAAAGCAGAAAACTCTGAGATGCAGTGGGTAAATCAGAGGAATAAACAGATACCCTCCCTGCAGCTAATTATCCAGCTTGTTGCTATTCTTGCTCCCCCTGCAGCTTTTTTTCTTAATTTCTTTTTTTTTTCTTTCCTCGGGATTTTGCTGGTAGAGGAAACTCCTGTCAGGCCACCTTGGATTCCACGCAGCCGCGCTGGCTCGTGCAGCAGTAACACAGATGGAGAGAGGACCCTTTGTTGCTGCATCAGGTGGGCTGGGTTTGTCTGCCAGCACTGGAGATCTAAGGAGACACTCTCAGCATAATCCCAGAGCTAAGGAAAGGCAGAGGATCTGCCTCAGAGCATGTGGTCTCTGATGGTAACGAGGACAGGTATTAGGAGCTGCTGCTTTGTTTGCTGCCTCCACTGCATTTTTGGCTCTTTGCTGCCAAGGACACTGCTGTTCATCCTGTGGAGCATGAGGAACTTCATGGAAGCTTCTTGTCAGCTTTCCCCATGGTTTGTTTGGATTTAGCCCATTTTCTTCTTCTTAGAAGGACACAAAGTGGAGAGCGGTGTATCTCCTGCACACCTCCTGGAGCAGAGCTGGAGAAGACAGATCAAGAGACAGAGTCCAGCCAAGCCTGAGGTTCCTCAGATGTGTACAGAGAAGGGAAGTTGTGATTTAAAACAGAATAATGGAATCATTAAGATTGGAAAAGACCTCTAAGATCATTGAGTCCAACCACTAACCTAACACTGCTAGGGCCACCACTAAACCATGTCCCAAAGAACCACATCTACATGCTTTTTGAGCAGTTCCAGGAACAGTTATTCCACCATTCGCTGGACAGGCTGCTCCAGTGCTTCAGCATCCTTTCAGTAAAGAATATTTTCCTAATATCCAATTGAAGTCTTTATTGGCATCTGCTGGGCTTGTTCTTTCTCTCCTGTTCGTGGTGTCATGGAAGTGAACACTTCCAGTCCAGAACTGGGGATGATGTGTCCTGAGTGGCTCAGACAAGTTAGACCAACACAGCCACAGGAGCTGTGTGCAGGCTGTGTGCAAGGCTTTTGGGACAATGGGGGAAGAAACTTCTTTGAAAGCAAGCAGGCAGTTATGTGACTAATGAGCCCAAAGTCTGCTGAACTGCCTGGCATCCCTTACTGTAACAGCCTGGCATCTCTTACTGTAACAGCCTGCAAATCATTATCGGTATTTTTAGGTCCCTGACAGCTCTAACAACCTGGCTAGGGCTGCCTAAGTCAATACTGAAAATGGAGATCAGGTCCTTTAGTCACACCAGCACAATTCATCCTACATGATCTACCCAGGTACAGTCCAGCCTTTAGCTGCAGCAACTGCTCAGAGCTGTGTGGCTGGGGTAGAAGGACACACGGCCAGAAGGTGATTTTTCTCTTCCCAGGATGTGTATCCAGGTCAGGATTGACACATGACCTGCTGGAGAGGCTTTTCTCTGTCCTTTGTGGAGCAGCCTTGAAGACTTCAGCTGTCTCTAAGTGGGGTGTTGGTTTAAGGCACACAGCTTGTAGGTGGATAAAATTAGA
This sequence comes from Promerops cafer, assembly GCA_013398275.1. Lineage (NCBI taxonomy): Eukaryota > Metazoa > Chordata > Aves > Passeriformes > Nectariniidae > Promerops > Promerops cafer. The sequence goes on along the minus strand of VZSE01002207.1, from coordinate 126,791 downwards.
TAAAGTGAACCTTCCACGCAGTCGCTGCTGTAAGTTTTACCCCGTGTTTTTAAATAGTTCTGTATAAATAACGCTGGGGAATGACACAGCCCAGGTCTGCAAGGCATTAGCACTCTCCAGCACGCTGCACATTTCACACGGAATGCTGTTAGCAGCAGGGAAAAGGCCAAGCCAGACCTTCAGATCTAAGCATGCTCAAGCTGCAGAAAAATCTGGATCTGGAGGAGGATCTGAAGTTTCCTTCTGACCTCTATCTTCACAAGGAGCCAAACCACTCTGTCTAGCATTGCTGAGCCTATAGCTCCCAAACAATTTTAATCCAGCTGCTTCAACCCTGGGTCCACCTCGGCTCCAGAAAAGCTCCAGATGGGTAATTCTGATCTTTATGAACATGCAACTCACAGTGCTTGTGCAGGGCTCTCCTAGACCTCATCTTCTGTACCTTGGATTCAAGAGAGAACAATCTGGCCCCTGGTATACCCTGGATTACGTTTATAAAACAGATGTAGTGCAAAATGTCCATACAAAGATATTATCTGGCAGAATGGCCCCAACAACATTAACATTTTCTGAGGAGATGCTGCATGGAGGGAATGGGCACCTGCTCAGATGTTGCTGTGTTGCTGTGCCTTCCTCAGCCACCACCCTTCCTCTGAGAGATGGTAATGGCATGTTTCACCCCTCACAAGTAAATCACATTTGTTAATAATAATAACAATAACAATAATAATAGATTATTATTATTATTATTATTATTATTATTATTATTATTATTATTATTATTATTATTATTATTATTATTTTCAGCCGCTGTCATGAACTCATTTCACTTTGCAGGTAGGGGACACGAGGGTGTGTGATTACTACAAGTACTTGGACACAGGATACATCTTCTAACCAAGCCCTTGGAGGATCCAAGTGCTGCCCCCTTTATTCCCAACTGTTTGTACACACCGTGGGTCCCAGGGTCAGTGCATGGAAGTTTTCACCTGTAAACCCACACACGAGACGTGGTAAGCAGGACCTCTCACCCAGGTTGTTCTTTTAGGTGTCTCCACTCTTTTCATGGTCTCAGTTTTGCATCACCCTGAAAATATTTCTCTCCCCATTTTTTCTGGTGTTTCAAGTGCTTTCAGGTTTTTTAGGTTTCCTTTCTGAGGGGTCTGGCCCCCCAAACCATGAGAGATTGCACTGCTGGTGGCTGAGCCATACCATGGGGCAAAACACTGATGCAGAAGTACACACGGGTTTGCATTTTATATTGCTATTAGTAAATCCTTGCTGAGAATCTCATATTTTTCCCAACTGCTATAGGCTGACAGGAGGTGGGAAAGGCCTGGAGCAAAGGAAAAAATATGTGTCCCTCCTTGTGAAAGGTCTCCAAGGACTGAGGGGGAATACCTGGGGAAAGCGAGTGGCTGTGGTGCAGCTGGAGTCTGCCCAGGGGAGGAGATGGGACAGATTTGCTGATTTATTGGGGTCTGAGCATGAAGTTTGCAACCCTGGTGCTGTGCCACAGGCAAGAAACCTCGCAGCCCTGGGCTGCTGCACTGGCAGGTGTGCTTTCAGTAATCCACACAAACACAACACAAACATTTCTTCAGCAAGGCTGTGCTCCTCCTCTGAGCTCTGGTGTGGGGCCACAGAGGTTTTCCTATTTGGAGTCGTGGGGTGAAGGACTTTATGGCATAACACTGTCCTGAGATGCAGAGGAGGTAACATAGGAGTGAGTTTGCCTGGAGTTATTTAACACAAGTGTGCCTGTAAATGCAGAGAGCACAGATAGACCAAGGAAATTACAATGTGCTCCACACTGTAAATCTAGGGCTGGTCCTCTGTTCCTCTGTGTATAACCAGGGTCAAATCCTTCTCCTTGCTGCTTTCCTCTAATTTAATATTCCTTGCAATAGGCTGTTCCCCTTAATGTGCCTAATGTAAAACATGCTTGTTTGCTGACTGTGGCAGGAGTCTCTGGCTCAGGCTGCCCTGCACGTCGCCGAGGAGTCTGATGCTGGGGAGGGTAATGACTCCGGGAAGTTTGACACTGAAATGACATACTGGGAGTATTTACTGGGCAGAGCAAGGGAGATGAATTATTTTTGTTGTCAATGATTAGATCTAGGCTGGCTAGAAACACATAGTAACACTTGCTATTAGACTGGAGGATGCTAATTTTTAGGAAACAAAAGTGGATCCTTTCCTACATTTACAGACATATTTGTGTTCCCTTTTAATAAAGTCAAAGCAAGTATGTCTGCCCCGTGCTGAAAGTCCGGGCCTTTTTCCTAAACACAGGCTCACAACCCCAAGCAGGGTTTGTGGAATGTACAAGGGAGCACAACAGGATCCCAGTGGCGGGGGTAGGTCCCCTCTGGAAGTTTCAAACTGGAATCCTGGTCCCCAGGGCAGAGGTTGGCCTTGGAAAGGGCAAGAAGTGTTTCCAGACACAGTAGAATGAACTCATCTGTCATTGTCATTTTTTAAATTGTTTTCTGAGGTTCACTGCTGATCTTTTAATAGGGCATGATCCAAACCTTGCTGCTCTGCTGTGGGTGGCATGTGTCCCTGGTCCCCCGATGTCTCTGCACGGGCTGACGGGGACACTGTCTGGGGACAGGCTGCCTTGCAAGGACACGTCAGAAATCTCCACCCTTGACGAGCGCTGAGCGAGGGAAATGTCCCTGTTCCTGATGGGCAATGAATCGCGATGCAGGGACGCGTCCCCTTAGGCTGTGGGTTCACAACTATATAAACACTCCCTTAAAGACCGTCTTGCGTCTTTCCAGCTGCTCACTTCTGACTTTTTTCGTCATTCTAGTGGATTGCGGAGGTCATCCAGGTGATAAAACCCTCTCTTTTTTTCTTTTTTTCCTACTCAATGAGGCTTTCCCCCTAAACCACATCCATTCCCAGGCACCCTGCAGGGGGCAGGGGATGGGGGGCCCTGCATGTGAGACCGCAGCTTTAACGCCCTTCCCTCTTTCCTACCTGTAGCAGAACTGGGGCATTTTCAGACATTCTTGTGAAGAGTTCATACGCCTGCAAGATTTGAATTTGCAGCCAGTGGAGCTGGATGCAGCCACGGTGGGAATAACAAGAAGTTGCATGGCGATGTGGACACCTGCAGTGCCAGTCCTGAGGTGGGATCGCAGCCCTGCAGCATCCCAGAAAAGCAAAGGTGAGTTTAAGAGTCATAAGACCTGGTTAATATGGGACCCTTTTACTCCCCTTTGGTTTTAGACTTCCGAGAGAGATTTAGTTCAAGTTTTCTGATTTTCTTCCTGACAATATGCTTCTCTTAACAGTTCCTGTAACTCCAGGATTCAGAGATTTAATATATGCAGCGAATCCCTCTCCCTCCCAAAACTGGGTCTGAAGAGGAGCGACAGCGCCTGGCAAGGACGAGCAGAAATTCCCATTCTCAGAGTCACTGCCGAGGCTGATTCCCTTTGCAGCCAGGGCAGGGCACGGTAAGATCTCATTTGCCCAGCGGGTCCCCTTCTTTACACTCTATCGGAGCGGCTGCCATCAGCCAGAACACACGCAGGGCTTTCCAGGGACTGGCGAGAGCCATCAGTAATCCGCCCGGCCCCGCAGCCAGCGCGGTGGGCGCCTCTCTGCGTGTCCCAGCCCCGGCAGGAGCCCACTTCAAAGAGCCCACGAAGCTTGCGCAGGTCAGCAAGGAGCCGGCGCTGCTCTCCCAGCACGCTCTCATTAGAGGAACTGATACCCTGTTAATTACATCCTCGCCCTGCAGCCTGTGCCTGCTCCAACACCCTTCCGCTGCCTGCCAGGCGTTTCCGATCAGCGCGGAGTCGGAGCCTTTTGCTTATTGTTCATCAAGTCTTCACCTCCTTGCTAACTGCCTGACAGCTTGTCTCTTTGCTCTCCTTGTCCCTTCCCCGTCTGTCTGTCTGTCTCTGGTGGCCTCAGAGGTCTCCTCTCCTCTCTGGCAGAACCCGGGGGGTGTTGGGGCGCTGCTGCCCCCCAGAACCCAGTGACCCTGCCCGGACTGCAGCACCCGGTGGGCAGCGTGTGGCCTCTCCCCCCTGCTTAATCCCACTTTGCTCCTATTCCTGAAGCTTGTGATAGAAGAAAGATTTGCCAGAGAAGCCTTTTTATTATTATTTTTTTTTTTGGTTCAGAAAATGCAACAGCATGGTGGGGGAGTGGGAGGGAAGTTTCTGAGCATGTGATCCTTTCCTTAGGTCTGAAACAGAAACACTTCATGTCCAAGGTGTGCAGCAGGATGGGGAGGCTGCTGGATTTCACTTTGTGTGAAATGGGAAAAGATTGGGGCTGTGTGGGGAGCAGCTCCTTTCTTCCCTGAAAGGGTGATCCGGCATTCCAAGAGGTTGCCCGGGGAAGTGGTGGAACTATCATACCTGGAAATATTAAACAAAATGTGTGGGTGTGATGCCTGTGGGCATGGTTTAGTGGTGATGCTGGATGATGTTGGACTCGGTGATCTTAGGGGTCTTTTCCAGCCTCAGTGACTCTATGGTTCCATGATTCCTGGAGCAATCACACCCCAACATGATCTCTACCTTCAGCTGGGAATGGCAGAACATGTTTCCCCAGGTCCCTTTTCTGTTTTCTAGCAGTATCTGCAAGCCTGAAAAGACCCAGCACCTGCTGAGTGATCAGAAGAATTACCAGCACAGGTCCACAGGAGCAATGTGCTCTGGTGCGAAGACTCTCCTGACTTGAGGCATTTGAGGCTTGTCCTGAGCCCTGGAAGCAGTGCTGTTGGCTTTGGTGTGCTGATGGATGGTGCTCCAGCCCCAGGGGTCTCAATGTCCCCAAAATGTGCCCTTATCTGGTGCAGCAGGAGTTAAGAGAAAGCAAGCTGCTATCTCACTGATCCCTGCTGGGATGGCCCCTCATTTTCAGCTTTGATATTCCTGTGCTGGAGCAACCCAGGCTTCTCTGGGCTTATTTTCTGCAAAGCCTGGCTGGGATTTTAACCAGAAAGGGTTGGGGAATCTTATCAATCTGCTATTATTATTTTCTTTTTCTCTCCCCTTTGAATTCCCCTCAGCTGCTGACTGTGAAAACACAACAAGAGGCTCAAATCAGCCAGGCCTCGGCATACTCAAGCTGGCACCAGTTTGTTTGTTTTGGGGCTAAAGCCAGAGTGAGAACGCCGGGGCTTTGAGATGCTATTGGAATCACCTGGGAAAATACACACTCCTTTCATCTCGCCTCCATTCGCAGTGGCCAGGAGGGCTCTCTGCCCCCAGCTGGGCTCCCAGCCCCCTCCTCCTTTTTATCAGCAGCAGGACCCTCGCTGTGCCTGGGGACAGGCACTTAGCCGTGGCCATATGACATGGAGTGAAAGTCCCAGGGGAACAGATGTTTCTCATTCAAGGAGAGTGGGGGCCGGGGGGAGAGCGTTGGACAAGGTATCAAATACCTTCCAGGCTGTCAAAAATCAGTGCTGGGAGCTGCTTCTCTTGATCCTGGCGGGGAGCTGCTGGTAACACCTAGCCCCTGGCACTGCTCCAAAAGAGGGACCTGAATGCAGCAACACAGGGTCTTTTTTTATTTACTTTTTTTTTTTTCTTGGAGAAATTACATGTCCAGAGACATGCACAAAGCTCCTTGAACAATTCTTTATTTGGGCTTGTGAAAATTTTTGTGCATCTTTCTGAGCCCTTAAAAACAATGATTCTTTCCCTCTCAAAAGAACCAAGGGCCAAACGCCCTGCAATGGAAATAGCTCTGCTGGCCCTGCACACCAGCACTGGTGTCACACTCTGATTTTCCTCCTCAGCCCCAGGTCCCTTGCTGAAAGGTGATGAAAATAGCTGCTTACACAAAGCTTTGGGGATGGCATCAGCCATTTCTTTGCTCAGTGCTGTCTGTTAGGAAGAAATTCTTGATTGTGAGGGTGGGGAGGCTGTGGCACAGGGTGCCCACAGCAGATGTGGCTGCCCCATCCCTGGCAGTGTTCCAGGCCAGGCTGGATGGGGCTTGGAGCAACCTGAGGTAGTGGGGGGTGTCCCTGCCCATGGCAGAGGGTAGAATAAGATGAGTTTTACAGACCAACCCAAATAATTCTATGATTCTATGGTTTTCTACTTAGAGTGACAAACATTTCTCTCCTGCTTGCCTCAAGTCCCCAGCTTTTTCAGATTCCTTCATCTTTCACCAAACCTTTTTTCTGCTTTCCCTTTTCTTTATTCAGGACTGTATCAGTTTTCAGGACACAGATCTGCTGCAGACCAGGAATTTGCCCTTTCTGGATCTGTGTAGTCTGCTCACACCACTGCTAGAGAGTGATTGATATGAGCTCAGCCCAGCAGCCCTGGATTTGAAAAAGAGGTTTAATTTGGAGAGTAACACCCCACATTTATCAAACAGAAGCATGACATGGCTCCTCTGAAGAGGGCATTGAATGTTTACACAAACTTTGCTGTCCAGCTATAAGCTCAGCTCTTCCATCTGCAGCCTGGAAGGTGTGATCCCACAGGGTCACACCCTCAAACCCACCATCACCTGAGCTGTCAAACAAGGAATGGGGTCTGCCTGTGGGTTTTGAACATCTTGGAAGTGAGGGGCTTTGTCAGCATGTTCTGGTCTGCTTTTTCAGTGAAGGAAGTTTGTCCCCAGGTTCTCTTTCTCCTGTTTAGCCAAAGTCTCATTACAGGCAGTTTGTTTTCTGGCCACTTTCAAAAATAATTTCTGATATTGTTCCCTACAGCCATTAACTAAGAATTTGACACTGACCAGTCGAGATGCCTGGTACAAGTGTTCTGTAAGTTCCATGTATGACTGAGACCAAAATGGTTTTAATATCTGTTTGCCAGGGACTGGATTTGGGATTTCTTTGCTTTGTTTGTTGTGTTCCTTCTCTGTTAGCTCCAGTGGATGTGCCTGCAAAAAGCATTGCACAGACACCAGGTTTTGCTGTGTGAGTCACTGCCAGAATAAGGATTGATATCTACCCCACAGTCTTGAATTTCCTCACCCATGCCTGGTGGTACTTTCCCTTTCCTCTCTGCCTTTAGCCCAAACTGATGCTTGAAGTATTTGTTTTGGAAAAGCACAGAGCATGAAGGTTTTGAATGGATATTAGGAAAATTTCTTCATGAAAAGGGTTGTCAAGCACTGGAACGGGCTGTCCAGGGCAGTGGTGGAGTCATCATGCTTGGGGGGATTTAAAAGTTTTGTGGATGTGGCACTTGGCATATTTTAGGGGTGGGCTTGGTAGTGCTGGGGGAAAGGCTGGACTCCATGGACCTAAAGTAATTTTCCAACCTAAACTATTTTATATAGCACAGAAACAACTCTCTGCACCTGTAGGTAAGGTCATGAGTGCTGATCTGATCATTCTCTGTGTGTGAAAGGTCTTGAATGGAGCCCAAATCAGCTCATTAATTGCTGTAAAAGTTCAGGATTTTAAAAAGACTGAGCTATGCATTTTAGGTTCCGTTATTTTGCCTTCCTTGGGTTTTCAGGCTTTGGTTCCCAAATTCACAGGTACAGAGCAAGCTGAGGCACAGAGCAGAATGATTTTAAGGAAAAGAACTATCAAGTGAATTCATTTTTGGCACTGTTTCATTGGTCTGTAATATGACAAACACTGTCTTTTAAGCAATGTTTGCTCCTAGATGCCACAATAAAAACCTGGCTCAGGGGGTGAAGACCAGTTTGGAGATGTCCTGGGATTTTCACATCTTATGCACTGTCATCATCCCCCTTGTAGCAGGGATGAAATGCCTTCCAAGGAGTCCCTATGGCACGGCAAGACTGCTGTCCCCAGAAGAAGGTGAGAAATTGGGCACTGACATGGGGACTTGCCCCAGAGCACTAAATAAATGCACAAAAAAAATCTGGCAGAGGTTTTCACTTGGGGAGAAGAAACCCCACATTTGCAACATAATCCAGTGCCACCCAGTTGGGAAAACAGTCAAGAAAAAATGGCTGCATATACCTGCTTACATCCAGACTTTGGTGGTGGATTACTTTTTCTGTCACTGAGAGATGATTGACTGTGATCTTTTTGAGAGCAAAGAGTTGTCAGGAGCTCCAGATTCCAAGGTGGGAGTGTGGACTGCAACATACACTCTGTGTAAAAGCTTAAAAATGCCTTTTCAGCAGCACCTGCAGCTTTTTCTTCACTCAGGTTTGTGTCCTGGTCTGTGAGACAGTCTCTGGACCACACCAAGGCACCATGATGATTTAGAGTGGCAAACACATGATTGTGTTAAATCTGTGGGATTTGTAGTGGTATTTTTTCCTCCAGCAGCACATCCCTGAATTCAAACCAGGCAAGGCTTTCTCTGCATAATAACTGCACGTGACTGGCAGCCTCTGCACAACATCTGCTCTTGGTGGGGCAACAGAGCATGTGCCTGGTACAAGCAGTCCTGCCTTTGGCCAGTACATTGGTGTAGAGCTTTAGGAAAGACTTTACAGCAAAATCCCAATTTTGCAGTCAGCTGGCTGCATGTTTTCACTTTCCCTGGTAATTACCAGCTTTCTGTGTCATCATATTTGTTTCAGTGGCTTTTGAAGCCACCACGCTGCCTTCCTCAGTTATGGCAGATGTGTGCTCTCTTAGACATGGACACTTCTGGAGAAAGAGCTCATTTTCTCCCAGGGAGCCATGCTTCCATGTGCACATCCCAAAGGCACTCAGTGTCTCCACAGCCCAGACAGTGGGTCACAGGCATTACCATCTTCTGTGCCTGTGGGGCTGTGCAGGGGGCTTATCCCAGCTACTCTGCCTGGGGTGCAATCGACCCCACTAATGCAGGGCAAGCTTAAGGGTTTCAAAGCCTGCCTCAAGTCCTTGGAGAGCTCTCCATATTCCCATCCTGTCCTCAGGACACTGCTGGCTCCCTGTGCAATGCCCAGACCCAAGCAGCCTTTTATTGTCCCGCAGCTCCACTGACAACATCCTGACCATGCTCTGTGCAAGTGAGTTTGCTGCTGCTGCTGCTGGGCTTGTATGGAGGGTAAAACCCCTTCAGGATAAGACTTATGCTTCCCACCAGACTCTTCTGGAAATCAGTCTGAAGCAGAAAAAGACAGTTGAATGATCCAGCCAGTCTTTCATCCCTAACGAGAGGCTCCTAATGAGAGCCTCCTCCTTCTGCCATGGAGCTGTGCCATTGTCCCCCTCGATATTGTTGTAGTAGAGCAAAGGAGGAGCAGGGAAAGGATCATTTAGCACGTGAAAGGCACCTCTTGTATGGGGCTACATGCGTGGCACAGTTCAGCCGGGGTGAGCAACCAGCTCCTGCCAAGCTGTGATGTATGAGGCAGAAAGGTCAAAAGTTCTCCTTTACAATCGGCAAGAAAAGAGAAGGCAGGCGATGGTCACTTAATTTGTGGGTTTTTCCTCTACTTGTCAAGAGGAGTTTGGGCAGCGGTGATGGATGAGCCATCAGTTACAGTCGGACACTTTGTCTTTTGTCCTGGTTCCCAAAGGGCCCAATTCAAGCCCTGGCCAAATCGATGGGAGTCCATCCACTGATGCCAGCAGGTCCTGGATTGGGATGATGGAGGCTGTGGAGCAACTGGGTTGAACAGCCTACCCTTCTCCATGCTCAGTGCTGTGTCTCTTGGCTCCCCAGTTATCAGGCAGGACTTTTCCAGAGCTGAGTCTTTTAACATTTGCTACCAAGTCCTTAGATTTCTCTCCCTGGTCCCTCTCCATGTAGGTTCTTTGCAGCTGGGGCAAACAGTGGGCTGTGCAGTGCAGCAGCTCCTGCTCACTCCTTCCTGCTTATCTGTCCACACGTACTGTTAATGCTTCCTCTAAGGCGCTCAGCTCCCATGATAACACTGCTTTATCCACAAAAAGCCTTTAAACATTTTCCTGGCAAGAGGAACCTTTCCACAGTTTTATTGCAGCATATATGGCCCTTAATGGTTTGATCCTGTAGGACCTGCTCTGCAATCAGCTCTCACAGTCCTACACAAGCACAGGCCATCTGGGAGCCCCTTCTTTGGGAACTATTGTTCCACATTATTGCACACACTGGCCTAGGAAAACTAAGCCAGATTTACAGCCGTAAAAACTCAGTTTGAAGGTGAAGTCAGTACTTACTGTGAGGGATGGCTCAGCCTCCCTGTTCATGCCTGGCAGGGAGTCTTTGACCTTAGATGTTTATAAAAGTTTCCTTCCATGTTGGAAAGAGACCTCAGTGTGTGCACCAGACACTTCTTCCTCCCATGTCCTGGTGCCCAGATTTGCAAGCCAGAGAGATGCTCCAATGCCCTCTTCCCTCTGACCAGATCTGTACAGTGTGGGATTTGGAACCACGAACATGTGGAGGTCACCAGCTCAGAGGATTTACCTTCACTGGAGGCCTGGGCCTGGTGCAGACTTCCTGAGTTTAGTGTAGGAAAGAAGAGGTACCATCAACTTTCTCCTTTGTCCACCCCTGTGTCAGCCCTAGCTGGGGTGAAGGAGCTGCCAGACATAGTATGGGCATGGCCAAGTGGTTGCCTCCTCAAAGGGGTGTAATTAGGAAACTGGACACATTTTCCTCCATCACTGGTCTTGGTTGGCCTGAGTAATAACCTGTCTCTTTAGAACAGATGCACAGGCTGTTTCCTTTGTGTCACACAGGCTGTGTGAGGATTGCTCTCCTCAGTCTGGATGGAGACGTTGGGGACTATGGGATTTTATGACAGCACTGGCTGGAAAACCTTCATTGTCTGGTCAGAGCCTGCAGACAGTGTCACATGCCTGAGTGCTCCCAGACTGGATGGTTTGTGTTGGCCTGGGATGAACAGACACTAATCTTTTCTCTGCTACATATCTCCTTGGAGAGTTATCCCACTCTCTTTGCTGGCCCTTATCACAGGACCTGGCATAAAACACCATGAAAAACTGTTTCTTATGGGAGTGGAACAGAAGCCAGTTTAGTGTTTTTCAATCAGCCCCTTTTCTTACAGCAACACACATGAGGAGGACACAGTTGTGATTTCCATTGAATGGATGGCTTGGCATTTCCATTTGGAGTGAATGAAAACATTTTGGAACTCACCAGTTAAAATGGTTCAGATAACAAGAAAATACATATAGTAAATAAAAAAACTGGGGAGCCCATGGAGACACGTTGCTCCAGTTAGGCTGGCATTTTTAGTCCTGATGTCTATGCCATGGTTGTTTCTGGAATACTGCAGCTCCATGAGCATATTCTAATACCAGTAAATGTATATTCCTGCATATTTTATTTAAAGGACTGGATGGAGTCCAGAGCCATATTGTCCAAGGCCCTGTTTCTAATCGCCTGGGACCATGTTCAAGAGGTCAGAGGAGCCCAGACCTCCTGATCAGAACATGGCCAGAAGAATCCTGGAAGACTCTCTAGCCTTGGGGACTGTTCAAGTTGTGAGCATTGTTTTTGGATGATGGCAAAGGTTTAATAAATGCTGCAGCTGTAGAGAGCACCCTCACTGGAGAGTTTACCTCCCCGTGTCAATATGTGATTTACATTTCCAGGCTCCATGTATCCAGCCTGCAGGACTCCTCTGTCAATGGGGTGGGCAGATCCAGCGCTTACTTTGGCCGAAGAGTTCCTCAAGGCTTGTTTAATTAGAACTCAGACCAGCTTCCTGGAGACTGTGGGAACCTCATTAGCAGCACAAATAGAAACTTGAAGAGGCCAACTCAGTGGGAAAAGATTGCTTGCTAAGAACTTTACTTACCAAGAACTTAACCTCTTCAAGAGTCGTGTCTCTTAGGTACAGCAGAAGAATTTATGGCTGGAATACAAGGTCTCACAATCTTCCAAATGCTGGAGGTTTTGTTTTTCAATGTGAATTAAAACCTCTCAGAGGAGTGGACAAAATCGTTTTGGCTTAACTGTCTCCACTTGCCCTTAGCTGTCCTCTCTTCAATTTGTTTTGATTATGGAATCATAGGATGGTTTCAGTTGGAAGAGACCTTAAAGACCCTCCAGTTCCAACCCCCTTGCCATGGCAGGGACAAAATTCTTGGTGTGTGTCTCAATGCTCTTCCACCACTTGGAGATCCTGATTGCTGATTTGCTGTCCTCATCCTTGCCTCAATTTGGTAATGTTGCCTTATATTTTAATACGTGTCAGCCTATTAAAAAACCAATTATTTTAATATTTAAGATGTAATAACAAGATTTCAGACACCAAAATTCAGATTCACTTGATCTCAGATGACATCCTACCTCTTGTGTCTTCAGAAGGTTTTAGGGAGGTCTTCCTAGGCTAAGTTAATAAGCACTGTCTGCCTGTCTGCTTCAGGACTGGCATGGGAAAGTTATTATATTATAAATATTATAAAATACAATTAGAACACTTGAATTGCAGCTCAGTAAATACACACACTTGCCTGTGTCTGTGAGAACTGGATGGAGTCTCAGGGCTATGGTTTGCAGTTGTTCTTTTCTCTTTAATTTTGGAGCTTCACTGAAGAGGCTAAAGGGACCCAAATCTGTTGATCAGAAGGACAGAAGACTCCTGGAAGAGCAGCTAATTGATCATTTCCTATCCCCATCCCAGCCTCATGCTGGAAATATTGCCATACATTTCAGAGGAGAAATATGTGTTGGTCTGTAAAACAAATCCATATATTTTTCCTACCCTAAAGACATGATTGTCCTCCTGCTTCTTTGGCCTCAACAGACACAGAGAGGGAAAAACCAGATGCCTGTATCTACCTACCACTACAGCATTGTTTACAAAATCATGAGGATGAATGATGTTGGTGAAGTTGTGTTTTCTCTTTTTTTTAATTAAATGCATCCCACCCAATCAGGAAAGAAATCAAACCCCCAGTTAAAATAAAGGAAGATCACATAAAGACCTGTATGTTTTGAAAAACAATGCTGTCAGTGGGAGGGGGGCAGATGAGGGAAGAAAGACCAAACAGTCTTTCTAGAGGAAAAACCTTTTCACAGGCAATTCTTGCAAGATATGAAAAAGGATTTCTGCTGCAATTTTCACTTCTGGAATTATCCCAGGCTGAAAGACCTCTGGTCTCATGTTGATGAAAGATAAAGCACAGGGGCAAGATTTCTCAAATCCCTGTTATTATTGTGCTAGAGAAATAATCCTGTTTTGCTGAGTTTTGAATCTTTCCTACTGCAGCCAATAAAAGTAACTTATTGCCATGATTACAAAAAAACTTTCCCCAGTCCAGATATTCACTACAAAGAAAGTGGTTTGCAAAATATAAAAGAGAGAGTGACCTGATTACAGCAAACCATGAGATGCTTAAAGATGGATCACTTTGTGCTTCCCACAGCTCCTGTTTCCTTCAGGTCGGGACAGATCCTGCCTTCTATCCAAACAAAACACCTCAGTTTCCCCATCCTTTTGCTATAGGGCTCCCCCCACCAAAACCTACAGAATGCCCTTTGGGGTCTGCAGCAATGGCAACGGATCATTTGTAGCCCAGAGTAGCTGTGGATGCCTTATCCCTGGAAATATTCCAGATGGGACTCGGAGCAACCTGGCCTAGTGAAAAGGCTCCCTGCCCATGGCAGGGGTAGGAACCAGGTGGTCTTTAAGCTTTCTTCCAACCCAAACCATCCCATGGTTCTATATCCAATTTGTGTCCCAGTCTGCCCATGCAGCTGGTGTCACTGTCCCTGGTTTGCTGCTCTGGACCTTGCTCTAGCTCCTGCTGTCTCCAATTTGCCCGAAGCTTGGTCTGCAAAATGTGACCAGTGGTGCAGCTTCACGCCCTGGAGAAGTTCCTACATCTCAGTGGTGTCAAGGCCTTGCCAGGAGTGTTGTCATGCACATCTATTACCCTGAGGACCCTGTCTGGGGTCCCATTCCTGCAGGGGTGCATTTGCTGGTGTGACACAGGTGTGACACGCTTGTTCTCTACCCTGCCATTCTCTTCCTCAGTAAGGCAGCATTGCCTCCTCCCAGCTCCTTCAGAACCCTGTTCCATGTCTTCTGTGGACACAAACTAGGCCAGGCTTCAGTACTGTACCTAGATGACAATTTTCCACACAAAAATGGAGCTTCTCCTCAGGTGTAGGCACCATCTTAAGTGCAGCCAGTGCCTCGGGAACAAAAACAGAAGGGAAAACCCAGGAAGGTTTTAGAGAAGTAGCTCTGCTGCCCTGCTGCTGTGCACAGGGGATGCTGTGCAGATGTGAGCTGTGTGAGGTCACAGGTTAACAGGGACAAGTGCTGCCTGTGGAGATGTCAGACTGGCTGAAAACTCACCCTGGGAGCTTGATTTGGGGAGGTAAGGAGGAGCTGGGCAGCTATAGCTAGCTTTTCTGATTTTTTTTTTGAGTGCAGGCCCCGACGTTCACTTGGTAGGACTAAGACTTTTATTTCCATTATTAAACACTAAAAAAAAGCAGCATGTATTTGTGTGTGTACACACACCTCTATGCTTAACTAGTCAGATCTCCAGAGCTGAGTTTTCACACTCCATTTGATTTTTATCACTATCTTGAGCATAGAAATTTCCACACAATTAATTGAAGTGGTATATGCTTGCCAGCAGCCAAGTCTTAATCCCATCCTTCCCTCTCACCCCGTTTCTGATTATGCTGATGGCAAATCCTCCTCCTTTGACTCAGCCTTGAACACACAGTGGATGGATGCAGCCAGAGCCAAATCTTCTCTTAGAAGCACAGAGATATTTGCCGGATGCCCCACGAGGTCTCAGGTTTTTTGCAGTAATAAACAAGTGCTTCCTTGGCTTCTGAGACTGATGGGAGCAGTTATCAGAACCTGCAAGCAGTAACCAGCTCCTAAATCATGTCTGGTAATCCAGAGCCATTATTGGTGATAAGCACACTTTGGTAGGGTCTAGAATTCTTGAATGTAGCCCTCATTTTGCTGCATGCTTCAGGCATTCAATAAAAGATGGCATTTTGCCTGACATAACTCACGGGGTTTTTGGCCAGGGGCAATCCCCCACAGCACTCATGCCTATTCTGAGCTACAGGTTGTGCAGGAGACCCAAATCCCAAAGAATTACAAGGTGAATAGAGCAAATCCAAATCCAGAACCCACCCTGCATTGCTGCAGAGAGCACAGGAATGTGAATTTCAAATCCCTGGGATGGGACTGAATGCAAATCCTGCCAATGCCCAGGATGTACAGGCAGGTGTGCCCTGCTGTGAGCATCCTTTGTGAGTCACAGCAGAAAGTCATTTATGCTAAGCACAAAACACTTTGCTGATCTTCCCAACCAAAGTCCCCAGAGTTCTAATCATTGCACTGATGGTGGAGGAGAAAAGACAAGCAATTTTTACTGTGTGAGAAGCTTTGATTTGCTGTTAATCACTTCCTACTATAAATCAGCTATAGGCAGCTGCATCCACTTGCTCCTCTGGGTAGAAAAATATACCCTGCTGCTAGACAGCAACACAGGCGCCAAAAACATCACGGGATCAAAGGGCACTCGATTTATCCCAAGCAGAATCTAAACAAGCCTGTCAGCTTGCCTGGACCATTTGTTTATTTTAGCTGTGGACACCCCTGTCTGTCCAGAGTCAGGAGATGGATTTATTATCAGCATCATTTATCCCCTCTGAGCTTGCTCTGAATATCCCTTTCATTCAGCATCCTGATGCACAGTACCAAATCCACAGAGGGACCATTTTCCAAGGGCTCGGAACTGCAAGAGGAAATGCAGCTCCTGTCTGTGCTGAGAACTCTGTTCAGCTTCTTAAGAGAGGGAAGTGTTAATGTTTCAGCTGCTCTTCCTTCTTTTCCTGACAAAACCCAACCGAGGGCAATGCCAAAAGAAGTTATTGTGCAGAAACACCCATAGCTAGGTTTAATCTTAGTGTGGAAAAAGTGTTTTGTTTCTTTTCTTCCCATCCAGGCTTCTCTGGAATGAACTGGTTTGCAGACTGTCCTCCTATTTCCTGGTGGAGAGAGCTCAGTGCCTGCTCTGAATCCCTCCCTGAATTTCCCAGAACTCAGAAGCTTTCTCTGGAAGTGCGGGGCGACTGCCATGCTTGTCTGGAGAAGGTCAAACATCCTTCAGGGTTCCCAGGAACAGACCTGCCAAGTCAAGTGATGTTTTGGGTTTCTTCTCCCCTCACCCCTATATAAACTGTACAGAGGGCATGGGAGGTTTGGCCTTTTCTGTGAGGTTCGAGTGACAGTTGTTTTTTTGATGTTATCTCTTTGGCACTCAGAGCAAGGATGTTTTGAAGGACAGAGGAATGGGGTTGGGCCGTGAGGAAAAAAATAGGTTTAACATCACAATGTCTCCTTGTGTCCTGCAGACATCACTGCCCCGTGCACAGAGTTGCTCTTTCTTCACCATGACTGTGAGAAGAAAACAGCCTGGAGCTTCTAGGCATAGATAATACAGACACCGCCAGATTAGGTGACCTTAATTACACCAACCCTTCTTTCTTGCAGGGTGGTGGTGTATGCAGAGTGGAGGTAAATGAGTGTCTGTCAAAACCCAGGGCTGGTTGGTGTTCAGTGCTGCTGTGTGGGTCCAGGTGATCACAGAGCCCAGCTCTGTGATTGCAGGCAGCGTTTCAAAGCCCTCCAGTATCTGGGGGTTTCTGAAATACCACCGAAGGTGCCTGAGTTAATTGACCTCTGTATGAATGGGGAGCCTGTTTAAAAACCCCCGTGGCAGCCTTGCAGCAAAACATCCCTGCACTTTGAAGCCAAAGGGCTGAAAGGACACTCTCTCTCCATCCCCAACAGAGCGTGCCTGTGAGCACGGAGGAGCGTGGCAGGAGAGGAGGTGCAGGAAGAGGTGGCCCTGGTCACATCAGCCCACCAGCCCCTGGAACTGAGTGTGGCTACGTGGTGTCCCAGGTCTTTCTGTGCTACTGCTGTGTGTACATGTCCTCCTCCATCATGGGCACCTGTCCTGGGTGGCTGCATGGAGGAATGGACATCCAAGGTGGATGGATGAGAGGAGGACACCCACTGTGGAGGGCTGGACACCCACAAGAGCTGATTCCAAAGGCTCCACTGACCAGCCATCACCTACCTCCTATCTTGCTACATGGATCCAAAGGAATTAGGGGCTCTGAGACAACTTTTGCTTTTAAAATTTTATGTCCTACAGTAGCAGCAGTAGCTGGGTGTCAGGAGATCTACCACACAGGTGGATGATGTGTACCCCAAGGATTTCTCATCCAGCCCTTGTTCACTTCTCTCTTATTCTCTTCTTGCAGGAAACATCTGAGTCCGTGATGGAAAGAGAGCTGATGAATGGCAGTGGCAAGATGGGATAGAGGGGAGAGACAAATGGCATGGGAATCTCTTCTGGACATGATTTTCAAGCTGTAACCCCAATGCCTTTATCCATCTGGTTTGTGACATTCAAAGCAACTTTTTTAGCTTGAGGAAGGAATGTGGGACTAGACAAGAAGTAGTTAAGATAATAACAGTGGGTTGCTTGTCAGGTCAGGCCTGCTCACACAGTGAACACTGGAGCACCTCATTCCAGATTCAGAGAGAAGCAGAGGTCACTCCTGCCAAATGGGTCATTACCTCCTGGAGATGCTGTGGTCTTGCTCGGGGACATGGGGATGGTGACAGACACCTCCCTTCAGCACAGAAGGGCTGGACTTGGCTGTAGGGATAAAACCACTGTTCCTTTTTCCCTGCCCTGCAGAGTCAGCTTGGGCCACTGGTCCCTGGAGACAGAAGTCACAAGAGTGGCTTAAAGACTGAAGAAGGTGCTTTGAATCATGAGGCTCAGAGAGCTCTGTTTTCTCCACAGAAGGAAAATGGTGAGGTGACCTTATTATCCCTACAGCATCTCCCTGGAGAGAAATCTCTGAGTACCTCACAGGAAGGACAGAACAAGGACCTGTAGCTGACAGCAGACAGACACAAGCCAGAATTAAGCTGCACATTTATCACAGTTAGTGTGATCAGCCACTGGAACAACTAAAGAAGGAAATGGTTGATTATTTTTGCCTTGAAGCCTGAAAAACACAGGGGACTGGGCTCACAGTGACAGCAGGAGAAAATGCAAGGGTCATATGCTGCCAGGTGATCCAAAGGTATCCTGGCCTTAGGCTCTTGCAGTGGGTGATGTGAACAGGATTTCATCACCTTCATATGCTTGGATGAACAGCATTTGTGCTTTAAACCTGATGTGCTCAAAATCTTAAGAAACGCTGCAGTAATTGTGGCATTTCTTCATGTGACATTCACTTCGTTAAGCCACCTCTTTGAAAAGTCAGTAAATGCACTCATTTCTAACAGGCATATGATATACAACATTTGCAAGTGTTCTCACAGCTGGGCCATCAAAGAAAGCTGTCTGTAGTGCATAAAGAATATTTAATCAATAGCTTCTATCTGAGCTGCTGGTGTGGGTGTGAAATAACCATTATGGCCAGTGCTAAACAATTTCCAGTTCCTAGAGCACAGGCTTGGCAAAGCTCTGCTCGCAGCCCCTGCAGGCTGCAAAGGTGCATAATGCATAAGGAAAAAGGCTCTCTGAGAATGAGGGACATTTAGGGAAACAGAGGTGCAGAAATTTAATCTCACGCTTTTGAGGCAGAACAATAACATCAAAAACTCCTGCTGTGCGGTGGGCTCGGAGTCAGTCACCTCACACAAATTAAACCCTGTGTGCTGAGCCAGCGTGCCTGTGTTTTTCAGGGAGATGGTATTGAAGAGTGGTTATATCCAACAGCACCTAGCTGATGCCCACCTGGAATCCCAGCAGCTCTAATCTTTGCACTGAGTACAGCAGAGAAGGAAACAGCAATGCTGGGACCCTACTGGGTGCTGGGATCACTGATTCCTGCTGTGCCTCAGACATGGATGCACACTAGGGCTCAGAGAAGATCCCCTCTGCCCTTAAGGACCCTTTTTGCTCTTCAGGTTGCATGGTGAGCTGTTTGGGGGTGGTGATGAGGAGGCAATGACTGTGTTGAGCTCACTGGTCTGCAGGGGATAGTCCTGCCTGGAGCACCACCTCACCTGGGGCTGGTCCCAGTGGGGGGAACTGTGGTCTCTGATTGCCACCCACAAATGGGATCTAAGAAGGGGAGCAGCCCTTGGCTCGTTCTCAGGAAGGACAGATGTTAATTTTTGACTGAGGCTGTATTTTTTCTGCCATCCTGCAATCCACATTGGTGCCTCTCCTTGCCCTTCAGGGCAGCAGGATCAGCCCCTTGAGCTGAGGCCCTGGAGCAGTCAGTGAGCCATAGCACAGGAATTGGGGTGCTTGCACATCTGGGCACTGCATTTCCTCTCATCTGTCGGGTTGACCCAGCAGTTCCCTGCGTGTGTAGCCTGCTCTTTAGGTGTTTGCATGGCAGAGTGGTGGAAACTTTGCAGTGGAGAGTGTGTGAACTATGTGTGCTCATGGCATGGCATAGGGCCAGCAGACAGCACTTGAGGGGCCCTGAGAGGTCCCTGGGGCTGGAAAGGACAGCACTTATCCTCCTGTGGAAACCTGCCACATCTCTGCCAAGGTGAGCACCTCTGAAGGAACCTCACCCACATCACTTGCTGCTTTCCTAAGCTATCTGTTTCAGATCCCACAGAAGAGGTTCACAGATTCCTCCCCAAGCCTCAAAACTTTTTTATCCAGAGCCTGTTTCTTCCTCTTGCACATGTCTTCAGCACCTGATAAGTAACATGCTCCTGAGGCACTACTTAAATTCGTGTAACTGAGGCTCCCTTCTCCTTCATTTTGTCCTGGAGAATGTGATTTTAAAACTGGGAGAAAATCCCTTAAAAACAAAGCTGCAAAGAGGCTAACAAAGAGGCAGAACAAAGTTTTACTGAAATTTTACTGGAATTTATGCAAATTGACTACTTCCAATTTATTTTTTTCAGATAGACTCTCAGGTCCTAGCTCTTTGTTTCTATGTAAAACATAAAAACAAACCAAGCCCAATTCCTACATGAGGAGACTGGTATGAGCAGGGACCTCTCCCCCATTTCTGGGAAAAGGAATGAGGTCCTGTGGGGTAGGCGTGGGGCTGTAATTAGTTCTACAGCTGCTGGCAGGATGTACTTGAGGGTTCATCAAGCAACGGGAGGCTGACCCCTCTCCCTACAATAAAATGTTAAATATTTTTCAATGAGCAATAATTTGGGCTTGCACTGATTCTGACTCTGATAAGCCTTGTGCATGGGGGTTCAGGCAGATGTTTTAGGCAAGAGGGTCTATTCTGCCTCCTCTTGCAGAAGGCCACGGGGCAGGGAAAACAAATGGGTTATCACCATTATCAATGGGTTATCACCCATAACATGGGTTATCCTGGGAAGAGGAACAGTTGATGTATCTTGATCTTTTTCCCTATATCTGATTCTTTGAACCAACTTTCGTTGCTCTACATCCATAAAAATGATTACTGAACCCATATTTTCCTTTGTAATAGCAACCCAGGGCTTCATACCAGGCTGATGGATGTTTGGAAGGCCACGAAGAGCGCTGTTGGAAAGAGCCTGAGAAAGCAAATCCCACCAGTCTCTGGTGCTGAGATAACACAGAATAACCCATTTTTTGAAATGCTTGTGATATTCACAGTCTGAAAGCACCTTTATGTACCATGGGCTTGTTCATTAATTGTGTCCCTGCAGTGATCACAGGGTGAGGTGCATTGTGAGCTATTTATACACAGTTCTCCTCATGCTGAAGAGGCCCCGTCACGGGCTGCTCCAAATGAAAGGATGTTTGTGTGCCAGAAAGCAGCCCCATCACAGCTCAAGACAAGAGCCCTCAGATGGTGACAGAGTGAGGAGTGCAATGAAATAATGAGGTCTTAGCACATGACTAGCCTTATTCATGCCTTTTTTGTGGGCATCTTGGTGAGGGGCAGTCTCAGAAGGGAGCTGGCACTGCTCACAGGACAGTCCTGGGGAGCCCAGGGAAGGACTGAGAAGCTGGGGGGTGAAAAAAAGGAGAGATGCAAGTCATAAGGCCAAAGGGGGAAAAGCTTGAAAATGAAGAGCACAGCTGGCTGTTTCAAAGTGGTGGGGAGGATGCTGCTGGAAAACTTGTCTGGGAGCTGGACTGGAGCAAATCTAGGGTGGAAGCTGGAGAACAGGAACTCTGGCAGTATTTGTGGCTGAAGAACATGAGATGAGATAGAGATGACAGCTGAAGAGCCAAGAAGAGATGCAGGATGGAGCACAAAGGGAAGGAGATGAAGAGCCTAACACCCACAGAGTCTGGTCCATCCTGAGACAGAAGTGAGTACAGAGGCAGGGTCAGAAATCCAGGAGTCAGGAGTGGGAAGGACCAAGATGGGCAGAAATCTTTACCAGTTACACAGGCCTTTATGCATATGACCTTCTCTGACACTGAGGCCACAGTCCCTGGCACAGGGAGGAGGATGCTTGGAAAACTGGGTGCTGCAGGTGTGCAGGGCCCTGTGGGTCACCACCAGCCCACAGAAACGTGCTGAGTTGCAAGGTCCCCTCTGTCCCTTTTGCCACTGATAGACCAGAGGGCAAAGAGGATGGCACACCTTTTGAGATGCCAGTGAGAGAGGATGATGTGACTGGCTCTAGCTGTCCCTGTTTCTGCCACACAGAAATCATCTACAGCTCTATTGCCACTTTTCCACCTGTACCAACAGGGAGGGGGCAGAAAAGTGTCCCAGGCAGTCCCTCCACTGCACAAGGGATGGCAGAGCAGAAGGTGCTTGGCCCCACCAGCAGGACCTACCACGAAGAGTCCCCTGGCCTAAAACTGCCCAGATCCTGCAGCTGTGTGTCTCTGTGTGTCCCCATGTCAGCGTGCAGATATTTTTGGCACAGGAGATCTTTCCTCTCTCCTGCTTGCTCTGGTTTCCCACCCAGTGCAGAAGTGAGGAAGAGGAGCAGACACTGAGTCAGCTCTGGGAAGGGAAGAAGAAACCTGGGGTCTCAGCTGTTGGACTCAGATGACCGCTGCATCCATCCTCTTCCTTTTCCAAGTCCCAAACGCTGCAGCTGGCGGGGGCTGGCGTGCAAACCCAGCACTACGTGTCACCCATGTCCCCACGCCCCTCCGGGCCATCTGCGGTCCGTGTGCCGTGCCAGCAGCTTGGCCACGCCGCGGAGGGGATGGCAGGGGCTGCGGAGGACACGGTTAAGGCAGAGCCGTGCGGTGCCTCCGCCCTGCCCTGCTCGCTGCCCCCGTGCCCCGCGGGGCTGCTGCTGAATTCCGATCCGGCAATGACTGGCCTCTCTCCATGCTGTCGCATTCTGGGGCAGGGTTTGCCGAGCAGGGACACAGCAGTGGGGAGAAGAGGATTGTTTCTTTCTGGTCTAGAGGACCAAGGAGCATTTTTATTTTCCTGAGAAGTCTGGGCCTGACCTGCCCCTGTCTCTCCTGTCACAAGATGAGTTCCTTTTCCCCCCGTGTCTGTTGTCCTTTGCTCCCGCTCCGTCTGTCTGGGAGTGGGGGGGATGAGGGGAGATTTATCTCAACAAAATCAAAGAAAAATAAATTCTAGGGGGAGAAAAAAAGCCCTAAGAAAACCAAACCACAAAACATCCTTTCTCTTTTTTAATCCTCCACAAATTCTCATCTTCCCGGCCAATAGAAACACCCTCTAAACTTTCTCTTGGCGAGCAGAGGAATACATCCCAATTAAACAAAGCAGCACTGGACGGCTCTGCAGCCCGGTGGGTCCATGGGGTTATTTCTCCAAGGCCACCTTCTGAAATGCTTGGACAGTCTCACGTTGGCCCCTGCTCTGGGAATTTCTGTCGCATGCCTGAACTTGGCTGCGGTCGATGCCGCTGCCTTGCTCGATCCATCACGCTGACAGGCAGCTGCTGCTGCTGCTGGGAGCACCCTGCCCCTGAATGTGCTCCTGGGCCACCAGCCATGTGCTGAGGGGACTTGCAAGAGGGAGCGAAGAGTGTGAGGTCAGGAAGAGGGTCTGGAGCAGGCTGTGCTGATACAAGCATGAGGCAATACCCAGAAATGCACCCTCTTCACTCTTCCTGTTTCTTGTGTGAGTCCTTTTGGCGTTGCCCTGCACTTTCTCCCTGTTATCACATCACCCTAGAGTCAGGCTTCCAATGCAGAAATGCACCCAGGATTTTGCCTGGCATCTTAAAGCCTGATCCACCTGGCAATGAAATTTGTTGGACAAATAGTGGTAAGGAAATGGTGGAAGCTGAGCTCCACTAAAAAACAACTCCCAGTCCAACCAGAAAACCCAGTTCCTGGACCCCCTACAACTTCCAGAAATCCCTTTGTAGCAAGAGGGGCAACAGCTATTCCCTTCCTCAGTTATCCAGAGAATACACCAAAATGTGACTCCCAAAAATGCAGGTTCAGTAACCTTGCAGGTGGGTCTGGCAGAGTGGCTGTCATGGAGCTCTGTCCCCAACGTGTGTACAAAGCCAAGGGCCCCAGCTGCCACCCAGACCCAGAGTGGGGAGCCTGGGCACCACCTTCTCAAGGCCACTGTGTCTTTCTCTTCTTCCCATTAGTTTTGTGTCTGTCTGACCCACCCTCTCATCTTTCCAAAGTTCTGGCATGGACAGCAGTGGTGGACAGGTAGAACCACGATTGTAACGCCCTTTCCTGGCATCTCTTCAAGCAACAGGAACATCTTCTTTCCCCCTCCTTTTTATCAGTCAGGTCCCATCTCTTGAGATACAAATCCTGGTAATGCTCTGCCTCTTCTGAGCAGCGTTCCTTGCTCAGCAGTGATGGGCATTTCCTTGAGTATTTTATGGACTTGTTCCTGTTACTCAGCTCTTCAGCTCGTGAGATCTTGCAGCAATACACCAAGAGGTTAGGAGGGAAATGGCTGATTTTATCACTTTTTCCATTATAAATACCTTTCCATCTTTCCCCTGCCCTACCCTTCTTCCCTGAGGATCACAGCAAGTTGATATGTAGTTGCAATGGGCTATTCAGAAGCCTTATCTCATCCCTGTTTGAGAGAAACCTGGCAGGTTATTTTTAACATTTATACACATCTAAAAAATGTGAATGTGGTCTGCTGTGCTGTGAGCAATGAGCACCCCAGGGACCCTGGGTTGAAAAGAGAAACAGCTTCTAAATATTAAGTGGGAGGCACTTGACTGACCTCTTTTAGATAGATATGTGCTCACTACGTCATGTCCTCAGCTGGGACCAGGGCCAAGCTGGGGCCTCTGCCTTCTCCAGCATTGCTGGCTTTGGTCCTTGCTTCTCCTGAGGAAGGAGAGATGGGAACGTGCTCTGCCTCCAGGACACCTTCCCTGGTGTGCCTCGGTCCCAGTTTGCAGTGCCAGTGGTGGTGATGGAGGGGCTGCTGGCTGGGACACGGCTCTGGAGTGAAGCAGTGCTGGGAGATTGGCAAGGTTGAGGGGATCAGTGGTTAAAGCAGATGTTGGTGGCTGGGGTAACCACTTGTGTGTGTGTTTCCAGAGGGGCTGTAGGATTTGCAAACAGGTGATTATTTGTTTGCTTTTTTTTAATTAGACTCACTTGTGATTGCAAGCCAAAATGAGTAACTCAGGGGAGGCAAACACACAAGCTTTGGATCTAGCAGGGCTGGGTGGATTACCCTATTCCTCCCTCTTCTCCCCTTGATGTAAACCCTAATCTGGAGCTCTGGGACAAAGTGTCTTGTCCATCCCTGTGACTTATTACTAGTGCTGCCCCATCCCTCACCCACAGTGGTGGGGGCTCTTTTCTCCTCCTGCCATTAGAACAAGATCCCTCCAGGAAAGGCCACTGGATTGGCCTGGGTCTGTTGCTCTGGGTGTGCAAAGCTCTCTTCTTTCTGCACTCTGCAGAAAGCCCACCAGGCTGGGGTCAAAAGCCCAGGTTAGCCCAAAGCCACTATGGCAGTGCTAGCACTGCACTTAGATGTGGCTGTGCCACAGCCAAAAACTCTTGGCAAGCCAGGGGGCTGATGAATTGCTTGCACCATTTGCTGTCTAGGCTCTCCTGGTGTTTAGTTACATGGACTAGAAGGTACTCTCAGAAAACGAGGTTCTGCTCTTATCCCATGAGAGTCCTTTGTGTGAGCCTTTAGTATCTGAGGTTGTGGTTTATACAGCCAAAAAGGAGTTGACTAAACCAACGTCATTCCTCTCATCTTGTATGACATCCAATGGCTTAAATAATGCCACTGATGGAAAATCCCCTGCAGCCCTGGGGAGGCAGTCTCACCCTTTAAAACAAAACCAGGCCTCATGCCTAATTGTAAATTGCTGTCAGCTGAACATGGCCTTGGCTGAAATCCAGCCCTGATTGTATTTACAGCTATTCAGTTGGAGGACTGTGGCATGAATTTACCTTATCTCACTGGGAGGTGCTGGTTACAGCCCGGGTCCTTCCTTGCCCTGACTGCAATCAGTGTGGGCCTGTGTGCTGGGGAAGGCTCAGTGAAGAGCTCCTGCTCACTTACACCCTCTCCTATTGCCAGAGAAGGAAAAGTTCACCATTACCCAATTTCTGTGCCACCTCCTCCTGTTTGGTGAGAAAACCCCTTTTGAGGGAAGGTACAACACCCCCAAATGAGGAGAAGCCCTTCTCCCAGGATGATGGTTGCTGCTCCCAAGACAGGCAGATGGCTTGGAGGAGGGAGGGGGTCTCTGGCCTCTTGTGGTGTGTTTGTGCTGGTCCCAGTCCTTGGCAGTGCACAGGGCTGCAGTCTGCAGCAAAGAGCCCAGGGTGTCACTTGGAATGATGGTTTTAGTCTTACAGATCTGGGACTGTGAGTGCTCAAAAACACTGATGGAGAAAGTCACAGTTAGCAATGCTGGGGAAATGCCTGCTGTCTTGCTGGAGAATGAGGTTTTCTTGCTCCTAGAAAGTGGGAGAGAGCTCTGGTGGGGTCAGGAGAATGGTGGAAGAGAGAAACGTGGTGGGAAGAAGGACTGTGGGTTGTTCACAGTGACATTTCTGCTGTGTGGTGTGCACCTCTCCTGGCCTCACACAGAGATCTGTCCTGCCTCAGTGAGCCTGGCATCACTGCAGGTGCAAGGGAATATCTGCCCATAGTGTCAGGCACTATCACTAAGGCCAGTGCTGAGAGGAGTTAAAATAGAACAGTAAACAGTAAAATGTGAGAGAAAGGACTTATTTGACTTAGTGGTACACAAGCTATAAATCACCAAGCTTTTTGGGAGGTCAGATAACAGCTGCTAAGTGAAGAATAATCTTCTTTATTAGGTGATCTATTTATTAATCATTCATTATCCAACTAATCTTAAATTTCTAAGCTGTTCTCTGCACCAGCTGTTTCAGTAGGAGGCAGGACACTGGTGACAGCACCTGCTGGATCATGGCTGATTCCTTTGACTTTGTACAGCAAAGTGAGTGAGTTTGAAAACTGTGCCTGTGAAAGGCCCATGAAGAAAAAAACGTAATTTTCTGAGCCCCAGCCAAGCTGTGGCAGCTGCCCATGCTCATTCCCCTGGTGTGCAGCAAGCACGAGCTGTGAGGATCTGAGATTTAGGTCAATGTAAAGGGATGCCTCATTCCTGTTACTGCTTCCAGCTCAAGGGATACTTTTGGGCTCTGCTCCACTGCTGTGCAGTGATTTGTGAAGCTGAGGCTTAAGGCTGGGGATGAATAGACCTGCGAAATAAAAATGTCCCTCTTTCACTTGTTGTCTGCCTGGAGGAAATCTTCTGTGCGTAAAATGGGTCTGCTGATATTGATTTGGGATGTCTGTGTTTCTGGAGACTTCACCTTTCCTTGCTGTGAGTGTCAGGGTTTCATTTTCCTGCTGCATTGCTTGGCAGTGCAGTCAGCGCTGGGAGCTGCACATACAAGGGCAGAGCTGGCTTTTGAAAGGATGGAATGCCTTAATGGGCTTTCTGATATGAAAGCAAATTCCTGCAGAGGTCAGGTCTCCCGTGTGGATAATTTAGGGGGAACTGAAATGGAGAAACACCCCTCTAAAACTTTCAACCCAGAGAAATGTCACTGTGTCTGTACAGGGGCAGTAGAACACTGTGGTGGGTCAAGTCTCTGGCCTCCTGTGCTATCACAGATTGATAGAGTGGCTTGGGGTGCAAAGGACCTCAAAAATCATCTGGTTCCCACCCCTTTGCCATGGGTAGGGACACCCTCCAGAAGACCAGGTTGCCCCAAGTCCTGTCCTGTCCTTGAACACTTCCATCCACAGCCTGCACCCAGGACAAAATACCACCTTACATATTCTGGGTTGGAACTGTTTGTTATTGGAGCTTCCTGCTCTTTGGAAAGACTGTGTCAGTTCTCAGCAATTGCACCTTTACGTGGCAAATGCTCCAGTCTCCAAGAAGAGATTGCATTAAGGTGTGGACACTTGCAGGTGTTTTCTCACTGCCTGTCCCACCCTCGCATCAGGCTCTGAGTGAGTCCCCTGTACAGATGAAGGCTCCCTTAAGTGCTGAGATGAAAGAAAATTGACTGACAGACTTGAAATATTTATAGTGAATGCCTATGTCAGCATATAACACTTTTTTCCTCTCTACTGAAGGATGCTACACACCAAAATAGAACATATGGTAAATGGACTGGAAGAATTAACATTTGTCCTTCTGACTGCTAAAGATCTGTGCTATTCTGGGGGCTCGACTTGCACTCAACCTGCCACAGACATGGGGGACATCTGTTTTGGTCTGGCAAAAGCCAGTGGAGTTATGCTAATGCAAACCCCAAGCTCCTGCATGTGTGGCCTGATGGAGCTGAAGCTGCATGCAAACCAAATTACTTCTCCCCTCATACAGTGATGAAAAGCCCTTGTTCCCATCACAGGAAGTCCATGTGATCAAGCTCTGCTTGGCACATCTGGAAGTCTGGGCTGGGTGCATCTGTAGGGAAGAGGAGCTGTTCCAGGTGGGAGGGATGTCTGTGCCCTCATGCTGCTCCCAGGGAAGGGCCTGGGCTGCAGCAGACTTTGGTTTCAGCAAGCAGAGCCTGACCTGTTGGCAGGAGCTGGGACAGTTCTGACACGTGGCTGGCTTGTTTAGGATGGGATCAGTCTCTTGGATGTTAGTGCTGTTCCCTTATCTCTTGGCTGTATTCAAGGTGAACTGTCTTCAGCATTCAACAGCAGCTCCCAGAAATCTGCCTTTTTGGAAGGCTGGTACTGAGCTGCTGAAGCAGCTGGATGTACATCTGTGTGGTTTGGGGAGGGAATGCTGAAAGGGCTCCCGTGGTATTACCCATTCCAAGAAAATATTTACTCGCTTTGAAGATAGCATGTTTTGTCAGTCCAGCTTTGGGACAAAACAGACCTTCAGAATAAAGATCCCTTGTGTCCCAGCTGATTTCCAAAGCAGTGCAGGAGCAGGGCTATTAGTCTGGGTTGGGAGCCTTTGTGGAACCAAGAGCCGTTAAAAATAAGTGAAATATTTTTAATCTCACTTTAAGTAGTATGTCAATGGGACTGAACCCAGCTTGCACACCCTTATAACAAATACAAAAGCACAAAGGCAGATGAAATTCAGAATAATTTTCCCTTCCCTCCCACTCCTCCACACATCTGCCAGTGGTTTCTGACATGCTGTGGTGTGAGGACAGACTTTGGCAAATCCAGGGCAGTTCCCCAAAGAACAGGGTGTTAGCACATGTCTGTGTATGTTACTGATGAAAATGGAAAGTACAGCTGGGGAGGGCAGGAGGAGCCAGGCTGATGCCTTAACTCCTCGTTTCATGGTGGAGGGGGCAGGCTGGTGAAGGCTCTCCCTCAGGGGATTGTGAATAAAGTTGTAAGTCCCAAAAAACCCCATCTAAGAAGTCTTCGAGGGGTGCCCTTCCTCTGCCCAGCCCTGGAGCACATCCAGTGCTTTGCAAACCTCTCACTGCCACTGTCACCTCATTAATGCCCACAGCCTCTGTGGCCAACAACAGCACACGCCTGCTGCCCCACAGCTTTGAAACACTGCAGCACAATTCCATGAAATGTTCTTTTTTAGACACTTTTTCTTCTTCTCAGGGTGAAGCTGGGAGTTGTACCAAGGAAAAAAGAGAACAGCAAACGTCCTCCAGGAGGTCTGGCCACAGGACAATGGCCAGCACGTTTCAGTGGCTCCACACAGTCCTGTGGCCACATTGGTGGAAAGGCTGCACAGGGAGTATTTTAAATCCATGTGAAAGCTCAAGTGCCTTTTCGCACTGGCTAGTTAATTTGAAATCTGGCATGTATTTGGATTAATGTTTAACCCTTCAGTCTCTGTCTCTGGCAGAACAGCACTAGAGATATCCAGCTGCCTTAAGATGTGAAAGTTGATGCCCAGAGAAGCTAGTGCTGCGTGCAGGAACACTCTTCCCATCCCTCAGCAGAGTGGTCCAAAGGATGGAGCATCTCAGCTGCTGGGAAATGTTGAGATGAAGGGGAGTAAGTGCTCTCACTTCTTTGACAGTGTCCAGATTATTGGCTTGGCACACAACCAAACAGCTGAACTTGGGCTTCCCCAGTGCATCAGAGGGCAAAACCACAGCTCTGAAACCTCAGTCTCTGCCCTGTGTCTTCACTTGCACCGAGTGGTTTGGCTAGGATCTCCTGAACCATTTTGCATGCTCAGCAGGAAAAGTGAGGGGGTGAACAAGGAGAATTTCAGCTCAAAATGAGAGTTTGTTGCTGCCTCTTGGCTTCTGTTGACTTCAGCTCCCACCACTTCCCTGTCTCCTCCTCAATTATAACTTGTCATGACACTGCGTGGAACTCACTCAGTTGCTCATGATGATTTTTCTATGATGTTAAAGCCAGGATCATATTCACCGAGTCTCACTTTTTCTGTAAAAGCCATGAGCAGGAGGGATATAAAACGGGATACAGGATTCATCTGTGTGGGACAGGTGATGTGTGTCTTCTGGAAGGGCTGCTCAGTGCCTGCCCCACTTCCCCTAATTCTGCATGCAGGCAGCACAAAGGAAGAGTAACTTGTTGAACTCCTTGCAGATCTTGCTGCTCACACATGATGTCTACCAGCTGTTGTTTTCCCAGTCTTACTGGCCTCTATTCTTTGATTTCAAAGCTCAAAAGGTGCTTCTCAGATTTTACCATATCTGTAATGGGGTATGTCAATATTGAGCCTACAGAGGACAGAGATTTATTTTATTTTGCAACAAAATACTCCTTTAGCAGTGAGCATTGTCTTCCTGAACACCAGTTCAAACCATGTATGAATGGTGTCCCAATTTAGACACAATTCTGTGTCTCCAAAGCCTTCTGGGATGATGTTGCTGGAAAAATATTCCTGCGGCCACTGTTGTGCCAATGTTTTAATCCATCTTTTAATAAACTGTAACTGAAGAACAGAGTGTGGAATTCATCAAATGGTGTGTTGTACCTCACTGGGGAGCGGGGTGTTGGAGCCAAAACTGAAGGCAGCTGTTGCAACTGCTGCCTGTAATTCAGCCTCACCAAAATATTGACTATTGTTACTCGTGCCCCAACATGGAAAGCATTTAGCTCAGTGTCGGTATTGGCAGCACTGCCATTGTTGGAGTCAGGCCTCTGGAGTCAGTGGAGCGAGCTCAGCCCCCACAGATCTGGGGGGAGCTGGGGTTAGGTGGCTGGAGAGCGCTCCCTCGACGTACACAGCAGCCTTTGAAACGCCATGCAGCCCGTGTCGATCATCTGTTCTTCATAGAGACAGGGGAAGAGTTATTATGAGAGAATAATTAAACCAGCTGAAAGGAGCAAAGCGTTGGCAGACTGCAACCTCCCTGCACAGACCACACAACAGCTTGCTGGGATCAGCAGAAAGGGCCGGGGAGCCCCGGGGGAGGCCCGGGAGGGAAGCTGGTGTGGTCCTGCAAGACCCTTCTCTCACCCCATGCTGGAGCTCAAACCCGACCACGCCGATGCTCCCCGGAGCTGAGCTGATCTCCAGCCACAGAGATGTGTAGCTCAGGCTTCCGAGTGCTTCCTATGGATGGAAGGTCCAACAAAGAAAAGTCTGATTTGGTCTTGTCCAACAAAGAAAAGTCTGGTTTGGTCCTAGGGAAATTTTTTGCACTGTGAGAGTTATCAAGCGACGACACAGGTATGAATCTCAGTCCTTGGAGATGTTAAAAATTCTGCTACGAAAAATGCCCTGCAGCCTGATCTAAGCTGGCTTTGTCCTGAACAAGGAGTGACCTCCAGAAGTCCCCTACAGCCTCAACTATTCTGTCATTCTGTGCTTCCACCAGCTGGTCAGGGCACAAACTGGCCTTTCTGGACACGTGTCACCTCTTTATTTTGTGTAAGAGACAAAGGGACCCTCTTGATTAAATATTGGCCTGGTGGGGACTGTGAAAGTTACCCACTGGTCACTGGGGTTGTGTTGGGAACCAGTGTTTGGCCATTGTCCACCACCAGAAAAAATCTCCACTTGAAGACTCTCAAGAGATTCACATCTTTTCTTGGTGGCTGGGTCAGATGGATAATTGCCTTCACTCTTTGAAACACATCTCCTCTTCCTTCAATTAGAATTGTGTTTGAATTCTAAAGCTGCCGTTTCGGGTTTGTAGCTTTACCTGACAATTTATTCTAGGAGAGGCTACTGAAAACCCTCTTCTCCTCAAGAAGGTGAACTCCTGTAAGTCTCAGTGTGATATCTTTAGCTTGTGACAGAAGGGTAATTCTCTTCACTGCTATCAGTGGGGGACCAAGAGCAGGTAAACTGCTGTTGCGTGGTAACACCTCGCACAGCAGCTCCTTGATTTGCTCTTAGCTCTTAATCTCCACAATGAAATTGTGTGAAATCCATTTCTCTGTTTAGCTGGTATTTGCTTCCTTCTCTGTGCTGAGGCATTCCAAGACTGTGATAGCAGCACTTCTGCCTGTGCCTCTGCTCCAGGCACCAGCCTGTGAAGGGCTGAGATGGAGAAGAAAGAGGGGCTCAAAGATCATTGCTCCAGGGAGTGAAACCAGCCTTGTGGGATCTTCCATGGTGGTGTGTCCCAGGGTCAAGTTCTGCCACGGGTGGCCTGGGCAGGGCTTGTCTCACCTGACTCTTCCTAGCCAGCCTGGGGACCAGCAGCCTGGCCAGGGCAGGGTTCACTGCTCTTCTCACTTCAGAGTGGAGGCTCCGCGTGCCCTGGGCTGTGGTGCTGGTGGTGTAGATACACTCTGGGTAAAAAATGAGCTGTCTTCCTGTCCCACAAACGAGGATCCCAGAAGTCCTGTTAGGAGTTGGTAGTCAAAGAATTGTTCAACTGTAGGGTTGCAAGCCAGTCTATGAAGCAGTTTCAAGGCAAGGCTGTAGGAAATGGCTGGTGCCTCTGTTCTGGCTAAAATGCCCTCAGAGACATCCCCACCTTCACTTTAGAGCTAGAGAAACACAGGCTCAGGTTTTGTAAGTTTAGTCAGTGTTGAAAACGTGGATTTTTGCTCTTCTTTCCACACTCTGTGGTCTGTATGGTCTGGGATGGAAGCACAGGTTGTTAGGGTGAAAAAACATAGTTGTTCATAATTGTCCCAGTGTCCCTTACCCTGGTGGAAATCCCTGGTGTCAGGACAGGTCTCCCTGCCATGCAGCACTGTGTGACCTCAGAGGACAGATTTCAGGTCCAGTGTGCCCCTGGAGATAGCTGAAGATGAAAGTGATGACTGGAGAAGCTGAGGCTTGCAGGGGATGCAATCCCCCTCCTTTCTGAGAGAAAAGGGAATACTGAGCCTCTGACATATTCCATGTTTTACACATGTCATGGCACAGCTGGAATTTGTTCCCACAGTGGTATTTCCTGTCCTGTTTCCTCCTTGGTAAAATACATGTTCATCCCAGCATTCATGGTGCTGGTGTAACTGGGAGAAGGACGAGGCTGCAGCCACTGACCCCAGTGCTGCCTTTCCCTCCCCTCTGAGGAGTCCTTGGACTGATACAGCAGAGCTCAGAAATCAAATTCTACTCCCATCACAGCTGGGAAAACAGGGCACAAGGATGTAGTCAGGTCCTTTAAGAAGATTATTCAGCTTTTGAAGTGTTTGTATCCACTAAAAAAATCTGTCTTTCATTTCTCTTTTCCCCCCAAATAATTTTTAATAGTGTAGGAACCTCTTAACCTCGTTTTATAGTGAACTATATACTGAGGAAAGATTGAGTTTAGAACCATGAAATCAAAAATAAATGTTTCCTGGAAAGCTGGCAAAACAAAAATGGACTCCAGGGTTTAATTCTTGCTGGCTTTCAGCTATTTCCAGGGTCTAGATAGACAAAATGAGACAAAAACCCCAACATATTGTTGTCATTCCCTGAATATTGCAACAGGACTCTTGTGTCTACATTGGCCTGAGCTTCAAGTCTTGGGTTCACCTTTTATAATTCAGCGTGCTTGGAAGTAACAGTGATATCCTGCTTTGGTGGGCTTGCATGCAGCACTAACTCCAGTCCACTAATTCCAATTACCAAGAGAAGGAACAGAGCAGTCTCTGCAGGAAAACAAATAACCTATCACTTTCTCTGGATCATCTCACACTTAGCTCTTCCCAGCCATTAGTTTAAGGACTCTAATTAAATTCTTCGTGGAACTCCTGATTATATACCCCACGTGCAAATAGCTGTTTGTGCTGTGTTGCCAGAGGACCTCAGAGCTGACAATGCCTCCAGCAAACTCCAGCTTCTGGGAGTTCTGGGAGCATCAGCTCCAGTTCCCTTCCTCAGTTTTGACAATACACAGCAAATTACCTATTTTGGCTTCTTAGGCCTCTGTGAAATTGTGACCTTTGGAAGAAAATAACCTCAATACTTAGAGCTCACAGAGAAGAGGTGGGCAACAGGAAGGTATCAGAGCATCTCTCTGAGGATCTTCAGGCAAGGGAGACTGTTGCCCAGAAAGCAGAAGACAGGACCAGGATATTGCAGAGATTTTTATTTCAGGACTGATTTTCATGTAAATATGGATGACAAGGAGGTTTGGGTCCTAGACAATTCTTCTGCCCGTGGATCATGATGGTGAATGCTGGGACACTGCCCTTAAGCACTTGGCGAGAAGTTCCAAAACGAGAGCATGGGACTGACATTTCTAGAGCTTGTGACCTGAAGAAAGGCTACCTGTGGTAGTAGAAAGTGGACTGAGCACAACTTGGTATTAGAAGGAAGACACATTATTAGAAACTGGGTTTGAAGGAGACCAGTGGCAGAGCTGTGAGTTTGGAGAAGCCTCTGTACACTCACAAAGTGTATAAAATGAAAAGTTCTTTCACCTGGTGGAGTGTTTTTTGCATCCCCAAGGTCTCCCAGCTTTATAAAATTTTGGTCTTCAATGCTCTCTGGCTGTCAAGCAAGACAGAAGAGATTTGGTCAAGCAGTCTTTCCAAAGATCCTAAATCTCCTGGACTCAATCTTCTCTGGTGTGCTATGATGTTGGGTCAAAGCATTCTCCAGTCTCATAGAAAATGTCACCTCACCTGCTGACTAAACTGTTAAACCAGCACTTTCTACTCAGCAACTTAAACCATCTTACTTTTTCTCATCTGAATGAGCTTGCAGTAAACATATTTAACTCTCCTGCTCCTAAATGCCACTTCCAAATCCTCTCTGCTGTCACGCTTAAGGAGCTTGGTGATAATTTTGTGACTTCCCGTGGAGAAAGGGAAGGGTGCCTGAATGCTGTGCAATGAAAGCTCTAATTTTTTCTGGCAGGTACGAAACATGCTGCGGTTTTCATTTAACCCTGCAAGAGAATGACCTGTATGAATAATGGATTCAAGGGAAAGTTTAGAAAATGGAAAGTACAGAGGTTGCCATGCTCTGGCTTCATGTTGGGGCCATCTGGTTCCTGCGATTAGTATGAAATGCTGTTGCTGGTAACAAAAGCACAGAGTGTGTGTGGGGGTAGAACTGCAGAGCCTCATGAGTGCCTGGTGTCAGTGATTTGTTTGGCAACTGGTGCTGGGCAGGTGGCAAGAGTGAGGATTGTGTCTCACATAGGCAGGTAACCCAAACAAACTCCTTTCACCCCGTGCACTTGCACACTCACCTCCTTTGGATACTCTGGCAGCGTGAAAGAGCCATAAAACTCATGGATGTGACCATGGGACATACCCAGGTTGTGGACTGGTTTTTCCTGGTGCTGTGGAGCTTGTGCAGAGCCGACACCAGGAACAGCCTCCCCTTGTGAGGCTGAAGCAGATGTGCTGGGCTGCCAGAGCTGACACCACAGGCTCTGTACAGACACAAATCTTTGCTGGTTCTCGAGCCACAGCTGAGCTCAGGTGCCCACACCTGTGCCAAACCCGTGTTTGCATCTGCTTGTCTCGTGCTGATTTGTGCAGTGGTGCTTGTTGCTCCTTGAATCGAGTCCAGCAACTCTGGACACTCCCTCCTTCCCTGTGTTCAGGTGGTCACTGCCCTGGGCAGTGTTGGCTGTCCATTCCCCACTGCAGAATTTTCTTGATGCTGAAAGGAAAGGAAGAACTTGGTCTCTTCTCATTGTTGCCTAGAAAAATCTCGTCCTAAAAAAAAAGAAAAAAATGAGCGTGAAAACATATAATGCCACTCTCGTGAGTGTCTCTTTGCTCCTTTTTTTTTTTTTAAGAGATTTAGAAACAGGAGGTTCTTTCAATACATTTAGCTCTTAAGTGGTGCCTGCCAGTTACATCTCTCCTAAGCTGGCAGTCATTTTCCAAAACAAAAGCTTTTACCTTTCCCCCTATGGCTTTTCCCTATTATGGTCAATAAAAAATGCAATTGTAGAAAAGATTTCTCACCTTCCACACTGTGTTTGTTTTACATATCCATATAGACTCATACAAACACATGCACTCTGAACCCCCCCAATGAAGCTCTTACCTGCATCTCTGGATTTTAAATCTTACAGTTACCATGCAATTTGTAGCTGAGTGTTATTTTATAAGCCCCAAATCCCAGGGTATTCACTCTAATGTCATCATAAACATACCTATATTTTAGGTCATCAAGAGAAAAGCTACCAGCTTGTCACCCAACAACAACATTTTTATTCTGCAGTGCTTCCCATCTGTTAATCTCTGCTGTGAACTGGCTGCTATGATAAACAAACTGTGCTTTTTCTTGGGCCTGGCTTTATCTGCACCTCCCAGGGGATTTGAAGGAAAGATCACATAGAGGCACTCAGGGGCAGTGGAGAGAAGAGGTTCTTCCTGGGCTGGGATCCCTGAGGTGCACAACAACTACAAACCTCCTAAAGTTTCCAATGATTCCCAAAGGGGTGGCTGTTGCCCAGAGCTGACTACCACAGCTTGAAAACACTTCACCAAAAAGCTTTGCCAGCACCTGCTTAATTTTGGGGCTCTGTTGGATGCAAGCACATCTCTCATGTATGTCTGATGGAACACACTTTACTGCTGGTGTGATGTGAGGGGATGAGCCATATGAGACCCCCTTTCTCGTGGCACAGGAGCACCCATCACCCAGCCCAGCCCTTGCCCAGTGCAGTTCTGCTGCCCAAACAGTGCTCACTGCACAGGGCCAGGCAGACAGCATGGCTCCAGACTGCAAATCTCCTCCAGGAGTCAAGCTCCCAGCCTCAAGAGCATGGAATCCATCAAGCCTGGAGGATGTGAGACCTCTAGGCCATTATTAGCTGATACGAAGCTTATAAAAGACTCTGTAAATCAGCCCCTGATAAATAATTTCACGAGTAAGGCTGTGGTGGTGCAGAGCTTGTTTGGTGTTTGATAGCCCCTGTAACGCCCTGCCAGGGGGATTAAATGCTATCACTGTGTTTCAGGTATTTTACAGTGTGCTGGGAGGGGTGTGTGTGGTTCCTGTTTGTTTGTTTGGTGAGGATTTAGTGTGAGAAACGGGAGAGTCAGGGAGATCCCACACATGCACATATAAAGGGGAGCAGGCTCTGGGGGACAGGGGCTGATTGATGCTGCGGGACCAACCTGCAGAAAGTGACCTGGGCATGTTCTAAAATCTGTTTTGTATATTCTCTTTTGTCCAAAGCTCGCAGGCTTTGATCTCTGATACAAGGGTGCCTCACATCTGAAAGTGTTCAAGGCCAGGCTGGATGGGGCTTGGAGTAACCTGGTCTGGTGGAAAGTGCCCCTACCCGTGGCAGGGGGTTTTAAAAAGGTAGTCTTGAAGGTCCTTTCCAATCCAAACAATTGTATGATTCTAAGTTGCACTCCTGCTCTGACACATCTCTCCTGACTCTCTGGCTGTGCTGTTTTGCTGTGCTGCCTCCAAGCCAGTAAGTTATTGCCTTCCAGAAAAGTCTTCAAAACAGTGTGAATCATTTTCATACGATGGGTGTTTTGTTTCCATGGTTATTAGAGCCAGGTTCGCTAACATCCATCCTTCCCTGGCACAAAACATTTCTGTTGTCTTTGCAGCTTGGGTATTTGTCTGGGCTCCTGCTACTGCTCCAAGATAAGAAATGTTTTTAAAGGAAAATATAAACAAGAGGTATGAAGTTCCCAGTTTAGAAACTAAGAGGGGTATAAAATCAACACGGTGTTCTTCAGAAAATGAGTAGGAAGGTTTGAGTCAGGCATAGTCCAGCTCATCACCTGAAGATGTTGTCCCTGGCAATGGATAAATCTCAACCCCCATTGAAAATGCCACTTTGATTGGCTGGTTTGAAACAAACACCCAGCTCCTTGGGAGAAGACTCAGTCTCCAAAGCAGAAGTGGCAGATTCTCACCTACAGCTGGTGCAGAGGAGTAGGAGGGAATCAAGGAGAAGGCTATTTCTCTTGTTTAATCAAACCATTGCTGATTATACAGCTCTGCTTGGGCCCGTTCCAGGTCCATTAAAGTAAATGGAAAATCTTCCCTTGACACAAAGAGGAGCTGGCCCCAGCTCCAGGGATTAAATAGTGTACAGGTGGATCTTCACAGGGGAACAAATCATGATCCTGCTGAGCCAGTCCCTGATGAGTTCATTTTACATTTTTGTCATTTGCTGGCCTTATGTGGTTCATGTGCTGCCTCGTGCTGTTTGGCTTGTGGGCAGCTACAGTGGTCACAGTGGGCCTTGTCCAGCTCAGGTTGGTGCTGAGATCTGGGGGCACCAGCTGCAACACCCATGGGAACATGTGTGAGCCCTGCTCCAGAAATGGAGGGGCTAACCCCACAGTTCATCATAAGATGCCAACTTCTGGACGAGGTGATGCCTTTCTGTGTGTTACAGAAGTCCTGGTTGGTAACAACCACTTCTCTGTGAGCAGCTTTCTCTGAGACACAGAGAGCTGGCACCAGAGAGGGATCTTAGCTGGGCCTGGCCAGCTCACCCAGTGTAGCACCTGGGAGCTCTGCATAAATAGTAAATATTGAAGGGAGATGACACAGATATAGAAGAATATAGCTGGGAAATGGCTTCTGTGAATGGAGCAGTAAAAGCAGCAGATTTGATTAGAGAAAATAGCTTTAAGTGCTTCTTGCTTTTCCCAAGGGAAGGCCTTTCTGCAGGTTTTTCTTCCTTCCTGCTTCCCCCTATTTTCTTGCCCTTTATAGTCTTTACTTTTCCTCCTTCAGTTCAGAAGCCTTCCTTTTCCTTGACCAACTACAACCAGCAGAGCCAAAGTGAATTTTTCATTGTTTATCTTTTAGGTCAGAGGCTGGCAGCCAAACACTCTCCTGAGATCAGGAAAGCCATCCTGAGGGCTCTGCCTCAGAGCACATGGTGACTTCAGGAACACAGGAGGCATTTCCACAAGTTTCCAGCCTCCTAGGAGGAGCCCAGAAGAGCCCCAGATCATCTGTCTGTTCTCAGCAATCTGCATGACTTGCTATGCCACACACTGAGCAATCAACAGCTCTGCACACGCAGTTGGTGCACAGGAGGAATCTCCTTGGAGAGATGTAAACACTGGTGAGATGGGCTAGGAAACATCTGTGTGGCAGCTAACGGTGGTTACAGAGGTACCTCATGAAGCAAACCTCACTGCAGCCATAGAAGAACATCATCAGAAGGTGTGAAGGACCTGCCTCAAGTCATGGAAATCTCTGGTGGTTGGTGCTCCAGAAAGAATTCCTGGAGCATCTGGTGGCACGGGGAAAGGCAAGCGCCCTTGCCTGGACAGCGAGGGGTCATGAGAAGAGAAAAAAACCCATCAGGATGTTGTATTAAAAGCACATCTGTGCACAGCCTGGAATGGTAAATACATTTTCAGACTCCGCTCATAAAGCTGCAGTGTTTAAAAGTGCTGATAAAGTGCATTCCAACGTCCCTGAAGTATTGCAGTGTGCCACACACGCTACGCAGTGTTTATCCGGGAGACGGCCAGCGCCGCGCGGAGCGGCCGCAGATGAATGGGCTGTATGTGTGCAGGGGAAGGAGTCGTGGGTTGTCACCAGGAAATGGGGCTCAGCTGGCTTGTCCTGGCCCTAGAGACACTGGGGCACTCCATTTCACTGTGCCCAGAACAGGCTGGGGAGCTGGCTGGCACAGCAGGAAGGGACCAAGCAGCTCCCAGCCTCCCTCACCACTGCCCCATTTGTACGGGGCGTAACAGTCCATATGATGTCTGTATGCAGCCCATAACAACTGCCCCACTTTTTAAGAGAGGAGTTCACAAATTCTGGGGTTGGTGCTGTTCTCTCTCCTGTGCCAGGTCTTTCTTGTAGGTTTATTATCAGTCGTCATGCCACTGAATTCCTCTTAGGCTGCCCTTTCTATTCTGCCCTCTCCTCGTGCACTCATGAGCCTTGGATGGGGTGTTGCTGCTCTCAGAGGAGCTGTTTTCTCTCCCCTGGCTCACAGAGGAGCATCCATTCTTCCCACCATATAAGAAGACCATTTAGACTCTTTATTTAGTTCCTCATTCCTTTGAGAATGGTTTGGAATAGAAGTTTCAAAGCTCTGTTTGCAGCACAAAGCAGGAGGTGAAGATGGATGGTTTGGAAAGCAGCTGCAGAGTTGGGCCAGCACCTTTCTGAGGCTTGGCTGTGCTCTGGCTTTAGGGGAAGCTGTGATCTATTACAAACTTCAACAATTTGCAATACAAGTTTTGGGCAAGGGCTGCTGAAGAGTTTATCATGTAAGACAACATTTCGGAATTGAAATGCCTTGCACCATGCAGTGTTGTGAAGCATTTCTTGCTGCTATTTGGGCTGTCACTCTCTAATTAAGCATCTTTACAATAAATTGGTTAAAAATGACTGGATCTGGAGGGAAAGAAAGCAACGGAGCTTGGGAAGGAGCTGAATTCTAGAAGGTGATTGTGTAGGAGAGAGGGAGAGGAGAAAGTTCCAGTCTAGAGGGGCTGCAGGAGGAATGGCTGAGGCTGGAGATGGGGAAAGCTGCAGGGGAAATGGTGTAATGTCTTGGTCCTGCCTGAGCAGGGGTGTGGGAAGGAGTGACAGAGGTGGTGAAGGTAGAACTGGGAGACAAACAGAAGCCAAGAAGAGACATTTCAGACACAGAAGACAGCCGGGACACAGCAGTTTCTTGTGACATAAGCTGCAAAAATGGCAG
Source organism: Promerops cafer (assembly GCA_013398275.1). Taxonomy (NCBI): domain Eukaryota; kingdom Metazoa; phylum Chordata; class Aves; order Passeriformes; family Nectariniidae; genus Promerops; species Promerops cafer. The sequence goes on along the minus strand of VZSE01002207.1, from coordinate 86,581 downwards.
GCAAAACATTGAATGTGAGCTTGCTTATGATGCCCAGTTTCCCGAGTCTGATGTAAGTGGATATAACTCCCCAGGAACTTGTAACTCCTCATGTCTTGCACCTCTGGAGCATAATTTCCTGGCTGCTGACATCTGTCATGCCACCTCACGCTCGCGGTGCCACCCCGCCACCTGCCCAAATTCACTCACACTTCTGCTCCTACGAAATGTATGAATCATAACTTCCATGCCACGGCTCTCTGCAAGATGGTGCTTCCAGAAATAGCATCCTGCAAGCCAAGAGACGTGAGATTGCCTGTATGGTGGTGGAGGCCCGAAGAGAGGGAGCGCTGAGGCAGCGTGAGGAAAACAAACCACCCAGCGGGGCGGCGGGAGGAAGGGAAGAGCTGTGCAGGATCCAGTCCTTCACTGGGATTTTTCTTAGTTTGAAAGTTGAAACTGTCAGAGTCCCAGTGCGTGATGAGGTTTGGAAATGGGTCCTCTATGGATTCACTAACATTTTGAACCAGGCTAATGGAGGAGAAGTGTTCCAGCTGAAATACAGTGTGATATTTTAATGTCACTTCATAGAATCGCAGAATGGTTTGGGCTGGAAGGGAACCTCAAGATCATCCACTTCCAACTCCCCTGCCATGGGCAGGGACTTTCCACTAGCCCCGGTTGTTCCAAGCCCAGTCCAACCTGGCCTTGAGCACTTCCAGGGATGGGGCATCCACAGCTTCTCTGGGCAACCTGTGCCAGGGCCTCAGCACCTTCACAGTAAAACCTGCAGCATTTCCTAACACAAATCCCTTTTTTCCTGGTGTTGGTTTCACATTAGAATTTCTAGTAAGTATTCTTTTAACCAGCTCTAACCCAATCAGATGTTCTATAAATGCATTTGCTATTGGAAACTCTGTAAGGAGCATCTTCTGAGGTGTGGAATAGCCATTAAAACTGTGCAGCTCGTGCCATACTCGTAATTTATTCCTAATGCTTTGACTTCGTCCTCATCCACATGCTGTTGTTTATATTCCCTGGCCAAGTCCTCTAACATGTGGTAAACTATTTCCATATGAATTGATCTTAGCCGAGTCCTAATGCACACTCTTATTTTTGGTAAATCAGTCTCACAGGTACCCATTAGAAGCAGAGCTATATTTATATGAATATTATCATGTATTAAAAACGCCAGGGCCTTAGAGTAAATTTTGAGCTGAGGCTAAATCACAGTGTATTACCCATCTAACCAGCTGCAATGTGTGTTTTGCTTAAAAATGGTTCCAGGTATACTGTTTTTGTGTTGCTATGTCAGGAAGACAAAAGATGCTTTTTCACTGCATAAAGGAAATGTTATTTGGAGAAATCGTTCTGCTTTTCATAGGGTAAATACTTTTTAGGCTCTGTCATTTCAGTGATTATATCCACTTTTCTAAGCAGGTCCTCACCTGATGCATTTCAGGAACACAGATGGATATCATTGTGCCCTATTTACTGCCAAAATTTGCTCTTCTCCTGACATGTAAGTGCTAGTTTGGTATAGCACCACCAGGGATGAATTTAGCATATCAAATACACCTGCCAAAGCAATGAGGGGGGAAAAAAGAGGTAGGAAAAATGGGAAAGAGGTATGAAAGGCAATATTATTTTTCCTTTAATAGCTGCTATTTAATTCTGCTCACTCGCCTCTACTTTCTGTTCTGAAGGCTTAAAAGCTGTATTGTATGAAATTAACCAGTGAAAGTTCCACATTTGCCAGATGTTCTGCTGAGTAAAACCCTCAGTAAAGATTTTTGGAAGGTCACTTCCCGGAGAACCAGCCTTTCCCCTGCCATCCAAATCGAGGTCTGGACTTGCTGAATCTTTTGATCAAACACTATCCGCAGTTTCTCTAAGTCAGTATTTATTCCTGTGTAGGGCAAGGAGCTGGACTTCGATGGACCTTGTGGATCCCTCCCAGCTCAGGATATTCTGTGACTGGTGCACAGAGGAATGGAGAACTGACCAGCCAGGGAGGCAGCGCCATTAGAAGTCTCTCTCACTTAATTCCTGCCAGATATTAATTAGTAGGCTACCATCACATTCATTTCATAAAATGAATTCGAAATAAACTGTGTGAGAGTCTCTATAGAGAAGGTTTGTGGTCAGACCGAAATGCCGGGAATTTCCGCAGCGTTTGCAAGTCTTCAGGAACAATGGGGAGGCAGGGAAAAGGCCGATAAAAACTCTCCTGGCTGTCGCAATCGCTATCGGGGATGTTTCAGCTGGCAGGGAAGCCGGGTGGTCTGAAGAAACTGGGTAGGAAGCTCTGCTGGAGTTTCTCTCCTGCACGAAGCATGGAGGTTTGGCTTTTCTGGGTTTTAGTGGGGAAAATATTTTTTTTTTTTTTTTTTTTTTTCCCAGTGAGGTTGACCAAAGCCAGAATCACAGGATCATAGTATCTTAGAATGGTTTGGATTGGAAAGAACCTAAAAGATGACCTAGTTCCAATCTCCCTGCTATGGCAGCTGGCATTTTGGGGGGGGGCAAGTGTTAGCTCCATGCCAGTGCTCCGTCAGACACAGCTCTGACCATCTGACTTAAAAGGACCTGGAAAACAGTGTGGAAATGCCCGGGAGGAAATAGCTGTCCTGCAGCACTACAGATGCCAAAGCAAAGTGTTAGCTCTACATGTGGCAAAACCCGCTGCTCCCATGCCCTAAACGAAGGTGGGGAGAACATGCAAATCGTGTCCTCATCAAACATTTAGAAATGAAAATACAACAACTTTGAAACCGCAGGAGACTTTTCCGGATTATTCATCCTGTAGCAGTTTTGTTCCCAAGAACTGAATGCCCGTGCTAGGCAGAGGGCCATCCTCCTAACTGGTATCAATCAGCAACAGCTCCATTCATTCAGATGGGCCACATTTAGCCCATCTGGACATTAATTTGTCTTTCTGACAAGACTTGAACGCTCACTTTGACGTGCTCGGGAGCTGAGGCTGCCAGCAGTTGTTTCTTTCCTTGGCAAACCTTCCCAGTGCTAACACAAGCACTTTTTCCCCCTTACAGCATGCACAGGCACCACAGAAGGGCTTAGTTGCTGGTTGTAATGATCTCATGTATTTCTGGAGCTCAGCCTTTTACGAGGGTGGTGCCTGGGGTGCAGACAGATGGGCTCTGCCCACCTCTCCTCTGGATGCTTGAGGGATCTCCCAGGTCTTTCCCTGCAGCGTAATTTTGAATTGTGTCTCTTTTATTTGTCTTTTTCACTCATTACCTGCTGTTCACCGTGGGGCTCCTCGGGGCTTTCTTGTTATAAATTTGATTTGGAAGTAGAAATTGGAAATAGAAATCAGTGGTTCTGCGATTACAACAAGGAGGGAATGTGTCCCAAAGGCTAGGTGGATGTGGTTTGACTCAGGCTCTTGATACAGAGCTGGAAATTAAAACCATTCTCTACTGATGTCCCTTTGGATGTCTACAAGAAAAAGACTACCTGGCCCTTTTCCTGGAGATGAGGCTCATCAGGGAAGCAGCACATGTGCTGATGTCTGGAAAAATAAGCAGGCATTGCTAGCAAGGTGAGAGAGTACTTTTATTGAGAAAATTTAAAGAAATATGGTTCTCTTCAATAGCCATATTTTAAATTGAAGGGAGAAAAGTTTTCTGTGTAATGAGATTGAGGCTGATATTAAAGATAACCTTAAATGTGGCCGGAAAGAAAATCAAATCCCTTGCCTCAGTTGTGAGTAAGGCAGTGAAGTGAATATTTAAGGCAAAACCAGGTATGGGAGTGATAATGAGGCTGCGGGTGCCAAAATTACTGCATTCATGAGAGGAGCCAATTTTAGACTTGACTGCTCTTGGACTGGTGGCAAGGGGACAGAAACAAGGCAGAAAATCTCCAGCCCAGAGCATGGAAAGTGCACATTCAGGAGCAATAGTGGCTCTTCAGTGCATCAAACTGGGGAAGTGGATGACGACTGAAGGTACAGGAAAGACAGCTCTGTATATAAGAAGGAGAGATGGAAGCCCATTGCTGTCACCCCAATTATATGGGTATAAATGAAAAATACAGCATGAAGTTAAATAGAAAATTGGAGAGAATGCAGCCCGAGTCTAGTAAAGACAGGTTGTGATGTATAAACCTGATATCTTTGATAAACAAATGGATTTTTCTAGACGTAGATTAGATCTATGGCATTTCCTAGCTGGATTCAGTGAAGTGAATATTGTGCCTTGTGAAAAATGGCGAGGTGAGCTGACAGGGGAAGAATACTACAAGAACTGGAGGTAAGGGGATATAAAAATGTCTAAAAGGAAGAACCAGTGGATTTTGCTAAAAGGTGAATTTGGGGGGGCGGGTGTGGGGAAATTGCTGGGGAAGTCCCTCAAGAGCTGGCCTTGAAATGAGGTCTAATTTGTTGTCAGTGAGCATGTGACAGCTGGGACAGCACGGGCTGTCCCTGACACAAAGTCCTGGAGTATCTTCTGGGGAGAAGTGGGTGACTTTGGAGAGGGAAGGAAGAGTGCTGGGATGGGACAGCATGGCTGCAGAATCGTGGGAGTTCCCACTAAGAGGGCCCAGTTCCCTCGTTTGGATAGAAAAGGGAGAAAAGAGGTGCCTGTGGGAATTACTACAGTCCTGAAATATTAGGAAGTCTGGTGTGGAAAAGAGGTGACTGGAGCTCATAAGGGCAGAGAACAATGAGATGACCTGGTTTGCTTGGCATGGAGCTGAGTTCAGACTGAGTGCATAGTGGGAAACAAAGCCAGGGACAGAAAGAGATGATGGTGTTAATAAAGGACGTGTCCACTTTGTCCACAGTAATTTGTCTCTTGCTGATCCAGGTGGGAGAATCACACCTGGGGCAATGCAGGGGATCCTTTGGTCCAGATGGTCTTCAGGTACCAAAAGCAGCTGCAAAAAGGAAGGAAACAAACCAAACCTTGTTGGAACCCTGGTCACTGAGAATTTTAGGCTTTCTGTGCTGACAGGCACTGACCCTCAGGAAAGCACTGCATTTGACCTGAGGCCATGGAGAAGGCTTCCAAAATTGAGTGATAGCACTGGGATTATGGGTGTGTAGTTTGAATAGGGGTGTGTAATATCACAGGGTGGAAAATTTAGAATTTAAGGTTTTAGAATATAATATATATATATAAGGCAAGATGGAGGTTTTAGGGCATAGGCTAGTCCTTCTTTTTAGCTTTCTTCTCCATGGGTTTGGGTGGTATTTTGTAATTGGATAGAAAAGCCCACATTGTGGACTATGAGTTCTTGGTTATTGGGTTGAAAATTAAAATAATTTAGGTGTCAGCTCTTTATTGGATAGTTTGTGCTTAAAAGGCCTTGTAGAGAAAGAGACATTTTCCTCTTTATTAGATAGAACTCACAGCTTGTGAGACTGTAACATGGATAAGAATTAATGAACATCTGAGTCCAAACAAGAAACTGCGTCTCCTGTGCATTTAATCCTGACTCTAACAAAGAAAAAAGAAGATAAAACTGCCACAAAACCTGACCTGCAGCAAGACTAAATGTTAGTCACAACTTTCAATGTAAGGATTGCAAACTGGTGTGGTAGAACAGCGTGGAGGCTGTGGGGTGTGCATCACTTGGGCTTCTTGGGTCCTGTTTACACCATGCCAGGTGTTCACCTTTGGAGAACTCCAACTGTTGTCTGACAGAGCAGAACACAGAGGTGGATCTTTTCCATGGGGTTTTGTCAAGGGACTTGCCCCAGCAATGGGCCATGAGGACACTTTTTTTGGTGCATCCTTTTTGAGCCGTCGCTTCCAGCAGCTGTGGAGCCAGAGTTGGCTGTAGACATCAATAATAATATCTGAATAGTTTCAATTTTTTTGCACCTCTTAGAAGCCTTGGGCTATAGGAATTCATCTCTGTCCTCTAGTAACAGCCCTCTGAGGGCTTTTCCCATGATCCAGGAGAGGAAGGCAATGGATTCATCTGCCAGCTCCGGTTCTGTCATAGAGGCTTTCTTACATCAAAGGTGTTTCTTCCAGTGGTTCTGCCTTTCCTGAGATGAATAGAATAAATTAAAGGAGAATTTTTTAAAAGCCTTTAAAAAAACCCTTTGTGGTTTTTTGTTTGTTTTTGTTATTGTTTTGTAATTTTTTAAAAAATAAAAGTCCTTGATGTAGCAGAAAAATAATGTATGATCTGGGCACACTGGGGAAAACTAATCCCATGGCTCTTGTTGCTTGTCAGGAAGCCTGGATTGGTGCTTCCTGCCAATATGGCATGCTTTCAGGCTCTGAGTGCCTATTTTCCTGCCTGATTTAACAGTATTTTATTTTACATGTACACTTTTCATCTTAAAGTATGCTGGGGCACTTCACCACCTACATACAGCACTGCCAGAGAGGCAGAAAATAGCAGGCACACTTGAGAGAACATCTTGTGGTCCCACAGATCCTGACTGAGATCCCTCTGGTGCAGTGCACTCTCTGGGTGGAGTGTCACGTATTAAGGACAGAAGGCTGATGAAGCAAATGCTGTGCTGTAATAAAATGGAAACTTAAAAACCTTGCAGGCAGTCGCTGTTGAGCATTATCATGACCAAATAAAGTTTTGAAAAGTATGATGATTATTATAGTTATTAAAGAAGATGTATGGTGATGATGTTCCCTTTAGCCTGTGAGAGGTGAGGTCTTAATGCTTGTGGGCTCTGAGCTCATTGAAGTATCCTTTTTTCTTATTGCTCATAATTAAATCCACACCTGAGCATGCTCTGTAATTTACTGCAGTAGCCTCTTCTCTCCCCCTTGGATATTCCTGTGAAATACCTTTGCCGCCAAAGACAGAACTTCCTTAATCTTTCTTCCTTCTTCATTAAATTCACAGCTTTGGTAATTTGCAGATATTGAGGAATCTAGCCCTGTTTTCCACCCTGCAGACTTGCAAGGCAACAACATCGTTTAAGCACCATATGGTTCTCAACAAAGTCAGGTTTCAGATCCAACCTAAACAGTTTAATATTATCAAAAGCCCGAGCTCGCTGCAGCAATAATAACCCCTGCTTCCTCTCCCTGCATTGTGTAACCAGAGGAAGAAAGCTCTCAAACCTAGCAAGCTGCTGTGATCTTGAACAGGGGCTGCAGGGCTGGGGAAAAGCCTTTGTAGCACCTTCATTATGATCATAGGGTGAGTGCCCACCTGGACCACAAAGGAAGTGCAAACCCAGGTCTGGTTTCAATTAGGATGCCTTAAAAACACAGGCCAGGTTTAGTTCCTATTGTTGCCTTATACAATTAATTTATTTGATGTTTAGGTTTTAATGAGAGAATGTTACATGCCTCCAAGCTGCAGAACATGCAGTTGTCTCTATTATAGTTTAATGTATATTTGGCTTTTTCCTCTTTTAGGGGCTGGGATCCTGGTTCCCACCAAATTTAATGCAGGTAAATATTTTCTGTGGGAGTTAATGTATTTGGCATGAGGAGGGGAGGACAGGCTGGGTGGGGACAGGGTAGCTGGGCTGAGAGTTCATTCCTCAAGCTGCACTCATGGTACAGTGATTGGAAAAGACTGTCTTCCACTTCCTCACTTAATAGACTAAGAGGTCTCTGTAGATGATGAGTAATGCTGCGTGGAACAGATGCCAAAATGGAACAGGAGCCCTGAGACAGCTTTTGTTGCAGTACCTTGTAGCAACCAGAAATGATTTCCCTCCTTGAGCTGTGATGCTATCAGCTGGCTGAGGACCTGGCACTGAGTCACAGCAATCAGCGTCCCCAAAGGGTCACAGACATCTGCCCTGCATCAGGGTGGCAGCAGTCACCGGGCTGTGCTCACTGCCCTCCTGACCCACACAAAAGAGGCACCCTGAGGGCTCTGGCTGCTCCCTCAGCCTCCTGGGGCTTGCCTGGCCGTGGAGCAGTGTCCAGCTTATGTCCAGCCTCTGGGAACGAGATACAGCCTGGAAAAGGGAAGGGAGATACATTTATGCCTGTTAGGTGACAAACCTAGGAAAACTTTTCCATTTACCTGTTGGGAGCTTCTACTATTTATAGGAGAATAAGAAGGAAGTATAAGTGGTGGTTTGATGTAAAAAGAAAAAGCCATTTACAGATTAGTTAGCATTTTAAAGAGCCACAGGGGGTTTTTTAGGAGAAAGCTATATGGAGCTACCAAATGAAGAGATTCATGCAGAAGAAATGATCTACAAGTGTTTCCTTGGTAGCTTACAGGAGGGTGAACATGTTATTAGAGATATTAGCAATGGGGTGTCTGTTTGTTATCTGGGACAACATAAATCATCTCTGTAACACGATGCTTCTCGTGAAGTGACAAAAGCACCCAGATGTGGCCTTTCCTACCAAGCTGCAATGTAGGGTTTGCTGGAGAGAGGTTAGATACAGCTCCCTAGCAAGGAAAGGATTATCCCAGCAGATTATAAGCAGGTCAATTAACAAAACAGTCCTTTCCTACAAGGGGCTGACCCCGATGTAGTAGGACAGGTACTATAGATGAGGATGCAGGGGATGCTTGCCTTCTGTATTGTCTTCACTGGAGTACGTGGATTGAATAAGGGGTTTGTGATCTCAGCGTTTGCATATTGATACTGGGAAGAGCTCCCTGAGGAAATGGTGGAGAGGTTTTGCACGGGGAGCTTTCAGGGAAGATGTGAAATCAAAAAGGACTGCGAGTTGACAGTCTGGGGAAAAGTCAACTCATTCAAAACTAAGGCAAAATTCAGCCTCTGGGACACAGAAGGCAATCAGGGAAAAAAAAAAAATCTCAATTTTTGCTCAGCGTGCCTGTTTGTTTAGTTTCTGCTGTGGAAAAAGGAATAAAGAATGTTACTTCACATGCAGTAAATTAAGTGTGGTCTTTTGATAAAACCATATTGTGCCTTGCTGAAATCTTGGTTCTGCCAGCAATAAACCTGGTTGGATTATATCAGGAATAAGTTGCTAACACAGGATTTACCAGCAATGCTTTTGTTAGATATTTGTCTGGAAAGCAGAAGGGCCCTGAACCCTGAAAACAACCACCTTCCTGTAACCCCAGCTGAACAGATCTGTTGCTGACGTGGAACAGCACCACTGAAGCCTTCAGATATGTAGTATTGGATGATTAAGAAGAGTTGTTTTCCACACTGGGTCTCGCCTCCCCCTCTGACTTTGGCATCCCAGAAAGAGGCCGGCAGGGGGAATGATGTTTATGCCCTTGGGTGTGTTTGTGTTTGTGGTGTTCTCCCTGCAGAGTCCATTTGAGCCGGAGGACAGCCCCGCTAAGTGCTTTGATTCCAAACCAGCAGAGGTGAACTCATGGCAGGCCAAATACCACATCTCAGCTGGGCAAAGTGTCCATTAAAGTGAGCAGGAACAGAACCATCAAAGTGGCTGAGAGCTGAACATCCACCCAATGTGCTTCACGCCCGTGGAAGCAGCAGCCAGAGGGGCAGAGGGGATGGTGTTTGTCAGCAGATGCCCCATGCGTGGCCTCAGCAGGAAAGGAATGAACATTTTGTGCTTCCCAGCTCTTGCAAGAGGACCTGTGGTCATGCAGGAGGCTGTGAGCAGAAATACCTCAAGGAACAGTTACGAAGGTCCCACTACCATGGATCCATGTGACCAGGACACACTTGTTCCTTCTAATTTCAGTCATGTCTGCACTTTGACACTGGCAATACGTCTCTGTGGGTTTGCCATCCTGTAAAACAAAAAGATTCTCTGGGATTTTTACATTTCTTCACTGGAAGGGTGGCCAAGCATTGGGACTGGTTGCCTGAGGACATGGGGCAATCGCTGACTCTGTCTTGTAAAAGCTGTAGATGTGCTGCTTAGGTTGGTTTGGTGATGGTTTAGTGATTAACCTGGCAGTGCTGGTTAATGGTTGGACTCAATGGTCTGATCTTTTCCAACCTTAATGGTTCTGTAATTTTAAAGGTGTTTTTTTTGTTGTTTTTTTCAGCAAGTGTGAGTTATCTGGGTCTGGCTTGGGAATTTGGGCTCCAGATAAACAATCATTAATAAGAGTTGCTGCTCACTGATGAATTGTCTGGGAATCCTTTGCCTTTGGAGGATGTGTTCCTTTCTTCTTGGGGGAGGAAGGGCTGGTTGGTTACTTGATGTCTGAGCTGCTTTTGCAGTCTCACCTCATCCATCTAAGTCCTGCACCTGCTCTATTTGAGCAAGACAGGGGTTGCAGCTTCTCCAGATGCTTGGAAATTGGGAATGACAGATGAGGTTGTCAATTGAACATTTCCATTCCTTTATGGAAGTGTGCAATTTTACTAATTTTTGCCCTGGCTAAATAAGCTGTTTTGGTCCCCAGCTCATTCACAGATTTGACTAAATCAGCTTCACTCAGATTTTCTCCCTAAAACCACTGTGGCATAAAGCCAATGACCTTCACGAGGAATTTCAGGTCGAGAAGTTAAAATACAGAAAATCCACCCCTCTGGAAAGACTCATTAACGGAGAACTGCAGGTCTCCCACCCCAATAAAAGCTTTTCAGCCACCTGGCCTAGACGTAACGAAATTAGAGCTCGCCAACACGGCGTCGTCTCGCTGACCCTCCTGACGTTTCGCGGCTCCACCGGTGTCTGCAGTGTGCTGAGCATTTTCTGGTTGACAGCAGCAGTGGCAGATGGTGTTTGTTTAATTCAGCTTGTCCCCAGCACGGTGTGGGCGGCTCTTTGCTGTCCAGGTGGAGCCAGGCACAGCGGGATCTGGGACATCCTGCAAGGCTGCGACCACGGGACGCTTCCGGCACCATGGGGGACATTGGTGGGGAGGGAGGTCTGCAGCCCCCTAGGCTTTAACCTCTTTTCTGCTGAGTCTTCTCTACTTTAAAAGTGTAATTCAAGCTTTGCTCTGATAAAACAATTAGGCTCAGGCATGCAAATCTTTTTGGAGAGGCTTTTTGGAAGGTGAAGTCTGGTCCAACGGAGGAACGGGATGTAGGGGGTGCAGCTGGGGCTTGTGAAAGGCAGTGAGGATGCTCAGGGGGATCAGTGGCTTGCAGAAGTGGCTGCCAATGTGAAGAACTTGCTCTCACCTGGATTTTAACTTTTAAATATGTTATAAAATATTCAGTGGTGGATCATTTTTAAAAGCCCTGGCAATCCCAAGGCAAGTGGACTGTTCTGCCTCACTGGCCCTGGCNCCCGGCGGGGGGGGGGGGGGGGGGGGGGGGGGGGGGGGGGGGGGTCACCACTTGGAGAGCACATCCTCCCTCTAAATGTTTCATTGCATGGTTTGTTTAATCTAAATTTCACATTCAGCTCCCCTGCAGACAGGTTGAATGAGTGGTTTGTTTTCCCTATTTCACCCCACCATGGTGCTGGAGACCCTCTCAGAGATAAACAGGGGCTGCTCTCCTGCCTGAGGGGGTCTCTGACTCAGTCCAGCAGAGTGGGCCCAGGAGATGTGGCTGGGAGCAGCAGCTCTCTCCCATCTTCTAACATCCTTCCATACATGTGTCACCTCCTGCAGCATCCCCCAGGGGCCACCAGGGATGCCACCTGTGCCCAGCTTGGCTATCCCTCCCCTGGACACAGAGGAAAGCCTGGAGGGTGTGGGCCAGGTTCCTAAAGGATGAATAATGACATGAAGGAATGTTATGGAAGGGGATAAAATTCAGCCTAAGCACACTAAAATGAGTCCTATAGGAGCCAAAGCTGAACTGGGACTGGCTGTTCTGTGTGCTGGGGACAGATAAACCAGTGTGGGGTGTGACTCTCCACGTAGCCCAAAAACTATGCAGAAAGTGATTCTGTCCCAGCAGAAAGTCTGCTGGGGCTTGTAACATGAAGAAAAGTCCTTTGGGTAAGCACAGCTTGATCGAAATCTCTGCTTCAGACACGCCAGCTACTCTCTAAACATGGAGTGTAATGGCTTTTGTACTTGTAGATTTCTCCTTCCCAGTTTGGATTGGGATCACATGTTGCAGTACCCAAAATTAGAGCTAGAATGGGGAGCCTTGCATATTCATTTCTTGCTGAAATCAGGCTCCATTGAGGCTCCTTAGGATTTTACTGATAATTCTCCTTTGCCAGCAGAACTAGGCATGGGGCCTAATCATGCCCTTATTAAACTCACTGGAAGTTTTGATGTGGATTTCAATGGCACCAGCACTTTTTCCCAAAGGGATACTGATTTTTTTCTTTTTTTTTTCCCCTCTACAGCTCAGTCTTGCAACTGGTTTTTGCTGAGTTTTGCTGATTTCCCTCACAGGACCAGTAGCCCTTGCAATGGGCAAATAAACAGAAATGGTTCCCAGAAATGGACCCAGATAAAGGGTCATTTCAGTTAGAAATTAGAAATTTAGTTAAAAATTTACTTGGAAATTCCCACATCTGGCATTCCTTTTACAGTAAAATGTCTGGGATCAGGAAGTGTTAGATCCCAGCGAATTCCAGTTTGATTGCTAGCAGGTGCAAATGCAAATGAGGAAAGCATTGTACCTGCACTTTGGCTCTGGATTTTGCCTTCCAAAATCTTCCAACAAAAACTCTTCATCAGATCTTTCTTATCCCATAGAAGAAAATTAGAAAATTACTGACTTTCAAGTTGGTTTCCTCGCTTCCTTTCAAAATGAAAGCATCACTTGGAAACATGTGTGCCTGCAAGTCTGCTTGGAAGCAGGGCTGCCCCCTCTAACCCAGCTCATTTTTTTAAATTCCTTGAAGGTGCCGAAAGACCCCCCAAGAGCTTTTGATCTTCGAAGCTGTTTTATTACTACCCAAAAAATTATAAGCACAAGAAAAAAAATATTTATTTAAAGATGGGAAAACAGTGAACTGCTGGGTGAGACGGATAAATTAAAAGCTGGAAAATTAATCTCCAACCTGGACTGTGAGTTCTGGCAGGCTGAATGTCCTCATCCCTCTGATCACTGTGTATATCCAGAGAAACCCCCCTGTCCCAAAGTGTCTTTTTTACCCAAACTTCCCTAGGTTTGGGGCTGGCCAAGCAAGAAGGCTCTGAATGCTTTTGATGAATCCTGTCTCACTGATTAAAAGGATGTGTCAGAAACTGGAACACCAGGAAATCTTGACAGAGGGGTGTGAAGGAGATCTGTGAAGTCATGCAGGGTGTGGAGTACAGCAAGGCAAAAGAAGCCTCCTTAAAGCCCATCAGTGTCCAGGAGGATGTTAGGAGGGTGCAAAACCTCAGGGAAGTATTTCTTTACAGGGTGGATCAGAAAGGGATCGTGCTGCATCCTGTATGTGTAGAAGCCAAAGGTTTTTAAAGGGTTTACAGTAGATAGACACATTTATGGGTGACAGAAGCACCTATGGCCATCAGGTGCAAACAGGAATTTGGGAGATGGCCACCTGGCCAGCAGCAGACAGATGTACAGTGCAAGACCCTGGGAAAGACTCTTTGTCCATCCCTCATTTCTTACACGCTTCCCCAACACGTCCTCACTTCCCATGGGATCCCCTATCCTCCCTCCACGGGGACAAATAAGCATCTCTGTGAGTTTGTCCTCCTGCCCTAACTCGGTGTCACTCTCTGAAGCATCGCCAGTGACAGAACTCTTCTCTCTATGTCATTGCACAAAAAAGCCCCCTCTTTGCCAAGGGAGGCCCATGACATTTCATCTTGCTCGAGGCAACAGATGAGAGAGTTTCCTCTTTTATGGGTTAGCTCAGATGTAGAGCCCACAGTGTTCCCTGGCAGATTATTAAAGCATTAACCATGCTCATTTAATAGCATTGAGATGCAGATAAGATGTAATGTACCATGTATTGTATTCCCCCCTCAGTGTGGCTGAGCATGTTTTTTAATGTCAAGGGCAGGTGTTTTTGTGTGATACCTACTTAGTGGTATTTATGGTGATATTTGTTCCAGGGCTGCAGTTAATACCGTGTCCTCTGTTTTGTTACACTCTGAGGTTAAACTGCATGTCTGGCACATCGTTTATTCAATTATTAAAACATCTTAATGAAGGTTAAGAGCACAGTGCAGCATGGCAGTGCAGAGCAGACACGCATAAATCTGCCAGGCACGGTGTTGGAAAAGGCAGCAGAACAGCATCTCCCCAAGTGCAGATGGGGCAGATTAAAAGTGTATGCAAAGCACTGCCAGAAACAGCTCTGAACACAATCCTTCTGGGAACCAGAGCTGCAGAAATGAAAAAAAGAGCTCTAAAGGGTCTCCCTGCTTTCAGCTGCCCGGAGCACTGAGATAAACATGACATTTTGGCTTTCTGTCTTTCTTGCTGATCTTGGGTGAACCCTTCTGAGCTTTTAAAGACCAGCTCCAGGGCAGTATTTCTCTGAACAGGTCTGGTTAGGTTCTCCAGGGCTTTAGGGGGATGCTGGGGCTCTGCTCTGCCAAGGGGAACCATTTTGGTGACTGTGCAGACAGAGAAATTGCCTCTGTGGTGGAGAGGTGGCATGGGCTGACCCCAGCACAGACTGTGTGATGGCATTGGGCTAGTGCTAACCACCAGCACAGGTATCCTGCAGTGCCCATGGAGGAGCTCAGGGCTGCGGAAATGGTGTCCTAGTCTCTTATTCACCCTGGGAAAAGGCTCCCTAAAATCCAGGAAAGCCCTGAGCTGAGGTCTTGCTCCAGCAGCTACTGGGATTGCATTCAAATTTTTTTGTTCCTTTAGCAAATATGAGTTGAAGCCTAGGGAAATGTTAGAGGGCTTTGTTGTCATTTTACAGAATATGGTTAAGGAATAAGTTAAATTTCCAAATAAGTCTGGAGTCAGGAAAAATTCTGTAGCTTTCTCTGAGTTATCTACAACTGATCTGCCACCTAAGCCTGACCGCAGGCTAAAGGGCTTGATGGATTATCTCTAGTTCATCAAAAAAAGGATGATATTTGTGATTCACACCAAATATCCATGGCCATCCCAAAATGCTTTACTGACACTTTACTCCCCCATCCCTGGGTGAGAGCCATTGAATTCACGTGCAGAAAGCAGAGATGTGCATTGTGCTCAGCAATTTGTTGATGTGTTTACCAACTGCAGCGACATTTGTTGCCCAGTGGCACAAGGCTTAATTGAATTGTTGCCTTGTTAATTTTTTAATCAACTCATTATAATCTTTTAATGACTTTGGTGCAGTAGAGGTTTTCCAGACCAGGATATGCCGATAACCTGGGGCTTTGGGAGCCAGGTTGAACGATCTTCAGTAAATGAAGTCATTCTACTGTACACTCTAGTTGGCACAGAGATGGTTGTTTAAGATTTTACAGATGTCTTAGACATGGAAGCCCAAATCAGCAGCAAAGGTATTTCCTGTCTTCTTCCAGAGTTGTTCCAGTGCCCTTTGCTCATTCCATTATATTTAATTATTTCATTCATTTCTCTTGAGATGAATTGATTAGTCCCAGAGTTCAAGTGCTCATCATGTGCTCATGCAGCTCAACAGCCATTCACTGATAGGGCCCTGCAAGCATTACCTGCCAGTCCTCTGGTGGCCCTGCTGACATCACCACTCCCCTCCCCAGAGGTAATTAATCACTCACTGTCTCATTCTCCACACTTCATTCACACCCAGCAGTGGCAGAGCCCAAAAAAATGGTCACATGAGATGAAAACATTCCCGAGCATGATGTTGGTATGGCTGGGAGGGCACTTGTGCTCACTCCTTGCCTGCACATCTGCAGGTCAGTGGCTTTCCAATGAACATGTCACAGCTCAGATTGATGAAGAGGAAGACAGAGTCCTTCCCCAGAACTCACTCATCTTTCACTCAGCTCAGTCAGGTTTGGAAAACCATAAAATAGACCTTTCAAGCATATAAAGATCACCAGGGCAGAACATTTACCAGGATTTAATGGGGAAGTAACATGAGTGTCGTTGATGCAAAGGAAAGCTCTCCAGCACCCCAGTTTAAGTCCCAAAGGAAATTCTCTGTGACACTTCAAACATATAAACAGTGTAGAGAGAATAAATATAATATATGGGCTTTGCCAATGCAAATGAAAAGCAATTATCCCAAATCGCAGTCTTAATTTATAAGCAGTCAGTATAATTTGAAAAACTGAAATCTGATGTTACTAAATCAAATTCCTGTAATTCCACTGGGCATTAAGCACATAATAAGATTACACTGTGCACTGAGCATGTCCTTGTTAAATCTGCTGGCTACTGCATTTTTATTGCTCTCCTGGGGGTTTATTGAGTTTACACTTCCAGTAAAAGGTAATGTTTTCACAGTGTCTTTGGTGTGTTGGCCACACAAGTCTGTCTGCAGCAGGCAGAATTCTTAAGCCATATAATTCTCTTACATCCCTTAGTGGCTCAATTGGAAAAATAAAAAGGCAATTAAAAGACACCATGCAGCTGTATATAACCAAATTAAAAATAACAACAATGAATCTACTGTACTGTAATCAGTAAGGAAAGGAAGCCATGCATAATGGTGAAGGTCTAGCCTTCAGTGAGACAGCTGAATTGATGAGCTCTCCTGCTTAGGCTTGGTTCTGAATGCCTGAACAGTGGTGCTAATATGATATCTGCAATTTATATACAAAAGTGACCTTGAGACTAGCTGCTCTCCAAACAAGCAGGAATGATGGGATTTCCTTGCAACAGGCTGTCTGTAGTCTTGGGAAACGGAGGAGAAGGCAGGGGATAAAGGGAGGACACCAGGTAACTTGGATATTGGCCAGTGAAAGTCCCTGTGAGCAGCATGGTATTTCCTAAGAGAGGAAATGTGCCATTTTAGGAGGAGGCAAAAAGCTAAGAAGAAACAAATTCCCTCCCAACAAACCAATGCAAGACAAAATGAATGCCAGAGACACCAAAGAGATTGGCACACCTGTGAACACTTAGCATGGACATCCTTACAGTGTCCACCTGCAGGTGTGTTCTCCTGGTGTTTGATTCCCTCCTGCTGTCTTACAAGAGTTGCTTTAAACTTTTAGGTGTAAAAGTCTTCTTGAACATGCTTATCATTAATCAGGATAATGCTGGATAAGCTTGATAGATGCATTAATTTACATTTTAAATATTTGCTGTTGTGTCTGGGACAATTCCAGTGTAAAACTGTAGGCTCAGATCTCTCCTAAGAAGTAACACTGTTTTATTCACTGGGACCTGATAGGGTTGTGTAATCATCCTGTAATATTTAAATCTCAGTGCTTTTGAAGGGTCATGCTTTGTTCTCCTAGTTAGCTCACCTTCCAGAACACTTTTACAGTCAAGGTTCCAAGAACACCTTGCTTTTACAGACTAATTTAGTTAGAAAAGAGCAGACCAAGTGTGCATTCCTCTCTGGGACTAAAGATAATTCTGCTAAACAGGATTTGTGATGGCAGCAGGAGAACAGTGCACCCTGTGACCACTTATAGAGCCCCAAACTTCTGCTTAGGACCAGGTCTGAACTGGAAGACAGACTTCCATAGAATCACAGAATCATGGAATGGTTTGGGTGGGAAGGGATTTTCAGGACTATCTCTTTCCAACCCCCCTACCCTGAGCATGGATGCCCTCCACTAGATCAGGTTGCTCCAAGCTCCATCCAACCTGGTCTGGATCACTTCCATGCCAGACATTTCTCTGGCATGTTCCTGAAGTTTCCAGCAGCTGACTCTTGCGGGGAAAAAAAAAAAAAAAAAAAAAAAAGAGCTGGTTATTTATATAGGATTCCTGATCTGTATACAAAGCTTCCTGGACTGACTTTTTCCTTCATCACTCCTTGTTCTCTGCAGATACAGCATTACAGAGCCAAGCACATGTGAGGTCAGTCTCACCTCTGGGGTGTCCTGCTGCTCATGCCAGCTTGTGTGGAAAAAGTGATGGAGGGTCACTCATCATGCAGTGAGTGCTGCAGCTCTCTGCAGGGAGTGATTTTGCTCTGGGTTTAATGATTTGCAGCCTGGAGGGGGTTTCATATGTCTAAACCCTCATGTCCTCTAGCCAGTCACCAGCTATTCCTGAAATCTGAAAGTCAAGGCCAAAGTTTGTGTCAAACCTGCCTGGGCAATTCTGGAGATTTCTGTTTGAAATGGTTTCTCAGGGGTACATACACCAAGACTTTGACTGAATTCTTCCATTATTTGAGATTTATTGCTGGCAGTGGACAAGTTCCTTTGGGAAAGCCCTAACATGAGATGACAGTAATTCACCAGAAGTTTGGCATGGTTTTACCCGAGGGAACTCTAAACCAGCAAGCCTTCCCATGACATAAATATCACAGAGGTCACAGAGCAATTAGGATTAGGGTTACAAATGTGTTTATCAGTGTCAGGACAATTATGTCTCCTAGCTTTGTTAGATGGGCATCTTGAGACACCTACTTGGGAAAACTTACTGGGAAAAGGAAAAGCTTGAATCATAAACCTCACCAGTGCTGTGTGTGCCATGCAGGCTGCCCCTGAAATGTTGAAAATATACTGGAACTGCCAGGAATGACTGGAACTGGATTTTCACTCTTTTTTTTTCTACCACAAAGACCAGAAGGAAGTGAGAAGAAACTCAGGGAGGTGCAATTTCCCATGTAAGGCCAGTGCTTGTGGGACAATCACAGTGCCTAGATTAGCTGTGGATACAGGTGCCAAAAAATTGATGAGGGCTCCAGCAAACACTAAAGAAGTTCATGCAAGAGAGATGCACAGAAACCACATCTGTCTTGGGAAACCCTTGAGCTAGAAGGGGGTGGAAGCTGGAGAAATATCAGTAACTGCTTCCCTGAGGTCAGACTCCTCCACAGCCATCTCCTCGAGTTAGGCTGATCTGTGTTCTGATGGCTATGGCCATGTTGGTTTGTTGTGCTACAGCCTTCCACATTTGGGCTTTGGGGGCATAAAGCAGTCCTTGCTGTGCCCTCCCTTCCTCCCCTTCCCCCTGACATGCTGCATCTGATGTGTGGGATTAGAACCACGCAACCCTCTGACCTTGTGCATGGCACATCTCACATCAGGAGAGTAGAAGCAAGGTGTGTGCTCAGAGACCACTGCCAGAAAATGATCCTAGAGGGAAGGCAGCTCTTATTTATGACCTCAGTTCATCACATTAGCAATAACTCACTTTATTCCTGCTCAGGGGTGGTGCTTTTCCTCTGAAAGGATGAGATGTGGCTTTTCATGAGGACCACACTTGTGTCTCTTTTCCAGAGAGGAAAGATGAGGATTTTGTATGTATTCCATGCTGTAATCAATTTATTGCTTTATGGGATTCAGAACTCCCCAGGAAAGTGTCATGGATTGTGTCATGGTGCACACTACTTGCATGGAGACCTTTGATTCAGCTGGCAGACATTAAAAGAAGACAAAATAAGTTTAGCCAAAATGCTCAGTAATGACTGCATGTGTGCAGCTGCAAGAAGAGCAGTGGTAATTGAGCCAAGAGTGGGAATTATTGGCAGCAGGGTCTGCATTCATGTGTGATTTATATTTTTTTTCCTGATTTATAATTTCTTTACCAGCTGTGCAAGGTCCCTGCTATGTCCCCACCTAACTGTTGCCCACCCTGCTGCCTTCCCAGGGCTCTTCAGCTCCACGGCTGAGCATGACCTGCTCTTGACATTGGCTTCCACTGCCTGAGAGTCAGGGAGGTGCTCTTGAGTCTCCTCCAGCCATAAACATTTGGGGTGATGTAGTGGAGTAAGAACTTCCCCTGTATACCTTACCCCAGGTCTGGAGGAGCTGGAAACAGACTGGGAGCTCAGGAACTGGGGCTGAAGCCAGAAAAACCAGAGCCATCAAGGGAAAGCAGTTTCAAGCTTCAATCCAGCCTGTACAACCCAGCCAGTAAATTCCCATCTCAAGGCTTGACAAAATTGTCCCAACAAGACAGATTTTGTCCTTAATGTATGTTTTCTTCCTCCCCTCATCATCAGTGGGGCTGAGAGCTTATTGACAGCACTAGTGTCCCTCACATGCTGGTTTAACACCTCCTTCACCTTCTCTTGCTGGATGCAGGTTGTGCTCAGGGCAGCTGGCGTGGAAAAGGTTAAAGCTGTTGAGGATATGGTTCTTTGCAGCTTAAGTCATTTTTACAAAATCCTCAAGAGCCAACTGGTGGGCAGAAGGAGAAGGAAACATTCATATAAATACACCTCTGGGTTAATGGATGCTGCAGTCTCCTCTCCACTTGCTGAGGTAACTTGACATAATTCCAGGAGCAGACTGAGCTGAAGAAGCAGATTCTTGAGTATTCCTAGTCTTAAAGTGGGTTTTTCCTGTTTCTATAAGCAACTTAAGGACTGAGGTAATGTTCAGCTCCAGCCAGGACTGAAAGGCCATGCTTGGTCCCATATTTTGGGTGTCCAGTGGGTACAGCAGTCAGGAATATTGCCCCAGGATGGAGACAGACCACGAGTCCCAGCAGTGCTGGTAGCTGCTCCCACTGGCCTGCAGAGCCTTCATTTGTAGGATAAAAGGGAGAAAAAGAAAGATGAGTTCTCTGGCTTGTTAAAACACAGAGTTTCTGCTGGGCAAAGAAGATGTCAAAACTCCTGGCCTCAGAGCAGTGAGGAGGTCAATAGAGCACACCAAACTGGAAGTTTGAGACAAAGTACCTGCTTGTAATGAGTTGTTTTTCCAAAGAGTTTTTCTGCAGGCTGGCTGGAGTCTGCACACAACCCCCCCCATCCCAGAACAGGCCACGATTCTCTGCTGGGGCTGCTTCAGCTCACAGTTCTGAAGTTAAACACAATTATGTCCTTGGAGAGATGAAATCCTGGTCCTGTTGGCCTTGAAGCCAAAGCTCATTTTTCACATTTCATAGAATTATAGAACCATTGAGGCTGGAAAAGACCTTCGAAATCTTAGAGTCCAACCATTAACCCAGGTCCACCACTAAGCCATGTCCCCAAGTGCCACATCTCCATGTCTTTTGAGGACATCCAGAGATGGTGATTCCACCACTTTCCTGGGTAACCTGTTCTGATGGCTGATCACTATTTCCATTAAGAAATTTTTCCCAATATCCAATCTAAACTTCCCCTGACACAACTTGAAGCTGTTTCCTCTTGTGTCCCTTGTTACTTGGGAGAAGAGACCGACCTCCATCTGGCTGCCACCTCCTTCCAGAGAGTTGTAGAGCTCTGCCCCGTCCTCCCAGGGACAGGGACAAGAGATGGTGCCCAGGCTGGTGTAATTTGTTGCTGGGGACTGCTGAGGAGACAGGACTCACCCTTCAGATGTGTTGTTTGGGGAGCCTGGGAACACCAAGGCCTCAGCATCCACTGGAAAGGATGGCTTTTCCCTCAAAAGCAGGACCTCAGCAGGGACTTACAGGGCTCCCAGGAAGCCCTGGGGTAATTCCTGAGCTTTGCTGGCCTGGCAGCTCTGAGTGCAGCTGGACTTGCCTGTGCTTTGCTGGGAGATGGCCCAGCAGAAGCCACGCTGTGTTTTCAGCATTTTCCCCTTCTGTCTCTGCTCCTGCAAACAGCAGGGCTGCCTCTCACACCAAGCTCTGGTGTTCAGGAAGGTGTGATTTCCGTGGAAGTTGTGAATTTTTGTTGTAAGACTTCCCTTTCTTCTCTCCCTTGTGATGGCAAATGGATTCTTGCAAACATAGCACAGGTTTATTTTAAAGGTTGGAACAGCAAAGTGCAAGAGAGCGTTGTACAAAAAAATGAGAAACAGATCCCAACTGTACTATTTGTTTGCCTTATAGGACATGAGTCTTTCTACATTATTTTTAAAAATTCTTGTGGGTATGCTTATGCCTTACAAGTTATAAAATCTGGAGCCTGCTGTTGCTAGATTAGGTCTGAGTTAGAGGCAGAGAGGGGATGCTGCTCTTACAGTCATTCCAGGAGTCCTGTGTAGCCCCACCTCAGTACCAGGAGCACATGGGGGTGGAATCCCCCACAGATGGATGCATCTCCTGAAAACCTCATGCACAATTCTTTCTGGATACTTTCCTTGCCCTCTTCAGAGGTGTTGGTTTCTTTTCCTCCCCCCGGGGAAGTTCTACCCCAGCAGGAACACAGCCTGTCAAGCCATTGCCTTTAAACCCTGGTGAATGGCTTTCAGGCCAATATATCCTGTTTGAATTCGAGGTTTTGTCCTGTGTTCCACTGCCAGTAAGTGTGAGGAGGAGGAGGATAAGGTCTGGATTACCAATCACCACTGCTCCAAATACCTGCTAGGGGAAGGGTGTGCCCTCAGCACAGGTGTCTATGGGCTGTGTCTCTCTTGCTTGGGCCCAGCTGCATCCCAGTGCTTCTCTTTGGTAATGAGGGAAGTTTTTCCCTTTGTTTGCAGAGCTCTTGAATTTGCACAGGAACCCTCCCAGGCCCAACACCTGCAGCTTTGGTTCCTGGCCTGGAGGTAAGACTTGGCAGAGAATCCTGAAGCTGCCCCACTTCTTTCCATCCCTAAAACTCAGAGTGACGTATACAAAGATCTCCATACACAGGGTACATAGGATCATTAAGGTTGCAAAAGATTTCTAAGATCATCAATTCAAACAATTAACAAAGCAACCTCCTTCAGAGGGAAGGATGCAGTTTAGGAGCCATGAGCTGCCTTGACTATTAATAATCTTCTCTGTTATAGAGGAATTACTTGGATTCAGACATTATTTCATTCCATCTCAGGTCTTCTTTCCTTTCTCCATTTTGCCCTTCATTTCTCCATAGCAGGCTTTTGTCAGGGCCTGTGTGTGGTCCCAGGGAGCTCCAAGTGCCTCTGTGCTGGTCTAAAGGCTCGTGGGGAGCAGTGCAGCTGGGGATGGGGCACTTCCAGTCGCTCACGCTCCCCTTCCTCCCACCTCTGTCTCCTTCACTGGTCCTGCCCAGGTTTGGTGCCCTCCAGTCCATTTGCACCATCACACAGAGAGAGCTGCCATCTCCTGGGGGCGAGCTCTCAAGGTGAGAACGTGGGGAACACCTGGCAGCCATCAGAAGTCACATTATTTCCATGGTGCTCCCAGAGCAACCCGAGGTGCTTAGCAGTAAATGCCACAGATACAGGAGGTGCCAGGTTTCAGCAAGCTGCTCCCTGTCTGAGCTGGGCTGTGCTCGTTCCTGACGAAAATAAGGCTGGTGCCACAGGGAACGAGGCAAAACAGCACACAGGGAGATGAAACTGCTGGGAAATGGGAAAAGTGTAGCTTAAAAGAGAACCTCTTGCAGTGTGGGCTTCTTTAGTAGTCCCAAGGCCTCATTTGTGTTTTGCTGTGATTAATGTGATGAATGTATCCTCCTGCTTGGCGTTGACTGTGGCTCCTGAGCCATTTAGGGGTCTCTTGGGACTGATCATAGAATCCTGCGACATTTTGGGCTGGAAGGCATCTTAAAGACCATCTAGTTTCCATCCTTCCTTCTACTAAATGAGGTTGTTCAGAGCCCCTTCCAGCCTGGCCTTGAACACTTCCAGGAATCCACATCCACACCCTCTTTGGACAACTTGTGCCTCACTACCCTCTTAGTAAAAAAACCTTCTTCCTTATACCTAATCTAAATTGGCCCTCTACTAGTTTAAACCCATTACCCCTTGTCCTATTGCAACAGGATGTCTCTGAGTTGGAAACTGCACTGGAGACACGAGAGGTACCAAATACCTTCTCCAGTTTCTCTGCTAGGGAGAGTAGTCAAATTTATCCTCTGCTCTTTTGCACTCTTTGCAAGACATACACCTCCAGTTGCCATTGCTTTCAAAGACTTAGGATCACTCATTCCAGGTGGGATATAAATTTTTTTTGAGCCATGTGACAGCATAAATACTTCTGCAAAGTGGAATTTCATGCAGGCTTAGCCATGTACCTCAAGACGCAGCCTCCCGGTGCCATAGGGGACTGATCCACAGGATCCAACACTGGCTGAATCAAAGTGCTAGAGCTGAGGAAGAACTTGTAAGTGGGACAGTGAAACACCTGTATTTTGCCTGTAGAAACCCCTGTTGATGGCAGTTTGGAAAAACAGGTCTCTGCTGGGAAGGGATGAACCAGAGGTGCATCAGGGATAAGGGACAGTCAGGACCAGCCAGATATGATGCTCCTTGCAGTCTCCCAAGTGTATGACCAGCTCCCCATGTCCCTAAAGATCAATTGTTCCCCACTTCCCACACATCAAACCCCCAGAATGTCCTGGCCTGCGGAGGAATTAATCACTATGCATGTACAAATAATCTTGTTTTCTCAGCAGGATGACCCACTGGTTCCTGGCTGGGATCTAACACCAGAGCTGCTGCTGTGTTGTTCCACCAGCTGCTATTGATTTTTATTTCATGCACATTGATAGAGATGGTGCAGGTGGGAAATTGTGAGAGGAGACATAAATAATAAACTAAGAAAAGCTGTAGCGTGGGGTGAGCGAAAAGCAGTCTGGCATTTACTGGAAAGCAGAGTTTAGCGGGTAATTTTTCAACACAAAGACAGTTTTGCTACAGAAAACGTTGGGCCTGCTTTAGCTGTTAGTTATGCAAGTGGAATTTGGAATCAGTCCTGGGCCAGTGCAGAGAGTGGGGACAGAGTCAGCCCCACTGCTTTCCTTCAGCACGAGCCAGGAATGGTCTGCTGCCACTGCCAAGTACCCGGGCTAACAGTGGCTCTGCTGATCAATTAGCAACTCCAATCAACTTGGCAAGTAGGGTTTTTTAATCAAGATTTTTCTTTTGGGGAATGAACTAAATTATCTTTCTTGCTCACTGTTCAGGTAGATTTACTGAGTGTGGGATAGTTTGAAGGGAAAGGAGGCCCAAGTGTGGGTTTGCTTAGCACAATATGAGTTTTTAATATAAGGTAAAAGCCTTGCCAGCTGTCCTGTACCAAAATTATAAGCTCCTTCTCTCCTGTTCAGCACCTTTTATTCAGGAGATTCTGCACAATGCTGTGTAAGAATAAAGTCATGAGCCAGAGGATAGGCAGGAAAAAGGGACATGTCATTTCTGAGATTGGTGAATCCCTCTGTGCACGGTCTGAGTCGTGTTTGTGGTGCTCACCAGAGCTGCAGGTCCTGTCCTGGGACCCACCAGAAGAGCAGCAAGCTGCAGGTGAGACCTTTGGTTTCCTCAAGAGGATCCATTTGGGATCAAGAGAGTGCTCAAAGCTGCATCACACTGGGAACAAATAACTCACGATTTCCAGATATCTGCTGATTCACTTTGGTGAGGAACAGAGAAGGAGGAGTTATGTCTAGAGCTAAGCAAGCTGTGGAGAGTGAGGAAAGGACCTGAAAACCACTTGGAGAGGAGTGTTAGAAAAGTCAGAGTGAACAGGAGGAGAACTGGGATGGGAAAACCTGGATCCTCTCCCTTCTGGTGCCTTTGGAGCAGGTTGTTTTACACAGCAGCTCGGTTTCACCCAGCTACCTGTGCACACCCGAGGGTCTCTCTCCACTGGCACAGAGGCTGCAGCTCTGGGAGAGGCTGCCCACACTTCCTGCCCTCACAAATCTGGCCAACAGCATCAGGAATCTCCCTTCC
Source organism: Promerops cafer (assembly GCA_013398275.1). Lineage (NCBI taxonomy): Eukaryota > Metazoa > Chordata > Aves > Passeriformes > Nectariniidae > Promerops > Promerops cafer. Next base: position 61,291 of record VZSE01002207.1, on the reverse strand, counting down.
CTCCCGAATTGTTTTTCCAGCAAGGAGCATTTCTCAGTCAGTTTGCCCGTGGTGCAGATGTCTGTCTGGAACTGTAATGACATTTACTAAAGGGGACTAGAAATTATCACTGGGGGACTGCAAATAATGAAGCCAATGCCTTTTATTGACACACATGGAAGCTGTTTAATTTGGGATGTTGGCTGTCAGAAAATAGAGCTCTTTTGTGGCAGCAAGGCAATATTGTGCTTAATTTCAAGGTTTGTGCTCGTGTTTAGAAGAGATCTATTTTCAGCTTTTAGGTTTGGAGTTTCTTCACAGCAATAACCTATCAATTCAACACACATCTAAGTGTCTGATCTGCCTTTGCCTGCAAACTTTGATGATTTCTGCCAAGGATTTCTTGCTATGAAAGGACATGAGAATTTTCATTTTTTCCCCTTCCAAATGCAGCTGGAAGCCAAGCCCTAAAGCCTAGGCCCTTGGGTGCCTTTCAGCCCCCAGCTTCTGATTTAGACATTTGAATTTTTTATGTGTTTAAAAGAGGCAAACTCTTTGCCACCTTGTTGTAGAGTCAGCCAAGTGGACAAAAATCTCTCAAAGTGGTACCTAAAGCTGAGCATCGTAGGTTTAAAGACCAGGAAAACATCTCCTGTTAGGAGAGGATCCAGGTGCAGAGCTCCTAAACTAATCTGGTTCTGTAGATCTCACACAAGAGACTGTGGAGTGCCCAGCACCTCAAAAACTGGGTGATGAACTTGGATGTGCAACAACAAAGGTTTGCACGGGTCAGCTTTGCTCCGGACTGCAGCTTCCACCAGGGCTGAGATCTTGGTGCCACTTTGCATCCACATCTTCTCCCTGGAGACTCAGTGGAAAAAAAAAAAAAGGCTATTTTTGCATATGTAATATGGAGGGGAGGGAGGACAGGGGCACACTGGTTATTTTGGAAGGGGGATCTCTGCTGTCTGGGCTGCTCACGGCCGCGGCAGAGTCACCTCTGGGATTAAAGCCCTCTCAAGTGGCTCCAATAGCAATTTTCTCTCCAAAAGACATATATGCATTAGGGCTTATCTCACTGCTTCATTAGGGAATAGGACCAGGGGCAAGCTCAGGGGTCACCAAATCCTGTCTCCTGCCATTGCAGGTAGACATGCTGTTAATCCCTTTATTATTGTACAAGGGCAGAGGCGAACAGCAGCAGGGACCTGAGCTCGTGCAGCCTGGAAATGGCACTGGGAAAGGCCCATGGTCCCTTTACATGGCATCTGCCAGGGCTACAACCAACTCAAGACACATCTTCTGGGATGGTGAAGCCCCAGAGGAGGCAGCCTGGCTTGTTAATTTTAAGTGTGCTTGAGATGCTGTAGTTTGCAAAGCTGTCATCATGAAAGGGCTCAGCAGTGTGTAATCAGTGCTCAGCCTTACAAAGAGACCTCTGTTATGCTCAGGCTTCTCCAAAGGCCAGTTATAATCTACATTATTTATGTGGAAAAGTATTATTAGCCGAGTTTCCTTTTTTTTTTTTTTTCATGGAAGGATTTTAAGGGAGTTCTTTGTAAGGAGTCCCAGAGGCTCTGGGACTTTCTCTCTGTGTTTCCTGGTGGGACTAGATTTTTTATTTATTTACCTTTTTTTTTTTTTTAACTGAATATTTCAAATACCAGGAAGGAATATAATGTTAAAGCTAAGCCAGTCAATGTGTAATTGTGGCACCAGTCTAGCCAGTGTGAAAAAAGTTATTTTCTGTGTTATTATGAGAGCCTGGGAAATTTAAGAGTTTACCTTTTAACAGCCTCCATAAGAACATGGGCACACATTAATGATTGGAACAGGCAATTAAATGCAAAAATGGCTGACACCCTCAATGGCACAGGGTGGGGTTTGTAATGAATTAGACTTAGAAATAGATATTGGCAAAAAGCACCTCTGGAATTATTAAAAAAAAAAAGGGGGGGGGGGGGGCGGAGAAGAGCTTGCAGCTCAATCAGGCACTGCAGAAATCTCAATCACTGTCACAGCTCTGCCTCTGCCTTGACTTTGTGGAGCAGAGAGGTTTCAGTGAGAATCCCCTGCTCATGCCAGCCTGGGCAGGAGTCCTCCTGCCTGGTGGCCATTTGTCCTGGCAGCTGTTGCAGAAAAAAGCTGGAAAATGGGCCAGACTGTCAGTTTAGGGGGTAATCTGGAGCAGATCCAGGGCTGATCTGCCTGGACCCAGCCACCCCTTAAAGCATGTTTTTGCACTGACACCGAATTGCCTGCAAATGCTGTTTTATGAAAGTGGCACCTCAAGGAACCAGGGAAGCTGCAACAGAAAGAAAATATCCACTTAGAGTCTGCTCTGGACAGTGATGCATTCAATGCATAAGTGCATTAACTCGTTAGTGCCTTGTTTCATCAGGCATTTGGAATAAATGCTGGTGAGGAATTGGGCATTGGATTTACCAGGGGTCTAAAGCAGCCCTGTCACCACAGGATGTGGTGCTTTGCACCTCGAGGTGCAACCCACACCCTCCTGAAATGGGCCCTGAACCAGATCCAGGCTGGCTCTGGTCAGGGCTTGGACTGGAATATCCTCGTGGGTCCCTTCCAACTCAGGATATTCCATGATTTTATGAATTAGTGTGTCTCGGGGCCATTCTTTCCCACCCTGGCATAGAGCATGATTTCTTTCTGCTGTGATTTTTATCCTTCATTCCCTGCAAATATTTACAGCACTGATTCCAAATTAGCCTTTCTGCCTTTTGTAATGCATAAGAACGAACCGCTTGTTGAATATTCAGAATACTAAGCAAAGAAAAAAAAAAAGGCGCCGTGTCCGGCATTTGCTGTAAATATGAATAAATGCTTATTGGATCTTACCCAGTAGCACCTGTTTCTTCTGATGAGGCCTGAGATAGGGAAGAAAAATGCAAACAGCAGCCTTCTAAATGAAATGGCAAATTTAGGTGGTGGTGGGAATACTAATGAGCACCCGCGTTCGGGCAGCGCCGGCACCGCGCACTGACCTCGCCCAGCCGCGCCGGGGAAGGGACGCGCGGGGACAAAGAGATGGCTCTGATTAAACTCCAGCCACCTCGGCCCTCCGGGGAGCTGCAGATTAAAGAGCAGACAGTCCCAGCGAGCACCTGGGCTCAGCTCACACTCTGCAGCCCCTTCCAGCCCCGCCGTCCTCGATACAGCGCGCTGGGTGATGCCTCCTATTAATAAAAATACCAGATTGGCACTCTGCTCCCTCCTGCAGCCTCAAGCTGGTCAATTATCCTGCTTTAATTACCCCCCTAAACATGTTTTTTTTTTAATAGGCGTGGGCTTTGCTGTGGTTTTGCCTAACGAAGTAATGAAGTGATGCAGTGATAAATTAAAAACTCTCCTGCTTGAGGTGGGGATGGGACATGACAGGTGAAGGGCTGTGCAGGTGGGGATTCAGAGAAGTTCAGTGCATTGCTGCACTTCAGGGACACAGCTTTTTTCCCCCCTTTCCCTGTGGAATGTCTTTGTCTCTCCTTTGGTTTTGCAGCAATTTTGATGTTTTAGCATAAGTTTGTCTTTTATTATGCGACTGAATATGAAAATGCTGAAAGTGTCTTTGTTCAGCAGGTTAATTTTCTCGCTGATGATTAAAAGGAGACAATCATTTAAGACAGCAGAATAAAAAATCGCACTTGGGATTTTCACTAGACCAAGAAATAGAGTGAAGGGATTTTAATAAGGGGCTGTCTAATTTGGATTTCTTTCTTTCTAACCAGAACATGGAAACTGCTTTCCATTATGTAAAATCAATAATACCACTTTTAAATCCCATTTTCATATTTAATAGTTTACTTCACATTGATGCTGGGTCTTTCTGCCATTCCAGCAGAATTTTTGATCCCAAAATCCAATGCAGAGGTATTTTCTGCAGTGACCTTCTATGTAAAACCAGATATTATGTCTTCCAGCAGTGAGCACTCTTGCTCTGTACTGGGCAGAACAGAAAGTTGAAGAGCAGAGGAGATGCTGGCATGACAGAGGTGGGGTTTGAGTGGGGTCTGAGTCTTATGTGGACTTTGAGCTTCTGCAAAATGACTGGTCCAGGGAGGGGATTCCTCCCCATGTGCCATCAGCAGATCCCTCTGTGCAACATCCCCAGCCCAGGAGTCACCACTGGAGCTGACACAGCTGGAGGGATTCCTGCTCATACCCTGAGGTCCCTCCACATTGTTTCTGGTCGCTTTTTAATTCTAGCCAATATTCAGGCTAGGAATTTTGATGCATATATAGAATAACTGCCAAAACCTGATTTTCTGCGGCCAAAAGATCAAAAGCTTAGTGTAATGTATTACAAATTTTTGTGTGGTTTTTTTTTTTTTTTAATTTCTGGCCACCTTCTCTACACTCTTGAGTGCAGCTGAATCCTGTATCTATTGTAGTGAGTTTATAAGTTTTGGGGTTTTTTCCTCCAGAGTGTAGAGGGCCAAAAAATATTTCCATCCTGGAAAAAAAAAAAGATATTCACTATGCTTCAAGTGGCTGAGACTCCTGCTCACACTTGTGAACAGCTGCAAGAGCTGACATAAAACAGGTATGGAGCATCCTGGATGGTCCTATAAGTCACACCAAGGAAATTGTGGGGCAGGACCTTGCAGGGCCTTTCTCCTCCAGGAGCATTCATAGTTCCACAGTCCCTACTTGGCCTGGTGGTGTCCTCAGCTACTGGTGAGAGCCTGGAGCCCTCCAGCTCTGATCAATCCTACAGCTCCTTCCATGCACAGCTGGAAACCCTCTTAGAAAACTTGTTAAATTAAGTGAAAGCCAGGCTACTCCGGAGCAAAGAGAGCTCCCTCAGAAACAACATTTGATTTGCACCCCCTCCCTCCCCTGAGCGCGGCTCAAAGCAGCCCTGTGTTACATAGGCAAGGATGTGGCTGAGCAGCTATTGAAAATATGTAAAGCTGCAGAAAATAAATGGGCTGGACCTGCAATAACTCTCAGTGCTGCCTCTGGCCCCTTGAAACAGCCATTTCATCACCGTCCACTGCCGGGTGTCTCCTCACCTTCACAGGCAGAGCGCGTCTCCTCGTGGCACGCGGGAGAGGCTGGGGTGAGAAAGGAGCCCTGGGAGGGCAGGATGTGAGGTGCAGACGGCCTGGGGTGAAAGCCAAGGGTGTGAAATGGGAGGAAAAGTTGTTTCTCAAGCAAACCTTGCCTTGCAGGCACGGGCAGGGTGTTCAAGGTGGTTATGGTAGCAGGGACAGACTGTCCCATGCCCACCGCAGTTCTGTCCCATCCTGTGTCGGGATCCTTTTGGTCCTGGTGACTTGTCTCTACCTGGCTTCACAATACCACCTCCTTACACCTCTTGCTTTCCCTTCTAGGAGTTAGGAAGTTCAGGTTTTTCCTTCCAGCTTCTCTCCTCTCCTCCCTTTTGCACCCTGCAGCATTTTCATACATTCATCTCCGGGATCTCAGCTCAGCTTGGCCCACAGGCAGAAGAGTTTCCCATCATGCGAGCTGCAGACATGCAGGGTGACTCTCAAACAATGATGTGTGGAGGAAATAATCCTCCAGCCTCTGTCCTTCCTGCTCAGGGGGCTCTAGAGGGGACAGAGGCTGAACAGGCACCGGGCTACTGGCCAGCCTGCTCTTGACCATGAAAAGCAAGGCAAATACCACGACAGATCACGATTCTGGCTTTGGGAAGGCACCAGTTTTTGCAGAATAATGCTATCTTCTGCTGTATGGTGGAAAACAATCTTGTCTGACACAACGTGTCACCCCATTGTGGCCTATGGTGGTTTTGTTCCTACTGAGGGCTGTTGGAACCCTGGTCACTGAGAATTTTGGGCTTTCTGTGCTGACAGGCACTGACCCTCAGGAAAGCACTGCATTGACCTGAGGCCGTGGAGACGTCTTCCAAAATTGAGTGATAGCACTGAAATTATGGGTGTGTAGTTTGAATAGAATTGTGTAATATCACAGGGTGGAAAACTCAGGGTTTAAGGTTCTAGAATATAATGTAATATATATAAATCAAGATAGAGGGTTTTGGGTGTTGGCTAGTCCTTCTTTTTCACCTTCTTCCTCATGGGTTTGGGTGGTATTTTGTAATTGTATAGAAAAGTCCACAGTGCGGACTTCGAGTTCTAAGTTATTGGGTTAAAAATGGAAATAATTTAGATGTCACTTCTTAATTGGATAGTTTCTGCTTAAAAGATCTTGTAGAGAAGAAGATAGAGGCCATTTTTTCTCTTTGTTAGCTAGAACTCACAGCCTGTGAGACTGTAACATGGATGGGAATTAATAAACACCTGAGTCTGAACAAGAAATACCATCTCTCATCTTTAATCCCAACTCTGACAAGAAGAAAAAGAAGATAAGACTGCCACATTGGGGCAGGCTACAGAGCAGAAGAGCCATTGCCTGGACAACTGGAAAAGCCCACATGGCAGGACCTGGGTAGGGAACTGTGGAATAGCCATTTGCCTCCACTCTTCCACAGACACCCCAGCAATGTCCTAAACTCCTGGAGGATGTGTAGAGGCAGGAGTTTGAGGTGGGATGATTGGCCTTGCTGGCTCTGTCTGGTTCAGGACACAAGGTCCAGCTCTGGTAGCACCTCAGTGGCCTTTCCTTGCAGGAGGAACATTCTTACCCAAGGCCACACAGAGCTGCTTCACGACTTCAGAGGCATTTCTGGCACCTCCTGAAATGGCAATACAAAGCCCATCACCTGCCCTGCTGCTGTGCTGTCATGTACATCACAGCCTCTGCTCAGTCCCCCAGCGCACCCCAGGAGTCCCTCTCCTCCCAGTGACACCACCAGCCTTGGCTGCACACATCTGCATCAGTTCAAATGCTCACATCGTGTCAGTCATGCCTAAATCCTCTGAGATCTCTCCCTGCCTTTCTCAAACATCACAAACGTGCAAGTTGTACACCCAGCTCCATCCTCCTGTGCTGCTTCCTTGCAGAAAATCCCTGCACAGGCAACAAGGCAAACCTGTGTGGCAGAAGTCTTTCCAGCTCAGTGGTGATTTTCTGCAGGACAGGAAAAACTCCATCACCAGCTGAAGAAGCAAAAGTTATGGATCACAGTGGGTGCAGAAAGGATCTCTTCCCTGGGGGGGTCAGGTCCCTCTTGCAGGTGTAGCAGCTGTACTGTGCTGTGTGAAAAGCACACTGAGCTGTAAAAAAAGCACACTTTCATTTACCTTCAACCACAGCCAGCAGCACATCCCTGGGGAAAAGCAGCAGGACAAAACTTGCATATAGTGATAATTCTCTGATAGACTCCTCCACTGTGCTGCAATGCAGAGAGTTCGCAGGTGAAAGTGGGTATCTTTGTAAAAGACCCAGAGGGGCTTTTTTCATATAAATGTGGCTCAAAATTGCTTAAGCAAAGCAATTTTGTGCCCCAGAGTGGGGAGCACCACATTTAAACCCACAAAGGGTGATGGAGCAACTTTTGGGGGGTTTTTTGGTCGTGTTTTTTTTTTGTTTTGTTTTTGGTTTTGTTTTGTTTTTTTTTAATTTGAGGCCATTTGTTGCTGCTCTTTTTATCTGCCACTGATAATTTCACAGGCTGACCCTCAGTTTTTGCAACATGTGTGGTACTGAGGGTACCTCCTCATTCAGGTCATTTATCATCTCTGGTTTCTCCCTTTTTTCCTTTTCTGGGGTGTCTCAATCTCCTGATGCTGAGCAGCTCTTTACCCCTGGAACTGAGGCACCCTCCTCTGTGCCATATCTGGTTCACCTTGCTGAGATGGTAAAAGGCAAAGAACCACAATATTCAAGGTGGAGGCCAATCATAGCCTTATGCACCTGTTCAGCAAGGATTTCTGGCTAATTCTCCATTCCTGATGGAACATTTCACAGTTCCCTTTGTCAAAGGTTACCAGCCTCCATGCTGATATTTCACAGAACCATAGAATCAGAGAAGGGTTTGGGTTGGAAGGGACCTTTAAGACCATCTCAGGCCATGGGCAGGGACACCTTCCACTATCCCAGGTTGCTCCAAGCCCTGTCAAACCTTAGACACTGCCAGGCATGGGGCAGCCACAGCTCCTGTGGGAAAAGTGTCACTGTGAAGTCCCTGGAGCACTGGGTTAACTGCCTGGAAAGTCAACTCAGTGCATTGTCCAAAGGTTTTGCAGAAAATTGGTTGAAGATGTAGACAAATGGACAATACTGTAGCTAATAGGAGGTTATGTTGGCTCCTGTAGAACTAACTGAAAATGTTGCCAGCTGGACACAAGAAAGGAAAAGTAATACTGAATAATTTATTTTTAAATAAAACACACATATGTTGCAAAGTGACTGGATTAAAGCTTCTGGGACTTGGGGAATTTTGTGGAATGCGTGTGAAATTCAAAATGTGTACTGTGCTGAGTTGAAGATTAGGCTGTTTCCAACTTTGATATTTCCTTGCTTTCCCTCACCTGCCTTCCAATGGCCCTGGGCAGTTTAAGCTGTGTTATCAGATGTGTGCTGGACATGTCTGATGAATGCCAAGATCTCACAGTTTGAGCAGACAGCTACTGCTCTGATCTGAATTGCTGCAGACTTTGAACAGGCTGTGTTTAAGCTGAAAGTGGGTGGTCTGAGTTGTCTGCAGACAGTCTAACTTGAGAGGGATCTTATTCCTGGAGCATATCTAACACCATATATCAAAAGTTACTTTGATTCTTATCAATATTCTGGAGGCAAAACTTCAAAATATGCCATTAAAACAAAGAGGCATGACTGATCTTTTTAAGAACTCTTGTGAATTTATTGTTCTACTAAAGTCAAATAACCTAGGAGCAGAAAATATATTTTCTGAGTAGATATGTAGGTTAAAGCAACTTCCTCTGTTAAAAAGAAAAGCAAAAAAAAAAAAAACCTTTGGAAAGCTATTTTTTCAGCCCTTCCTGGCGTTGCTCTGGTTGCACCAAAGAGTCTCCTTAAAGCTGTTCTCACAGCACAGCTGAAAATGACCTCCAGCAAGAGACAATTTCTTCAGCAAACAGCCAGCAAATGCCCTGTTAAAGAAAATATCCTCATTCCTCACATGACACGCAGCCTAAATAATGGGCTTGTGCTGTCCCTGTGTCTTGATGATGTACATTCTGAGCCCAAGGGGATTTTCCAGAGGAGAGGAGGGCATGGATGGTCAGAGGGTAGATTTGCAGCTAGGTAAATACACGAAGATTGCTGTTGTTTTATGCTCATTTATATTTTATGCTCATTTATATTAGCTGAAGATAATATAACTTCCTGCCCCACCTACATCAGAGATACAGGCTGTGTTTGTACTGCTCTGAAACATGAAAATCTCTGTGATTAAGAGTACTTTTATTATACAAGAAAGGGCAAAGAAAGGGAAAACTATGCTGGGAGTTCTGCACTCTCCTTAACTTTTACTTCTTTTGCTTGGGTCAAATGAATATATTATTTAAACTTGGAAATGTCTTGATGAAAATTCAAGAGTCATTAGGTTAAAGACACTATTATCTAAACTTTTTGTTTGTTTGATCTTTTTTTGGAAGGAGCAGTATAATTGATGATGGTAGAGACAATCCCTACAACTTCTTCCAGAACTCTCCACTAGTGTTTCAAAAACCCAGGGCACAGACCAGACATCCACATTCCCTTTCTGAATCAGTCTTAAAATATTGGTGGGCCAAAGTCTCCACAACTGCTTTGGAAAGCAACCAACAGCTTCCTGGTCTCAGCTGTATCATTTGGCATTTCCATGTGCACAGCAGAGGGCAAAATGTGATTTAATTCACTTTTCAACCCTGTGTATGCTTCTAAGACACAATGCTTAAATGATTTTAAGCAGTCTTGTGTTGGAGACAGGCTTCTTATATAAAAAAAAAAAACCCTCTGATTGTGTAATTACTCATAACAAAGCATAATGTAATTTTGCAAACAGCAAGAGCTTTGTTTTTTCCAATTTCACATTAATTTTATTGGCCCCAAATCCAGGGCTGTGTTTTTGTGTTTGGGCTTTAACCAGGAGTGGAGTATTTCCTGTAAAAGTGCTGTTAACTCGCTGGCACTGTAAGTGTTTCCTCCTCCATGGTTCTGCTGTGAAGGAGCTGGTAGATTTATACAAGCTGAACACACTTTCCTAGTGACACTTGTATTTTTTCTGGTGATCATGTTTCCTAGAGGGTGCAGGCTTGTCTCTCAGGTTTACACTGTTTTCTGCCAGTGGGGAAAGCATATACATCTGTGTCAGTCACTTATACAAAGAACAGCTGTTTTAGCCCCTGTAAAGATATTTTCCCCTCCAAGAGGATTGTTTGGTCTTGTCTTTACTGCTAAATTTTTTAAATCTGTTTTTTTTTTTTTTTTTTCCCAACCCCAGGGGAACAAGTGCTCATCCAATATCCTGAGGTTAAAACACAAACAAGGCAGTAAAACTGAAGCACCCTGTGAGATAAATTTGCAGAGGTCAACTTCAAGTGGGATGACAGCATTGACCTTGGTGAGTTTACCCACAGTAAAACCCAAGTGCTCTGTCTTCTGTGCTGTTTACCTGAAGAGAGCTGCTGGCCATTAGTTACCTTCCAGTGAAAAGAAATAGAACTGTTTTTCACTAGTGGGGACAAGTCTTTGGAGAGCTGACAAAAAGTTTGGTTGTATTGTCAGAATTTAAAATAAAATGGAGATCCTGTTGCCTTTAACTCCTGAGAGCAGCTCCAGCAGGAGGGCATTTGGGACAACCTGTGCTGGCTGAGCAAGCCCTTCCTGGCCAAATTTGCTGTTTCCTTGCCCACCTTCACCACACTGCTTCGGGCAAATTCTCAGGTGGACCAGGACCTGAATCTCATAGAATCACAGAACATCCTGAGCTGGAAGGGACCACAAAGGTCACTGAGTCCAGCTCCTGGATCTCTACCTGACAGCACCAAGAATCTCACCATGGGCCTGAGAGTGTTATCCAAATTCTTCTTGAACTCAGGCAGGCTGGAGGCTGTGACCACTGAAGCTTGAGGGCTTTAAGTCCACTGACCCATTTTTGAATTTTCCTGCATCCAGAAACATATATCTGATATTCACAGCATCACAGAATGGTTGAGGTTGAAGGTACCTTAAAGCCCATCCAGTTCCTATCCCCAGACACGGGCAGGGACAACTTGCACTAGACCAGCTCAGTCCATCCAACCTGGCCTGGAACACTTCCAGGGGTAATCCTACCAAAATGACTCAATCTGGTCTTGGTAGCAGGATGAAGGTTCTAGAGGAGCTAGAATATGACATTGGAGACCCAAAGGTGATGGTCCTTTGGGCTTTGCAAAAGAGCTGCAAGACTTGGCCAGGCTTCACCTGCATCAAACTCACACAGCCTCTTCCACAAACAAAGTGGAGAACAGACACATCCATTCTTTTTCCTGGCCTTGGGGTTGGTAAAAGTGGCACTGCCAATGGTTTGCATTATTCTAAGTGGTGTCATTTGAAATCACATGTGCATGGCATTCCACTGCTGTGCTTTGAATCCATTGGGGTGAGATGGGTTGGGGCAGGGCTGGGGGACCATCACTGGGATGCTGAGGGGGCTGTTGGCACATCTGCAAGGGCTGGAGAGGGGATGGAAAGCGAGTGCCAAAGGACTGCAGTTTAAACTGAAAAGCAGAGTGGAGACAGGCCAGAAACCACACTGCAAAGGTCCTTAGAGACTGGTAATATTTCCTCTCACTGGCCAAAGAGGGCTTCCTGCTGGTCTGTGCAAACAGCCCCACTGCATTAATGGGGTCCTCAGGCCTCTGGGGACAGGTGGGGTCCAGAAAGGAGACCTGTCCTCTGCAAATGGGGTTCAACAAGCCCCAGCTGCATTTTCACATATCCTCAGTGGGGCTGCAGCTCTTGGCACCACACCCAGGAATTGGAGACTGGGCTGAACCCCAAGATATCTGTCTCTGATAAAAGGAAGACAAGCTCTTAGCCACAGAAGAGTTCTCTTCTTCCTGGCTCATCACACTGCCAGTATAAAAATCAAGAAGTACTTAGCTGTTGTGGTTTGTAAGGATAATATCTCAAGGCTGAGGAAATGCTTTTTCCTGAAGGAAAAAAAAAAACATTTTCAAAAATGAACTATTGAAATAATGAGCTTTTTCAAATTATATCATTTGCTTCCTATAAACCTGGCCTGGAAATATTAAGTGTTCCCCAAGGGAGCAGAGTATTTGAGATGGTCCTGACCTCTCTCCATGTGTAATGTGCATTGTCAGAAGGGCTTTCACCAGGTGTTGTTTGTTTAAACAGATTTCTGGTGATGGCATGGCTACGTATGACCTTTAGGGACCAGGTTGATAAGGAAGCAGTAATTAAAACAAACCCCTGAAAGCAGATATAGCAGGAAGCCAGGGATGCAGATGAAAGTGCATTGGCCCCACAGCTCTGGAAAAAAAAAATAGTGAAGAGTCCTGTGGGTTTTAAGATGGCTGGAAGAGGATAATATTTCTGGGCAAAGAGATTTTGAGTCAGTCTTGGGGTTACAGCAGCATGTTTTCAATAAAAGTACAACAGTATCAGTGTACCTTCCTGCACTTACAGTACTGTTGTCTTAACAGAAACAAACCCAAAGATCTCAAATATAGACCAGAAAAGGTTGTAGTGATTTATTGAGGATTTTGAGGTGGGGAGGTTCAGCAGGTGGGAAATTGGCAGAGGGGAGGCAATGTGCTCAAGGCCACCTGGGAAATCTGTGTCAGAGAGCTGCTCCTGGACATCTTAAACTCCAAGTGAACATCCTAATTGCCAGAACATCCTTTTGCTCTACAAGAGGTCTCAAGTCCCTGTTCCTTCTGTACTAGGGCTGCTGCAGGAGCCAAACAGTTCAGCTTCATCTCTTCCTTTTCCCATTTTATTTATTGTTTCACATGGTTTGCCATTTCAGTATGGAGTGAATCATCCTAGAGGTCTCTCCAAGTGCTTGATTCAGAACTTTCCCCTCCCAGGCACCATTCCTCACCTTGTCTCAAGCTTAGGGTACTAACCCCCCCTGCCTTACCCCTGCTGTGAATTCAGTATGTTATGAGCCTGTGAAAAGATTTTGCATTAAAGCCTAGGGCATCAACTGATGAAAAATGACTCAGAAACCACTTTAGGTCATAATTCTTTTCCCTGTGTCCTGGCTGAGTGGGAGATTAGGGTGAGGTGATCTGCTGGCCATCCAGGTGCTAATGGGAACAGATAGAGATATTCCACCTCCTTCAGGGGTGCTTGGTTGGGTTTCTCTCCTTTTTGTGTGCAGGTGATGAGTTTCTCTTTGTCTGTTAACTGAGAAACAAATCAGTGGGAGCATTATCTGGGAGGCATCTACCCCACTTTTGAATGTGGTTAAAACTGGAGAGCTGGTTCAAAAGTTTGAGGCTGGAGAGGAACCAACAGGCTGTATCCTCATATAAACCTTGTTTCCTGAGGTAAAAATGGCTCCTACTCCTTCTGCACAAGCTTCACCTTCTCTTGCTGTGTACCAGGCAGCTAATTGCTTGCGGTTAATAACGAACTCATCTGTTCACAGCTTGCCCTGACTAAGTCAAAGGGAATCCTCCTTCACTCTCCAACTCTTTTTGCCACCACCCACCACCCAAACCTGCTCTGCCTTCCAGGGTCTTGGAGGTTTGAGATCTACTTTGATCCCAAGCTCAGCTCTGTGAAGAGCAACTCTCTGCACCTGGGATGTGTCCAGCCATTGTTATCTCCGTGCCTTTGAAGCTGCCTATCTGCAGTGCACTTCTCTGCACCTCTGTTTTTGCTTCTCCAAGTCCTTTCAACAGCCCCTTCACAGCTGCCTTTGCCTCCACCGCAAGCATTTGGCAGTGCCAAACCAAACAGGGAAGTGGAATCACACATACTGTTAATTAAATATTCCCCCTCCACCCCGTGGCCTGGAGACCCTGGCTCTGGGACGAGGACTCGCTGGCTGGGATGAGGGATGCTTTCCTTTGCCCAGTGTCCCACTGGCTCTTTCCCACGAGGAGAACTGCAGGAATCTGCCACATCTCCAGAGCTGAGAGTAGCACAGTGGGACAAAACCAGTACAGCTATCATGCTGGCTGGAAATGAGCCCAGGGGAAAATCCCTGCTTTAAACAGCTCTGAGCTTTGGAAGGAAGTTTTAGCCCAGGACCAAGAACTGATTAGTGAGTGGAGTTTTTTTTCCCTGAATGCATTTATCTTCTGCTCATCGCCAGGATCCCCAGGCCTCTGGCAGTGGTAAAACAAGCCAGATGTTGAGATATTCAAAAGATAATCAGGATCCCATCCTGATCAGCTTTTGCTCCATCCAGCTTGCCCTTGAACCCCACCAGGGATGGGGCATTCATAGCTTCTCTGGACAACCTGTGCCAGTGCCTTGCTGCCCTCACAGTCAAGAATTTCTTCCTACTATTGAATCTAAATCTACTCTTTCAGTAGAAGAACAATCATTATAGGGGATTGCAGTGCATTTTGAGGGTTAGGTGAAATATCAAAGTGCGTGCAGGTTAACTGGGAATAAGTAAATACATTTTTCATTCAATTTGGCCTTTGCTCAGGACAAGTGGCTGAGTCTCCTCTCCCTGATCTCACTTATATTTGAAGCTGCGGGGAGTTCATTAGAGTTGTCTGTCTCTGAGCAACTGAAGATTCAGTTGTGGATACATTAGCCCAAGGAAAACACATCAGGCCAAGGAGACAAAATAACCTGGGCTCAGCACTACAGCTGAGTACAATTGTGTGCTGCCTCACGCTGCTGCATATGGCCCTGGATCTCTCAAGTCTGATTCTGCACAGGAATAATTCAGGAATGAATATGGGATCTATTTGTAGGTCAGCCTGTTGAACTCTGAGCGTGACTCCCGGCGGAGGTTACTTGGAACGGAGCCCACGAAGTCCCACTGAGATTCCCACTGAGATACATATAGACCATTGTGCATTGCACATTAATGCAGGGTAATTATGTCGAGCTGGAAACCTTTCAAGTCAGCATTCATCATTCAGAAATCGTCTTAAACCAGTTTGTGCTGCTCTTGTGCTTGAAAGTGAATTGTGCGAAGTTGGCAGCCATAACCACCACTGCAGCAGAGCGTATAAAAGCCCTTTCATTGTGGAGTTGGTGGTTTTACTGTAGCTTCCCTGTCTCATCAAGGAGCACCATAATTCACTGCAAAAATCTGTAACTCCTGCAGCATCCAGAGCCTCTGGCTTGCTGAGCACAAGTGACTCCAGCCTGAGCTGTGGTGGGATCATTGCTCCGCGTCCCCTGAGTGGAGACTCCCATGGAAGCTGGTCCAGATTGCCCTTCCCAGGTGGTAGGGCTGTGCTGGCTGGATGGGAGTAGGGCAGGAGGAGGAACGTCGTCCTCAGCAGCCGTTCTCAAGTTGAGCTAATAAAGAGGCAAGCAGGCATTTGCAAATATCATGCTGGGCAAATTCTCCAGGGCCTCTGTCGCAGCTGCAACATGAAAGAGATGATAATGAATATCTCGTCTGTTCCGTGGCCTTTCGGGCTCTTCCTGAGTTTGCAGCAGGAGTGCGGTATGCAAAGAGCAAGCCTCCAGCCTCGTGCACCAAATTAGGTGGTAAAAATAATTGTGAAGCAATTTGCAGCTCGGTTTCATTATGTTGTTTTTTTCCTTTCCTTTAGGAGCTGCAGACACATAGGAATAGCCTCAAGACTCCTTTGGTGAAGATCTCCAGCTCAATCATGTTTTGTACATCATTTCAGTGACCAGCATGTAAATGAAGAATGATCCATCCAGGCTGCTGGTGGTGGGAAGGAGTGAAACAGAGTTAAAAACCCCTTTGAAAAGTACATACAAAACATTGTTCCCACTAAAGTCAATGCTAAAACTTCCACGGATCTCATTACAGACAGATTTTCGCCAGGCTCCAATTTAAGTGGAGCTGCTCACATCCTTACAACAAGCATCTTAATAAGCTTTTGCAAACTTAAAGCCTTAACTCATGGTCCCAGCTGCTGGATGTGGGGAAGATATATTAGTCCCGCTTTTTGCCATGTGGAAGACTGCTCTCTACATGACATTAATTGCTCTCTGCCTCACTTAATAAGAGTCTGCTTTCAGCAGCCGAATATAACCATGTAATCAGAAGAATTTCTGTTTATTGTTAAAATGTTTTCATGCCTAGAAAATGAAGACTTCTGGAATGTGTCAGATGGCAACACGACACGGGCGTCGGGAGCGAGCGCGAGCGTCTGGAGCGCTGAGCTGCGATTTGCTCCTCAGCCTCCCCATGCCCTGATCAGCCATGAGCCACAGCCCAGCTAGAATTCAATTTCAGATTAAAGAGCCTCAGGCAGGAAGGGCATTTCATGGGAAGAGAGGGAATGGTGTGCCAGTTTATGCTGCCCACGTGCTTTGGGGGTGTGAGCACACCGGCGTCACAAGCGATCCACTGCAATCCCGAAGGATGAGCAGCTGGAGCGTGTCCTGAGCACGTGCACCATTCCTGGAGTGAGGGTGAGCTGTCAGACGTGTCACAGCTTTGCCACAGCAGGGATGGCATGGAGACATCACTGGTAATGCCCTTCCTCCCAGGATTATCCCACGCCAGCTGTCCACACCACCCCCCACAGATACCGCCACAGGATGCCGTGCAAGGAAGGAGGGGGCAGCCTGTCCTTTGGGGTGCCAGCTTGCACTTCAGGATGCTGTCACCTTAGGCCATGTCCCTGGCAATCAGCATCCCCTCTGGTTCTCTCCATCCCACGAGGTTGTCCCATGTGTTTTCAATGGTGGGAGAGGGCTCCAGGGTAGGTGGATGCCATTCTAGAGAGGAACTTTCTCCAGGAAATGTTTCCCAGGTGCTTTCATTTCTTGCAGGAGCTGTTCTGGAGAAAATCTGGGTCAACAAAAGACATCCTCCCTCCAGAACAAAATCTCATACTAGTGCTCGTGATTTTTAATTGGGCAGCACCCTCTCAGCTAAATTAACTGGTGCTCATCTGGCTCCTCCTGCTGCACACTCCCCCACCCAAATCCCAGACTAACATCCACCTGGATCTAATTAGAGCTGGAAGAAAATGAAGATTTTGAGAAGCTATGTCTGGAGCAGGCATTTTTCAGAGGTTCTTTTGCCTATGGGTGTACATTGAAGGGAGCCACTATGCAGGAAGAGCAGGCTGCATGTCAGGGGACAGATCCCCAGCATGACCCCTCTCTAAGCATCACAGAGAGGGGTTCCTACAGTGCTCAGCTGCTGTGACACACATGTCCCAGGCATCCCCTGACTGGCCTTGGCTTTACCTATTTATTTCTTAGTAAGTGCATCTGAGCCAGGAAAATTACTGTTTTGGCTGCTTCTCCCTTCACCCGTGAGTGATTTTTTCATCTCCAGGCAGCCACCTGTGTGCTGGGCACAAGGGACTCAGTAAGGACTGAAAAGCACAGATTTTTATTTTTTTTTTCCATTGCATCCTGCACGTTTCCAAGGGGAGCCCTTTCCCCTCTGCCAAGGTTCAATGCAGCTCTTATGCACTGGATCCACACACAAAAAAAGCAGTAAATACAGCACAGAAGCATGCTTTGTGTGCTCTCCTGCCCGAGAAAAGTGGTGTAGAGCAACTAGGGTTTCAAAGCTTCCTTCGATAGGACGTTTCATTCCCTGTGGGATTTTGGGCACCACGAAGCCGAGCTAACTCAGCAAATGTGTTTACTTTTGTGAGCTGGAGAGCCACAAGGCAGGAATTCACAGCAACCCCAACTTCTTAGCACAGAACCAATAACAGTATGAGCACCTCAGGGCAGCTATGAACAAGGGCTTCTTTTACAGGCAGGGAAGTGTAATACAAAGTGATTCTCGGCCACAGGAAAAGGGAAAATCGCCCAGGTAAACGTGCAGTGGGAACTGCAAACTGGATTCTTTCTGAAAAGTTTAATAATTCTGTGTTGTTCCATGAAAGCTTTCCGGTATTATGAGCAATAACCCCCTCCTCCATCCCTACATGTTAAAGTAATTATATTGCAAAAGGCAATGGCTACATAGTGTATCTATGGCTTTTGTTATTTCACAGGGATTTTTTTGTTTGTTTCTCTACCCCCATGACGAGTTTAATTGAAGCCCAAAAGAAATCAGAGGCTAAAATAAATGGTGACAATCTGGGTGCTCCCTCTGAGTCTTCAGCCTCACTGACACACACATTTCTTCAAAAATTTCTAGGAAATGTAAAGCCAAATTATAAGTCTCAATATGCCAAGATGCTGCAAAAGACGTTTGGCTGTTCCTCAGGAACTGGTTCTCTGGATCAGTTCTGAAAGTGTGAGGATTTTCCTGTCCAGGCAGCCTAGCACACTGGTGTTGCTAAATGAAATTACACACGGATCACCAGGGCAAGGAAAAGAAAAATAAAATGTACCATTCCTCAAATAAAGGGCTGCAGTGTATCACCGTGTCAGGCTGGAAGGAAACTCCAGCTTATGAGGGAAATAGCAGTGTTGGCTCTTTTCTGAAGATTAAGCAGCACTAGTGCTGCCTGGAATTTAATTAAAGATTCATGAATTTGCTTTATATTCTTGCTTGCTGTTTGACCAGAGAGGAGCTTGGGTGTAAAGTCAGGTGCTTCCTGGAGAGCTGAGGGACACCAGGAAAAGTCCTGGCTGTGCTTCCATCCCTCAGAGAGGGAAAAGCCGAGGTCACATGCCAAAGGGACAGTGCTGGCCTGTCAGGAGAGGGAGCTCCGACCACACCACCCAGCTGGGAGCCCTCTCTGCTTGCTCCCAGATTTCTGCCCACATCTTCAGCTCCCACTGCTCTGTACCGGCTTGTGCATCAGCATCCAGCCTCACCTCCCTCCGCTCTGCGTAGCTGCAGCAGAGATCTCGGCATCGCAGTGTTCCAGTCAGGGAAATGAGATCCTCCCCTGGGCACTTTTGGGGTTCCCCAGGAGACAGCAGGAGGGGGGGTTGGTGCCTGGCAGGGGCTCCTTTCCCTGTCACAGCCCGGGCCACCAGTCCCCATGCTCCTCTCCGTGTTTATGGTGTGCTGGGGAAGCTTTGCATAAGCAGTGCTTCTTGTTGGGGGCTTTTAGCACTTGCAGCTGTGACACCAAGCAAGATGTGTCGTGCAGAATGCTTTCAACTAAATACATGAAATCCAGTTATTTAAATTTATGCAAAAAGACTGCAATAAATGGAAGAGGTTTCTTTTAAAATGCATGTCACACGATTCTGCAGAAAATGCAGATACTGAGGACTAGTTATCAGCTGATCAATATGTATCAATCCAGAGGACAGCAGAAAATTATGAATAGGGGTTTCCACCATCATATTAATTCCTGTAGTACCTGATGGCTTCCCGGTCCCCTAATTAATTTAGCCTCATGACCCCTGAAGGTACCGGGTGCTCTGAAGGGGAAAAAAAGCACAGACCAACACACAACTTCAGTTCTAGACCTCAGCTCTTGGCTTGGATCATGGAATCACAGAATGGTTTGGGCTGGAAGTGAGGGTGCCAAAAGAGGATGGATCCAGCCCTGTCCCAGATGATCCCAGTCCCAGTGGAGACCACCAGGCCCAGATGTCCCTCATTTCTTCTGCAAGCTGACATGAGATGGATTCATCTCATAAAACCCCTGAGCTTTGAAATGAAGCCCAGCAGGTTATGTGGTGAGCCAACAGAGGTGGTTGTGAAAAGGCACAAAAACATGTTGCCTGCCCCCACTCTAAAATACACTTTCAGCTGTAAAGTGTTTCGTTTCCTTGATCCCCTTCTAGACCACAACCTGGCTAGTGTTTCCCTGTGCTGGGATTTACCTTTCCAAGTGATTTGGTCATTGTTTCCACTCCAGAAGCTTCTCAGATGGGGAGAGCTTTCCCTTTCTGAAGCATTTTTGCTCTCTGCTGATAAAGTGCAGCCTCAGCCCCTTGTAAATCAGAGCTCTCACCTTGAACAATGAACAGTCCTAACCACGATTTAATGAAAACCAAAGGAGGTCACAGTGGGAGCCAAAGCAGCTGGGACCAGGAGGCTTCCTTGCATCTCTAAATGTTCTCCTAATGCTGAGGAGTGTTGCAAAAGACAAATGTTCTTTTCTGGAAATCAACACCAGCATTTCTCTGCTTCTGGCTGCTGCCAAGAATGCCCCCCTCTGCACAGGATGAGGCCAGTCCCAGCCCTTTTTTGCTGCTGGAAGTGCTGGGCTTGGTGTAACAGCCTGTGACCAGTGCTGGGGCTTACCTGGCCATCCAGTAGCAGTAAACAGGGCTGCAACTTCTCCCTGGAAGATTTTAAAAATCCGGTGTAAAATATCATGAAAGTACAAAGAGGCTTGTTTGGCACATAGCATTGATTTCTGTCCCCACAGCTGGCTTCATGTGATAGTCTGAAATATTACTTGTAATATTATGAGATCCAGAGTGATCTTCAAATTGATGATGTCCCTTTAAAATGACTTTCAAAAAATCCTTTTAAAGTAGATGACAGATTTTTAATACCACCCGCAGAGTTCAGCATGTATCAGTGTCACTGTTCTTGCGCAGCTGTAGCAAACCCTCTCCATCTGGACTTTAAAAGATTTGACTTTAAAAAGGAAAAACAGCAAACCCTCGATCATTAACCAGGACCCATTTGCCAGAGATCGATGAAATTAAAGAGCATTCGTGTTAAATTACTTCCATCCAGCGTGTATGACACATTGAATTTGTTACACTTGGGAAATCGTGATATTCCTTCTGCTATTACGAGGCAGAAATACAAAAATTCCTAATAAAAGAACACACACACTCACACATGAAAAATCAGCTTCTTATGGCATTTCTCTTTGAAGTTGCTGTGGCTCGGTGCCAGTGAGAAGTCACAGACTCATCTGCAGCTGCCTTGCTGGACCCCTTGTGCTAAACAGAGACACTGGACTTGCTGCCAAAATCTGAATCTGTGCCCTCCTTTCTCTCAGGCTCCTGTGACCAGCGTGGTGTTTTGCAGGCCCAGAAGGGATCATCCTCTTATTTCTTTTTAAATTCTGTTTCTTGATTTTCATCAAATGCAAACTGTTGCTGTCTTAAGTGCAACAGGTGACTGCATGGAGAGATCTGCACTTCAGCACCAAGGGACACTGTCTGCGAGGGGAAGTCACCTTCAGGCATCTTCTACAGCACCATCTTATCCTGAGAGTCTGCCCTCTTTAGCTGATAGTTTGTCCTGGTTTTGATGGCCATCTGTCTCTTATCTTGAGCAGGTTATCCAAGGATACGGAGCCGGGGGACTCATCCAGAGTGCTGGTGGCATCCAGGATGCGTGGGTTATCTGAGGCGTGAGTTGTGAGCATCAGAAATGAACCATTTAAATCCAACGTGCAGAACTGTTGAGAAACAGGGCAAGCCCCTGTGAAGCCTTGCCTCCTCCTCATCCTCCCACATCCCAGCAGGGGCAGACCCTGCTTTCATTGGGAAATGTACAAATCACCAGGAATCCAGCTGGTGTGAGGGAGGGGAGAGGTGAGGCTGCAGGAACACGAAGAACAAAATGAGGAGGAGGAGGAGAAGGAGTTGATTTTTATTGACATCTTCCACAGGCTGACCTTTGTCTTCTGTGGAGAGATGATCTTTCTTATCAGCTCCTTGCAAATTCCGTGTGAGATGTACACAAAGAGGATGCCCAAGACTCTGATGGATGGAGGGATGGACATGGATGGATGGAAGGACACAAGAAGAAACAGAACTTCTCCTCTCCTCTCCTGCTTCTCCACTTTCCCTGCACAAATATGCATGTCCCATCACTTATCACTTCCTTCAATCCTGGCAACTGATGAGAAAGTGTTTAAGACTCAAGGTCTTTATTTAGTTTTCTAATCAAATAATTTTAATGTATGAGTTGACACAATAGGCAAAGAGCCATAAGTCCCAGTGCTTGCTATTATGTGTGATTCTTCTTTGAGCAAATATATAATCACAGCCCTAAGTTATAATAATTATGTAATATTTCTTGATAGAAGCAATTGGAATCTATTGTGTAGGGAAGTAATTATAGCCTACTTTGGTTCCTTTGTTTCTGAGTGGGTGGCATTTATGGGCAAAAAAATTATGCATGCTCAAAAATCTTTATAAAATGTTGGGTTCTCAGAAAATACTGGACCTCCTCAGATGTATGGGATTTTTTAAGGGATAATAAATCTTTTTATTCTCTGCAGAGCAAAAATGTGTATTAAGTTAACTAAGAAACATTTAGTTCTGAGGAAGATAGAACATCAAGGCAAATGTTTTCCTTACAAAAACAAAACCAGGAGAGTTTATAGGTTTACACATTCAAATAAGCTTGATGGGTGTGTGCACATGTTCCCTCTCTCACACACACACAGAAGGTATGAGCTGCTTTTAAGATGACACCTTAAATATGGATTTTTTTCCTGTAGCAGTTTCATGTTGGAGGGTTCTTATTTGTAATTAAATTTCTGAGAAAACCTTCACAGTAGTGACAGAGCAAAAATTGGCTTAAAGGAATAAATTAACAGTAATAGCACAATAGAAGAAACGTCAGGCAGACTGCTACAACACTGTCTAATTTGCTTTTCTGATCACATCAGCGAAGGTCTGGAAATAACCAGATGCATTAACATTTATCTAGGAATGATAAAAGTTGCCATCCTGCCAGATATTCAGCTGGTTTATTAATTACCAGCAGAAACCTGAGATGGATGTGTGTTGGTTCAACTTCTTAGCTGCTCACTGGAGAATGTTTTTAAAGGGATTTCCTGTAGAGAAATAAGAGATGTTCGGGAAATATTTTTGAAGCTTGAAAACAAAAATGTTAAGTTTCAGTTCCTGCCATGATCTTGGTAAGTCTTTCATCAAGTGTATGGGGAACTGGTAAAGGATGCAGGAAGTGGGCTGAAGAGGAGAAAAGATCACAGGAACACAAATATTTATCCTGGAGGTATGGGGTGGCCTTTTCTACATAGCAAGTGAAGGGACTCTTCTAATAACACGGTGTTCTCAATCAATCCTGCACCCATTACTGTCCTGCTGGGTGCCAAAGCTGGTGTTGAGGAAGCAGAAACTGGTGTTTCCCATGTCACACTGGACTCCTCTTCAGTCCTGACAGTGCTTTTTCTCACTAAAACTCATTGCTGACTCTGGAGATGAGTGAGACATCTCCCAGTCAGGGGCATGTCTGGTGCACTAAACATTTCTTCACTTAGATCTGCCTATTTTATCTGCCTGCTTCCCATGGAAAGCTTTGCAAGTGGCTTCCTAAGATGAAAAGAAAATGTGTTCTTTTCCTCGCTCTGCACATAAACCCAGATATTTTTGTTCCTTTTTCTTCCTGATCAATAGGCCAATTTTAGCTAGTGACCCTTTTCCAAATGTTCTCTTGGCCACTAGAGATTCTCTAATTTGCTCAAAAATTGCCCTGGTGAGAGCAGAAATAGGCAGCATGGCCCCAGCCCTGTGCAGCGCATATGCATCAGCTATATATATAATTCCCTGTTTCTTCTGGGCATAGATCTACATGCAGGCCCCCATTGGAAGCCTTTTCTCTGTGGCTGAGCAGCACTTAGGATGAATTCTTTTAATGTGTATTTTTAAGATACACTTTTTCATGTGTCAATTTTATTCTGGATGCCTGCTGCCTAAAAAAGTGATGGCACGATAGCAAAGCCCACCCTCTTCCACATATTTTGACTAATTGCCTCAAAACATCCTGTGTTAGATTCAGGCTGTGTTCTACATCCACGTCACCACCGTTTCTTCATAAATTCTTTTTCCACTGGCTTTCTGAAGCGAGGGTGCCAAAGCTGCCCAAATCCTTGGAGATAAATCAGAGGGTCAGAGTTGGCTGCTCCTGAGTGGAGTGGGTGAGGAGAAAGCCACAACTGTTCCCTATCCTACAGGGCAGCTCCTGTGAAGCTGTGAAAAACTTCATTTGCCAAGAGGACAAAGGAACTTCATACTGAATTTGGTGGGAAACACAACTGGTGGGTTTGGACAGGGTTTGAGGAGGTGGGTCACTGCTGGCTGCTGCCTTGCTCATCCCTGGCCCTGGAGCCTGGTTTTCCTCCAGACCTGAAGGGAGGCTTCCAGGAGCACACACTTGAGGGATGTGCCAGCCCCATGGCTGCTGCTTACCTTATTGATGCTTGGTATTGAGATTCAAATTCTCTTTTGAAAGATTGCAATTTAGGCATCAGTGTTATTGTAGCAGTGGAGATTTCTTAATGACTTCCTGTCAAGTACAAAATGCAAGCTAATTTCTGATCTCGAAGAAGTGCTGTGACAAAGATATTTTTAATGACAATGTCTGGTACAACCAAGCCACTGTGCTTCTCCAGGTCAGTATGTGCAGCTCATCCTCCTGTGACTCCTGCCCTGATGTCCTTCACCCCCTAAAAGTAGCACAGCTCAATTGGGAAAAGTCAAGCCAAATTAAAAAATAATTTGTTTTCACAGGAATCTTAGAGTGATTAATTTATCTATTGGTTTCAGAACATAAAAATATGATCCCACCCTAGGTAAAAGCTTTTTGGAATAACTAGTCCATAGTATGACTTCCTTCAGCACCCAGTATTAATAAGTAGCACCTCTTATTAATAAAATATAACAAGAGAAAAAGACATCCCAGAAGCCAAACATCCCTTATAATTCATGAAAGAGTTAACAGGCAATCTTGCACCTCACAGGGAGACCTTTGCTACACATTTTTAATGGCCTGGGCTTTTGGTAGGTGAAAGGAAAGTTCCAAGCAATAATTCAGGTTTAAAATACTGTCTCAGTGCCAAGTAATCAAACTAGTTTTAAGTGAAGCAATTAGCAAGCATTAGAAAGCCAGCTATTTCCTGCTTGAAGGTGGTAAACGCTGTGTCTCTTATTATGATTTCTCTGGGGATGTGAGTAATGGGCTACAGAGCTTTTTTGGGGGGGTAGTGGGGTGTTTTTGCATATGTGGAAATACTGGCAATGTCCTAACTCCTTGCCAATTTACTAGATATGGATGACGATGAGGGTGGAACAAAGTCCTTACTCTTTTCTGGTGGTTTGAGCAATGTGTGTGCCAAAATCAGTAAGGTGGTTTTCTCATTAGTTCCTTAAAAACAGGTTTTTCCTTCCCAGTTCTGCCTCACCAGATCCCAATTTCTGGGACCAGGCTGGAATGAGCAGATGAGGCAGAAACTGGTCATTCTGCTGGTTTTGCTAGATTTTGTTGAGGGGGTTGATGAAACACAGGTGGGGACCACATCTCCCTGAAGGAGAGCTTTCTCCTTGAAACCACTTGGTTTTTTGCCAAGGGGAGCTCTCAGAGCTGCATTTCCAAGGTGAGGTGGCTCCTGATGGGTGCAGCTGCATCAACAGTCTGTTTTAACCTAAATGGGTGCTTTTGGAGCCAATCTGTCACTTGTCCTAATTTCCTACACTTTACTTTGTGAGCACAATTTACCTAAGCTTAACCCTGGAGTGCCAGAGCAGATCTCTCCCCCACCTCCCTCAGTGCCTCTCTCCTCTGCCACAGCTTTATAAACTGGCATCCACACCTAAGGCTCCTTGGATTACTGAGAAATCCCTCTGCTGGCTCTGCTGGGCTTTGAAAAAGGCTGTAGGGGCTCAAAGTGAATGGACATGAAGCCAAATAAAGGTGAGAAGCAAGGCTGACACCCTGCCAAAATTCAGGACATGTCCCTGAAGTCTCAGCATAACACAGGGCAAACCCCTGCCCTAATGGGGAACCTCTACATAAGGTCCAGAAACAGAAATTTCATGAGTTTTTCATTGCAATTTATTCTTTTTATTTTGAACATTGGGGGGAAAACCCCACCATTTTCAAAATTAAAAGAGTGAATCTTAGGGAATATTAAAACTAATTTGCTTTCTATAATTTTTATTCCTTCCCCAGCAAATTCAGAAATAGGCTGGAAAGCATGAAAACCAAATTCTTCAACAGCATTTCAGATTTGGGCCAGCACATGCACTTATCTAGTACTGAGCCTGATGAAACTAGTTTTATTCTAACAAACCTGGATCATAAATGTGATCAGGTGGAATTTTGTGTAAGCACCAGCTGAAACCTGTGCTGGTACAGTTATTGCTGTGCATAAGCAAAAAAGGAAAGCACACAAAAAAGCCATGGAATCTTACCTCAGGTTAAAGAAACAATGGGAAGTTTGTCAGAAAATGGGGAATTACATACTTTTATTAAAAGACTTGAATTTGTGTAGCCACAGGAAGCAGAGGGAAAAGGTCCCCCTCCCAATCCCTTGGATTTTCAATCCATTTGTTTTTAACTTTTTCTCTGAACATGTAGGACAACTTGGGTTTTTCTGACAGGGTGTGTAGATATTGAAGATAATCACAATGGTGCTTAAACTATCAGATTTTGTGGCTGTGCTGGGAAAAAGAGCAGAGAAGAGGAAGAAGCAGCATCCCCAACATGATGGACCTAACCCAGAGAGGTGTTGGCAAAAGAACCTCCTGTTTTGGAAAAAAGAGAATGCCTGTTTTCCAGCTGACAACTCAGCTGATGAGTCTACCAGCTCATTGAAAACCTCTTGCCTGCCCTTTATTTCTTATTATCGTGGCATCTGTGCCAAATTTGGTGGTTTTCACAGCTTTGATTTTCACACCCAGGTTTTTCCAGAGGAGGCATGGATGCCTTTACAGCAATATAAGCACCTTCCTGCTAGGCTTGAATTCACAGAGAAACAAGAGACAAGTTGGGAACTATTCAGCCACAGCTGAGAGATGTGATATTTTCCATCAGAAGATGCAGCATTTGTTTTTTTAAGAGCTTTGCCAGCCCAGCCTGCTTCAGATGTGAATTTTGCTGTGTCTCTGGTCGGGTCAGACCTGTCAGAGATGGGCACTAATTATGAGCTGCTGGTGGCTTTGGTCCCCAGCTTGTGACCCCCTTCTGCCAGACACCAGGGTGAAGCTCTCACGATTGCAGACACAGTCAAAGGCCACCTGTTCTGTGACCAAGCAAAGTGCTGTGGAAAAAAGCACTCTGAAAAATCCAGCCTTGTGCTTTCTCAAATTAGCAGATGCTTTTAATGCTGTTGACCTTCCTGTCTCTGCAACTCAGCTCCCCATCTCCAAAAATGGGGATAATGGTATCATTTTGTGGCACAGGGCTCTGCTGAAGATACACCCATTAGTGCTGTGAGGTTTTCAGTTTCAAAGAGAGAGCACTACATAGGGATGCTGAGCCCAGGGTTAGAAAGGTGTGCAAAGGGAACGAGGACGAGAGGCTGTGTGATGAACAGGGAGAGAAACACCCAGCCACCAGCCTGTGTGGGGATCTGCATCATTATGGAAGGAGCAAAGCAGGGTCTGATGGAGGGCAGACAAATAGGTCTGTGGTCACATCTTTCAACACTGGGCTATAACATATGCAGAGGGGATTGAACCAAAGTGGATGGCACTGTGTGTCTGTGTGTATCTGTGTCTGTGTGTGTGTGTGCACGTATAGGCACAGGATCTAATTTTAAATTAACAGCTAGGGTGAAGCATTCATTTTGAATGGTGAGATTCACAGGCATGAGTGTGTGAAGTTGAGGGTGGCTGTGAAATGCATATTTATCAAAATAAAGTAAAATAAAGTAAAGTAAAATAAAATAAAATAAAATAAAATAAAATAAAATAAAATAAAATAAAATAAAATAAAATAAAATAAAATAAAATAAAACCAGAGACATTTCCAATCCTGCTATTGAAAGATCCTCTGCTGACATCAAAATCAACAGAACAGTAAAAAAAATAACCTGTGGTAGCAAAGAAATCTCAGGGCACCATATTTTGGCACAGGGCAGACTCGCAGGAATTTCAGGATGACAATAACCAGGGCTGCTAAGGCTGACCTCAAAGGCTCAGGACTTCACCAGAAACCAGGATCCTTCCAGGGTGTCCACCCACCCAGACACTGCTGTGTGCCTGTGTCTGGGGTCTCCACTGCTTCCTGCCTCATCTGCCCCTGCCCGATCCATCTCCTCCTGGCTGCCTTCAGCTGAGACCTGCTCAATGTTAAGGTGATATTTGTTGTTCCTGCAGCCCCATTTCTTCAGGGCTGGGATTGGAAAGACAGAGAAGTGGCTGTGCTGAACAGCTGGTGGGGTGGTAACCTCTGGTCNTGGAAAAAAGCACTCTGAAAAATCCAGCCTTGTGCTTTCTCAAATTAGCAGATGCTTTTAATGCTGTTGACCTTCCTGTCTCTGCAACTCAGCTCCCCATCTCCAAAAATGGGGATAATGGTATCATTTTGTGGCACAGGGCTCTGCTGAAGATACACCCATTAGTGCTGTGAGGTTTTCAGTTTCAAAGAGAGAGCACTACATAGGGATGCTGAGCCCAGGGTTAGAAAGGTGTGCAAAGGGAACGAGGACGAGAGGCTGTGTGATGAACAGGGAGAGAAACACCCAGCCACCAGCCTGTGTGGGGATCTGCATCATTATGGAAGGAGCAAAGGAGGGTCTGATGGAGGGCAGACAAATAGGTCTGTGGTCACATCTTTCAACACTGGGCTATAACATATGCAGAGGGGATTGAACCAAAGTGGATGGCACTGTGTGTCTGTGTGTATCTGTGTCTGTGTGTGTGTGTGCACGTATAGGCACAGGATCTAATTTTAAATTAACAGCTAGGGTGAAGCATTGATTTTGAATGGTGAGATTCACAGGCATGAGTGTGTGAAGTTGAGGGTGGCTGTGAAATGCATATTTATCAAAATAAAGTAAAATAAAATTAAGTAAAATAAAATAAAATAAAATAAAACCAGAGACATTTCCAATCCTGCTATTGAAAGATCCTCTGCTGACATCAAAATCAACAGAACAGTACAAAAAATAACCTGTGGTAGCAAAGAAATCTCAGGGCACCATATTTTGGCACAGGGCAGACTCCCAGGAATTTCAGGATGACAATAACCAGGGCTGCTAAGGCTGACCTCAAAGGCTCAGGACTTCACCAGAAACCAGGATCCTTCCAGGGTGTCCACCCACCCAGACACTGCTGTGTGCCTGTGTCTGGGGTCTCCACTGCTTCCTGCCTCATCTGCCCCTGCCCGATCCATCTCCTCCTGGCTGCCTTCAGCTGAGACCTGCTCAATGTTAAGGTGATATTTGTTGTTCCTGCAGCCCCATTTCTTCAGGGCTGGGATTGGAAAGACAGAGAAGTGGCTGTGCTGAACAGCTGGTGGGGTGGTAACCTCTGGTCAGCTGGATGGTGGGGCTGCCCGAGGGTTATAAACCTCTGATCCAGGGGGATGGTCCCTGCAGGAGTTGGGATGTGCAACGTGGCCACTCCTGAAATATTTAATTGCTTCTGCATCAGCATTTGGAAGCAGAACAGCAAGATTTGCATCTTACAGCTTGCACTTCCTAGCAACATTCTCCAAACTCTCCTCACTACCTCTCCCCCACCCCAAATGTAAATGTCTTTTTTTATGTATTTTATTTCCGATCTGAGTGTCTAAACTTCGTTTATTGAGCTGCTCAAGTCTGAAGATTGAATCCTCTATATCCTCTATTCACTCCATTTTCTTTCAGGCAGGCCTGATCACTGCTTGAAATATTCCCATTCCATCCAGCTGATGGAGATTTTTCACAGTGGAGCACAGAGCGTCTCCACTTGAGCACAGCAGTGCTGTATTATTAGCTTGGGAAGCTATGACCTTGAAGGCTTTATATTTAATTTATTTCAGCATTCCAGCCATAGAGATGTTTGCTCTGATTAGACCCAGTAAATTACCCTCCACAGATGAATTATCAGGGGATTTTCTTCTATTTTTTTTTCTTGCCCATTCTCAAACAACTCAGAATGAGCCTGGATACTTAGGTCTGTGTGGCTGGAAATCTTAAATGACTTCTTTTCCACAGCACAGGTCTCCAAGCAGATTACAGTGAGTTTTTCTCAACAACTGCCCACCACGTATGTGCCATTTACGCTGTCACCCACTGGCTAATCTGATTATTAAAACTTTTCAACAACTGAATAAATCACAAATTATCTGCACTTTTGACCAGTGATTAGCAAATAGGATCCATGTGGATGTCCATATCTGCACCCCTAATAAAGCTTCATCCCTGGAAGTGTTCAAAGCCAGCTTGGATGGGGTTCTAAGTAACCTGAACTAGTGGAAGGTGTCCCTGGCCATGGTAGGGGGTTGGAATGAGAAGATCTTTAAGGTCCCTTCAAACCCAAACCATTCAATGATTCTATGACTCCATGTCGTCATTCTCTTGGCATTCTGGGAAGGAGGTGATATTTCTTAACAATTTAGGATAGGAGACAGAAACAATGAAAAAAAAACCACAACAGAAGGCCTTAATGAAAGTCAACAAATTGTCATCTTCTAGAGTTAAGTACCTTGATTCATATAATCTGCTATGGCAGTGACCATGCCTTCTCTGTGAATGAATAGATGATTAATGTTGCTTGCAGAAATATTTGTTATTCTGGTAACAGAAAAGTGGGAATTCCTTCTTGGCGTGTGAACTTCAGACACCCTGAGCAGAGAGGAGGAGAGCTGAACCAAATCTTTAACATTTTCTGGTTCCATATAAGGAAGAGGTGTGCTTTTTCTGCAACATTTTTTCCACCACAAATACAGCAAGTGCTTGCGAGCAGTTGAGTAACAGGAGCTTAATTCTTTATCACTTTTGCCCCAGCAAGAAGCCTCTGTGCGGCTCTGAGCCAAATGCAAATGTAAAACAAAGCACATTAGCTCCAGTCACCCTGCAGGGACATTTTGTTTTGCATTTGCAGGAGCTCTAAAATCTGCACATGGGCAGTCCCTGTGGCTTACTTTGTTGACAGGAACTTTTTCTGAGCTTCCCTAATTCAGTCACCTGCAGCTACATGAATATTTCCCTAGGGAAGAGAGGGTTATGTCAGCATTTAGAAAAGGGCTTTTCCCAGAATGACTCCAGGAGTGAAAATAAGGATAGATGCACACTTCTGGAGGTGTTTTTCTCCTTGGCGGACATCCTTTCTCCGAGCAGGAGCTGTGGAGGCCAGGTTTAAGCCAATGTGCTCATGGTTCCCAGCAGAGCACTCAAAAAGCCTGTCAGGACAAGAGTTCACCCTGCAAGACCCAGGGCTATGCTACCTCCCCTCTCACCTGCTGAGTTTCCTGCAGGCTCCTCAGCTTCACCTCCCTTGTGGAGCAGTGATGAATTTTGCCTGCTCTCCAGCACCTCTGTCCTGGCAGGCTTCCAGCCCTGGGCTTGAGGACTCCATTAGGAATTTATTGCATTTGCAGAACAAGCCATCATTCCAAAAAGCATTATTTGCTAATACCTCTGCAGCTCCATGAGAAAGTTTCCCCCCACAAACTCATTTTCTAGCTTAGATGAGGATGGAAATGACGGAAAGTGGTGGCTCCAGGTACCCTGACATTCATTTCCTAGCAGTGATTTGGATAATGCTTCCCAGCTCTGGGGGGAAGGGAGGCTGGATTTTTTGTTTGTTTGTTTGTTCTTATACCAAAGGCTGGAAATTGTGTAAATTAAATCCTAAATGCAGAATGACTGGAAAAGGCACGGGGGTTACTTCAGCCAGGAAACAGCCCCATCAAATGTTCTTTTGGATCAAAACTGCTCAAAGCGTATTTTGCAATTTTCATTCCCAAAAAGAAATGTTGCAATAAACGAGGACATGGTGATTTGAGGTCTAGCATAAAATACTGACATAAAATTCTCTTGCACATTAGCTCTGTTTCTTTGGGGTCTGTATAGCTACAGGCAAGCCAGAGCTTTGGCAAGTCAGGGGAACATGTTTAAGCCTGGGCTCCAGTGACCTCACTAACCAAACAGATGAAGCTAAAAATAAATGCAAGATGTTGTAGACATACAGGAGCCCCTGTTCCCTGAACTGTTTGCAAAAGGAAGAGACTGATTCTCCTGCTTTCAGTTTGTTGTTGGAGATAAGAGCTCACATCAGACAGTTTGGGTGGGGGGGTCCTTTGGTCTCATTTTCCCAGACAGCAAATACTGCATAGAGATCCTCCAGAAATCCCTCCTGCTCTCTGCATTCCTGTTCCCTAAATACTTCAGGCCCTTACATTTTTATGGCTAGATAATGAGGCCAGACCAAATCTGTCATCTGATCTCTCTGCTAATGTAGCAGACACAGTTTTCCAATCCCAGCTTAAGCCGATTTTACTTAACTGTGACCTCTGTAGCTGATGGGAGCTGAAACAAAACTCCTTCAGTTCAGGTCCTGGGGTTTGGACAATGTGTGATTAAAGTTCTCTACAAGTCCATTTGAACATAAAACTACCTAGTCAACATGCTGAGTTAGAGTAACTATAAATTATCTTAAGCAAATAATTCGCCTCAATCATGGAAGTGGAATTTCATACTCACAAACAATTTGAGAATCAAAGGGGACTGGCACAGAGAGATTACAATAGCCAACAGACCACTTTCAGTTTTCCCATGTAACATAGACTCAAAATAATTTCAGCAAAGGTTGGGTGTGCTGGGCTATGGGACATGAAATGGACCTCCATGGGTCTTGAGGTATCTGATTTTTCAGAGGCTGCAAAAGCAGAACTGAGTGATGGTAGCTGGTCATGAAGGTGAGAAACCTTTGTGTTGACATGGCTGCGATTGCCAGAGTGGACTCCATGTGTCTTCACCTCAAGATGAGCCTGGAAAGCACATTTCTGTAGGTTAGTGGAGCACTGGGAGACTTTGCACTGATTGGGGCAGGAAGACCCAGGCCCCTGACGGGACCAGAGGTGTAACTGGGACAACCAGACTGAATTTCCCCTAAGGAAGTCTCACATCAAACAGCCACACCATGACAGCTGATGCTGGCAGGGTCTCCACAGATGTGGCAATCCCTTCACCGTGCCCTGTGGAGGGAATAGGATGTTCCCATTGTTCCTTCCCCTCTTAATTAGCCATGATATTTTAATAACAAAGCTGTCAGGTGCAAAGGGAATGTGGTTCCTGTGGGCTGGGCAGGGAGATTTGCCACCCTCCCCACGGCTCCCCACACTGAGGCAATTTCCTCCTTTCTGTATTTGGAAGGGAGTACAGGGGAACAGGGTTCTTTAGGTGATATTTTAAAATATTTTTCCTGCTGGCAGAAGGAGAAAAGGCTTCCAGAATAAGACGTGACCTTTTGCGTGCTGCGGTGCTGATTCCCAGAGAGGCCCATTGAATTCCTCCCTAATGAGAAAGGACTTAGTTTTTGTGCCACAGCAGAGTTCACTGAGAATAGCCCCACGTTCCTGCTGATCAGCTGGAAAACTTCCTCTCCTGGGGCTGGGCTGATGGCTCGTCCTGTCTCCCTCTGCATGGGGAGGCCACCACATACCCCCCAGAGCAACATGGTCTTCAGCACTTCTTCCCCAGGTGATCTCAAGGAGCCCCATAGATGCTCTTCAATTTAGGGAGGTCCAGGAGCTCTGACTAAACCCCAAAGACCCTGGGTAAATCTGATCTGCCTCTGATCTTAAAAGAGCCTCACAGTCTCTGCTAGTCCCAATGGAGGGAGAATTTGGGACGTGCAGACAGGTCCTTTCCCCCAGGAAAGGCAGAGATGTCCCCTCCAATGCTTGTTTCTGCCCTGTGCCTCAGTCTCTCCTTTATGCAGTTAATTCCCTTTGCTCTCTACCACAACAAACCTCATCTCATCCCTCCATCCCTCCATCCCTCCCTCCCTCCTTCCTTGCCCTGGAGCATGCTGCAGTGGAAGGGATAAACACAGTTTCCCTTCCTTGCTGTAATGCAACTTTCTTTATTTTCTCTCTCTAGTCTCCTAGGATCATCTCTAATGGACTTTACAGGTTAACCCCAGTGTCAGCTCAGCTCTGTGCAAATTTGTAATAGAGGTATGTAAAGAAAACCCCAGAACACGTCTTCTTTTTTTTTGTTTGTTTGTTTGTTTTTTTTTATTTTTTGGGGGTTTTTTTGTGAGAATGGTAGGAATGTGTCAGCTGTAACAGCTGCAGCACAGGAAGGAGAAGCAGTTGGACCTGGGGTGAGAGTCGAAAAGAGTTTCTACCAGGGGTACCCTTGGGATGCAGAAGGTGAAAAGGGAAAGAAAAGGACTGAAAATACTTGACAAAAGGGAGATTAAAGAGGGGGTTCAGCCTTCCATTCCTTTCTGCTGGGGGGCTCAGCAAGGACGTGCTTGTTTGAGATCAGCACTTTGCTTCCTTGGCCTCGCGTCCCATTTCTGCTTCTGGCCAAATCACTGGGCCTGGCTGCATCTCACTCATCTGCAAGGTATTCTCTGTGTAGATTATACACAAACTGCTGCATTCAGATCCCTGAAGAGCTTGATCTTGAGCACCAGTGACTTTGTGCACAGCCAAGATCCACCACGCACCCTTTTCCTTGTGAATAACAAGGGTTGAAGCGTGTTTGCTGTGTCGCAGCACCTCTGAAGGGGCTGACACATTTCACCAAGCAGGTACAAATAATTGCTTTACACTGCACAAAGGCAGTCGAGGGCCAGGGACTGGCTGTTAAAATGCTTGTGGTGACACCGTGCCAGGCTGTGTGACGGGAATTCACCTTTGTGTAATTAATTCTGAGGCTCTGTCACTGAATCTAGTTCTCCTCAGATAAAGCCGGTGTTAAATAGGCTCAAAAACTTGCCATGTCAGTCCACTTTGTACTTGAGAGGAGATGCACCTCGGGGTAGGGGGAAGGGAGGGGAGGCAAATATGCTGATGACTGAGACACACTGAGATATGCTGGTAATGGGGCCAGCCAAGAGGCAGAGGGAGAATAAATAAACATAATTTGGAAGTGACAGTCTGTCTGGCATTGTACTGCGGTCTGCTAAGATTTCTGTTTTTAAAGGATGCAGTAATTTAGTGAAAGCAATATGGTGAAAGGGCTCTGGTATTATCGATTAGCTTTGATCCATAAATTTCCACTGAGCTCCTTGGAAATGCATGAGATAGGGATGCAGGATAGATGGAGGCCAGATCCGGACTGAGGTGCAGGTCTCAGTGGTGCTAGCACCACAAAATGTGACCTTAAGGACAACTAGAG
This sequence comes from Promerops cafer, assembly GCA_013398275.1. Classification (NCBI taxonomy): domain Eukaryota; kingdom Metazoa; phylum Chordata; class Aves; order Passeriformes; family Nectariniidae; genus Promerops; species Promerops cafer. The sequence goes on along the minus strand of VZSE01002207.1, from coordinate 26,402 downwards.
TGGGAAAGAAGGGGCTTTTACTAGTCTGTGGCAGGTCTTGATTGGGTGTAAAACTAGTGAAATCATAGTAATCATAGAAAGCATTGAATAGTTTGGGTTGGAAGGGACCTTACAGATCACCCAGTTCCATCCCCTGCCAGATCCATGCGCAGGGACACCTTCCATGACACCAGGCTGCTCCAAGCCCCATCCAGCTCTTCCAGGGATGGGGCAGCCACAGCTTTTTCTGGGCAACCAGTGAAACTGATCTTACTCAATCCCTTCAGGTCCTCCTATACTTTAGGGAAACTGTGCTGGGCTGCAGTGACAGGGAAGCCTGTTTGAAGGTGTCTCAGGATATGTGTGGATCCCTGTGGAGATGGCTGGCTGAGCTGGCAGACAAAGGGGAAGCAGAAACAACCCAGTCCAGTGGCTGGCAGAGCTGATGGGTCACTCGTGGACCATCATGGGTGCTGAGCTATTCCAGTATCCCAATGCATCCTTTCTGTCACACATTTGCTCATGGTTTTTGGTGAGCGGGTTGCAACCCTTTAGGACATGGGAATTTTGTGAGACAAACTCTTATTCCTTGTGATGCTCTCTCTACTTGAAGTTTCTTTGCAAGCTTAAGTTGGGCAGCGTTACCAGAAATGCTTATTCCCATTGGCAAATTCAAGCATCTGAGCCCTGTCTGGAGGAAATTTGACAGGTCAAGTTTCCACGGAGCCTGGAACTGGCAAATGCATTGCAAGTTGCCAGCAAGTCTTTGCTGATTTTTCTTGGTGACCCTCCAGACAATCACATTCTCAGGTTCTGGTGATTCAACTTTTTACTGCACCAGGGGCCAGCTGTGGTCAGATTTGGCAAAGCCAATGGCATCTTGCCAGCTGTCAGGTCTGTGCTCAAGGCTGGAGTTTCTTCAGGGAAGCTGTGTGAGGAAGAGACTATCCCTTTCTCATGGTTCAGAGGTAGAAGGGAAGCAGCTTATTTCAAGTCTTGCAATGATCTCCAGAGTGCTCCAAGGACAACCAGGGAAATTGTGGGCTTTTCTTTGGACCATCACTTCTTCCTCATGGGTTTTTACACTTGCTAAGCTCTCTCCCACAGCATCAGGTCCTTTTGCAGATGATGCCAGATCTCTCTTGACTCATCCTCCCACAGAACTCTGTACCCACCTGGCTCCAACTCAGGGACATGTTTCCCATCCAAACATTGACTGTTTTCTTGGGATTAGGCCCTGCATGCTGGTCTTCAGCGGCTTGGATCCAAACCCTAGAAATGTCCATGAAGAAATTCCTGTTTGTTTCAGCTTTGGATCTGGTGCCAAGTTCTCAGCACTGTGCTGAGCATGAGCCAGGATCCTGCTGAAGGCAATATCTGATGCAGTACTATGTCACCCCTTTGGATTCCCTGTCTTCAGCTTTTAAACCCCAGAAAACAGGTTTTACTCAGCTCCATAATGGTTATTCAAGAACACAAGACTGGAAGATGATTCCTTGAATCATCAAGGCTAATCCCCTGGCAACCGTGCCACTCAAATCTTTGCATAAATCTCAGTTTTGACTGTAATTAATCTGTTTGACCCTTTAAACCATGGCTAGCCTCTCATGCATGTTGCATCCTTTTTCTGCCCAACATGCAAGTGTGTTGTGGAGTCTTTCCTAGCAGAACTTGGCTGCCGTCACTATCAGCTCACACCTTCTACTCCCACCCCATCTGTGCCTGGCACTATTTTCATGCATAATACATCGATCATCTGCAGCCTGGTAGGGGGGAAAATCATCACTTCAAGTCACTTGTCTGAATTCAAGCCACATCTGAGCTGTATCCTTTGCTGAATTCCATATCCATGGTTTGATAAAAGGGAGGGAAATCAGTGAGAAGACTTCAGGCTCCTCCTGTCTGCAAGGACTCCAAATCAAATATTGTGTTTATAAGCCTTTGAGAGCCTTATGGGCCACAGTCAAAGCTGGTGGAAATCAATGCAAGTCTGATGCACTGTTGCAGCAATGCCAGCTGGTACCAGGCAAAGGATAAGGGCTCTGTTGTGTTTGCATATCTTGGTTTTCTGCAGTGCAAAACCTCTCCTCTTCTGCAGGTTGGATGGGCCCTTGTGAATATTTGACTGATTTTCAACCATGCTGCTCTTCATTTACACCAGCATGGCTGGGAAGAGCATCGGTGTTTCATTCTGGAAGACAGATCTCCAAAGAGTAACGTACACGTAACAAACTTGATTTTGAGGTCTCTCAGGAAGCCTTTGAAAACAAAGGCTCAAATTCCAGAGTAAGTAGAGAGACCTTGGTTCCTAGTGGTGAAAGCTTCCTACCAGAATTATTCCCAGAGGCAGTACAGACTTTGCATTTTGCCTCATCTAAATGCATTAGGAGGGGTATTACATTTCACATGTGCTGCATATTGATGTAATTCTCCTGACATGTCTGTTTGCACCGTTATGAAATACGGGATTTCCTTTCCCTTTCTTTCCACATTTGCCTTGCTCCCTAGGGATCTCGAGGATATGATCCATTGGCATACAAGGATTATGCCTTTTACACAGAGGACTTAAGAATGCTTTGTCATTGGGCTAACAGAGGTCTCAGGACAGCATCCTGCATTAGCAGTGCTTGACTTAACTGACAACCTATGGCTGGGAGAGACCCATTAATCTTCCCTGTCACGACCCCTCCAGGCCCTGCTCAAACTTTGTGAGGATGAACACTTTGGTGCAGGAGAACCCTAAGGGTCTTTTCATGTAGAAACACCACCTCTGTACCCCACAAGCGTTCCCCAACCCAATCTGGCATTTCCTTTGGTAATATTTTTTTTATGTGGCATTCAGGGGGAAGGGCGTGTTTAAACAAACAGCCCCCGAATATCCCCCCAGTTATCTGCAGGTACAAGGTTGGGTTGGAGGGTGCTCTGCCACCCTGCACACCCCTCTGCAGCCCTGGAAGGGCGGCCAGCAGTGTCCCTTGGGTCCCACACCTCTGCTGCCTCAATGCTTGGCTCTGCTTGTGAGTTTATGCTGCGTCACAGCTCCACGCTGTGACAGGGACGATGTAAACGCCAGCTTTGAGCAGAGCTGAGGGCCTTTTCCTTCCCCATAAATGCTGAATGCACCTAATCTTGTGGGCAGTAAGGAGAGGGCAGAGTTCAAGGGAAGAAGGGGCAGAGTTGGGATTTTTTAAGCCTTTTTTTTTTCTTAACAGGCAAATTTAGAATGCTGAAAGAGAGCCATAAAATGAGTTTAACAAGCCAAGGGAAATAGAGGAGACAACCAATTCTTTGAAAAGTCAACACTGACCTTACTACACAGACTTGAGGGCTTACTGTCTTCCTTCTCTAGGAACACCTGTGCCTATGCTCTCAGATCCTTTACACAGGGCTGATTGCTCCATTTCTCAGCTCATCAGCTGGATGGGACACAGGAATGTGTACTGCAAGAGATGAATATGTATATGGTTAGAAAAGGCACTGGAGAACACTCCTTCCTCTTGCCTTCAGGTAAAGGTGTTGGGAAAGAACCAAAGAACCTGTGATTCTTCAGACCAAAAGTTATGAAGTTATATATATAACTATATAACTATACATATATATATATACACATAGGTGATTATATATATATAATACATAATATATATGAGCACCTACACACAGGGAAGCACCCTTGTGGTCTACATCAGCATAATGTGCATACAGAATGCTTGCATGCACAGCTATAAACCACATTTGTTGATTTTGTCTGTGATTTGAGCACTTTATCCAGGTGGACTGGAAACCCTCCAGTCTGTCTGCCCCAGGCAGGGGAGCAGGGACTGAAGGAGAAGTCTGTGAGTGGGGTTTTCCTGCACGGTTGGTGTTGTGCCTCTTTCTTGCTTGGGTTGATGGTGACATCTGGAGGCTCTGTCGTGTGTATGCACAGTGACTTTACAGAATCCTAGAAACACAGACTGATTTGGATTGGAAAGGACCTAAAAGACCATCTTGTTCCAAACCCCTGCCGTGGGTTGCTCCCAGCCCCATCCATCCAGCTTGGCCTGGAAAAGGGCTGGGATGGGGCACTCACAGCTCCTCTGGGCAACTGTGCCAGGACCTCAACACCCTATCAGGGAAGAATTTCTTTCTAATATCTAACCTAACCCTACCCTCTGTAAGTTTGAAGCCCATTTCCCTTTGTCCTGTCCCTCTATGTCCTTGTAAAAAGTCCCTCTACAACCACAATGCACTTCTTGTCTCAGCTGATGGACACCTGTGAATAAAGGGGGTTTACCTCTCGTGTAGGCTGATCCCAAAAATCAGCCACTATCCTCAATCCCACAGGGGAGAGTGCTCTGCCTGTCCTTTATGCCACCTCTCCTCACCCTGCTGCCACCACGCATGACAGATGGCCGTGCTGGGGGAGTGACAACATTCCTCATTTCTGTGACTCACTGCTCTGCTTTTTGGCATGTGCGAAGTAAGTGTGGGCTTTGGGGGTTTTAGCACGAGTTTGCCTTTCTCCAGTTTTGTCCTTGAACCATATTCACTGAGAAAACCATGTGCCAAAGCAGGGAAATTTCCTGTCATGTTTTAACTACATGGAAATTTAACTATATGGAAATTCCCTGTCATGTTTTAACTTCCCAGAAGAGTAGCTGGAAGCACCCTGGCTGCCACACCAAAGCCCTTCCCACTCCAGTATGGCTGAGTACTGTTCACTACTAGAAATGCCAGTATGCAAATTTCATGCACCAAAAATTGTGCTTCTCCCTTGACACCCCTAGAGGAGGTTTTCCACCTTCACTGGTTAGTTTGCCAAGGCAGGCTGAGCCCCCACAGAGACCTGTGAGATGATGACTGGGAAGTGTTGTTACCAAACCCCAGCCCAAAAAGTGACCCATGTTTGAGGAAAAGTGTGGGCAGCTTGTATTCAGGCTTTTCCCCAGAGACCTGCTGCAAGCAAGGAATAGACTTTCACAACCAGTGCTGGAAATTCCTCTTTTCTGTTGCCCCCTGGCAATTTTTGGCTAGTTGGCATCACCCAGTTGTGCTACCACTGTTGTCACTACATTCAGCCTTTAAAAACTTTGTAGGCCTTGTTGCTGGGCCATGTTCTCCAGGAGCTGCCCATGCATTTCTGGGACTGTAACAAGCTCTGCTGCATCCATTCTTCATCCCATCAGCAACTTGAAGGCTGTAAGGAAGAAAGAAATCAGGAAGGAAAGGAAGAAAGGAAAAAAAATATATTAACAAAATTTATGTGTTGGACTTTTATACTGGCAATTGGGAAACTGGCTGAAGTTCTGCAGAGATTGGCATTGACCTCTAATTGATTTATAGCTGCTTTGGGGCACTACACAGGCCCCAACCATTGATTAGTGACAGACTTGCACAACAGAGATGCTGAATAGCTCCTGCATGCTTTGTGAAGAGGCAGACTGCTTGGATGGGGAGAACTGGTTTCCAGCAACTGGAAGGTGCCCATACTGGGCTTCTTGCATCTTTCTAATTCTCAGGCAGTGCATTTTATTTTGAGATTAATGCCTGGACTTTTGAAGCTGAGAATAGACACATGAAACCTGCTTAGGTTTCATCCATGGTTTCCAGTAAATCTCCAAAGCCATTTTAAATTTAAGACTTTAACCTTGCTTTTAAAGCATTCAATGAGTCATTTAAATGAAAGGAACAGTGATTTCTGGGGAACTTTCAGCACAAATTCTGACTTATGTTCTTTTCTGGTCTTGATGCATGATTTTCTCCATGCCAAAAGAACAGTCATCTTTTACTTTGAGAAAATGGATTCACCTCAAACCACATTTTTTCTTTGAGAACATCAGCATCTTTCTGGCTACTCCGTCTCAAGGAAGCCATCAACTTAAATTGTAAATTGTACCTCCCTTCATTTTTCAGTGACTCATGCTTGTTATTATTATTGTTCTGCTTATCAGGGTATCTCTCTTACTGGGGATGTATTATTTCATGCTTCAGCATCTCACCACAAAGTACATATGTCGTTTCCAACCACAAATGTAAGAGTAATTGAAAGAGAAATTTGGCAAGTGTTTATTCAGGAGACATGTCTCCTAAATCATGTTGAACTGGTAACCAAATGGATTCAATGATTGCCCTAATTTTAATTCAGCATACTGAGCTTTTCCAAACCCATGCTTGAGAATTACCCTAATTGAGTCCAGAACCACTTGTGATAGTAAATGCTGCATTTTCTAAGCAGATTTGAGTTCCTGTTCTGGGTTGGAGATGAGACTGGCTGCAGGGATGCATGGGCATGGACAAGGCTCTCTGGAGGCAGCATTTTTGCTTCCCCCCAGCTTTTTAGCCCCAGAGCAGCTAAATATTGACTTTACTTGAGATGTAGTAAAGTCAGTGTTGCCCAGGCTGTTCCTCAGACATCCATGTGAGGGATCCCATAGGATCTCCTTTCCTCACAGTGAGAGATCCGGTGTACAATATTTGCTCAACACCACTTTGAATCCTACTAGAATGGTACGAGGGACTTGGCTGGCACCAAAACCTGGGGTTTTTGTTTCTTTGAGTGTGATCATGAGGGATGGATTACAAGCAAGCCTTTGTACAGTGATTACTTATGTTTGTTAAACCAGTTCTGAGCTGGATCCAGCCTTTTGGTCACGAGTCAGGCAAGAAAGCACAAGTCCAAGTGTGACAGAGTGGAAAACAGCATGTGTGAGGGCCATGCTTAGCAATTGCTGTGAAAAAAAAATATCCCACTGGCTGTGTGATGTTACATTAGCCAAGGTGTTCCACTGCTTTGAGTAGTGCCTCTGCTTCTAGAAAAAAAATAATATCTCCAAATGAATTAGCTATTAATTGAGGGAGACCTCAAACGATCCCTAACAGCCCATATACTAATTAAAGACAGATCCAAGTGCAGTTTCTCCTGTTCTCTCTGGAGGCAATTGAATTTCTGAGGGGGAAAATAATTCCTCATGGCTTTTCCTTGGTTTCAAGTGCAGAAGTGCACACTGTTTCCTGGCTGGCAGCAAAGATGTGGGTGATGTATGAGGAGCAGCACAGACTGAGTGCAGGAACATGCTGCTGCCATTTAATCCCAGATAATATATTTCACAATCCTGCTCCTGGAGTTTTTCAGTAACTGGTTTAATGTCTTGGAAAGTATTTGGCCTGCCTTGGAAATGTTTCCCGTTTGAAAACAAGCTGCAGTGGGAGAGCTGGCAGTTGCACAGGAGGCTGCTCTGTGAAAATTGGATTCCCCTGTGTGGCACAGTGGGAATGGGTCACAGGGAGAGCTTTGAGCAACTCCCAGAAAAGGCTGCAGGCTGTACAGATCTGCCAGTGGAAAACCCTTCTGCTTGGTCTCCAGAGGATTTATGTCACTCTGTCACTTTGCAGAACAGGGATTTTGGAACTGATTTATTCCTGGTTTCTGTCCCTTGGGCAAGGAGAACGTGCAGAAGAGGAGCAAAGCCTGGCTTATACCCATGAATTAAAATTCTTGGGATTATTTTAAATCTGCAGATGTGGAGTAGAATCTCTGCTCTAATTCTGCTCTCAATTCAAGTCTATTTCTTTTTAACCTCAACAACTACAGAACCACTGCCTGGGTCTAGTTTATCAGTAAGCAATACCAGGACACCTGGTCCTGGCTGAGAGAGCCAGAGGTCTGATGCATGAGTTTGGGATACACTGAATTTTCTCTGGGGCCCTGTTACTTGCACAGGAATCAACAATTCCCCCTTCCAGGGGTGATGTGAGGACAATTTCTGCTGCTGTTGTGCCATGCTCTGAGGATGATAATGCTGGAAAAGGCTGTTTGCTCCAGCCCTGGAGAGATTTGTCACTGTGCCTAAGCCCTTCTGGAAACAGATTTATCGTTCAGCTTAAGAACGAGGAACAATATCACATCCAAAAAAGTTCTTCTCCCACCCTGGCTTGCAGCTTTCCCAGGCTTTCCCCTTGCCTTTCCCAGCAGAGAGGACCACACACCCTTTGGTGCTGGTTCTTCCTTCCACATATCTGCAGCTCCTATCTCCACCCCTGCTGCTGCATGAGGCCCTGCCTGCCCTCCAGGCTGTTGCAGAGGGGGCCAGCCCCTCCAGGCCCCAGATCCTGCACCCAGACTTGCCTTTTTGCACATTTTTTCCAGACCAATCCCTTTCCCTGTGGGGCAGGGGGTGGGAATGTGTGCCTTGACCCTGAAACAGATTTTGTGCATGGGAAGCTTCTGCATGGGGCATGTGATGGGAGTGCTCCCCACCATCAGCACCGTGTGTGCTGCCAGTGAGGATCCTTCTGGGGATGGTTTGCTGACAGAAAGCCATCACATCCTCAGCTGGCCTCCACAGAGCTGCCTCAGAGTGGGCATAAGGCAGGGACCTCGGCTGGACCAGCCTGAGGTGCTTGTCCCCATCTCTTTCTGGAGAATGAGGCATTTTTTAGCCTTTCACAAGCTCCTGTGAACTGGATAAAAATGCAGGGCAGTGTCCTCTGGTTCCCACTGACAAGACAGAGCTGCGCAGTGGGAGGGGGAGAAAAGCTACCCAAACCTGGCAGGGATGTGAAGGGAAAGGGCCTGCAGCACACAGCCACTGGAGGGCACAAGGAGCAAAGCTAAGACCCTTCTCCAAAAGGCCTCTGCAAGAGTAAGGATTTATGAATGGGCAGCCTTCTTTCTCAGAGCAGCTGAGTTTCTCCTGAGAGGTTTTATTTTTACATATATATTTAAAAATCTTTGTGGGTGTTTTTTCTGTGCTCTCAGGCTGGCATCTATAGTTGAAGGGACACCTCAATTCTTGGTGCCTGAAGGTGGACAGCCCCACGCTGGCCATTCCTGGCTAAGGTTTCCTGGACCCTCTGGCCTTGGTTGGCTTTTTCAGTCCCTCTGTGCCACATCCTTACCCTAGAGCATGGCAGGAGGAATGAGTTAAAATGCCTGCACCCTACGGCAATACCTACACAGGACAGATGGACTCCTGGAAGTGGGAAGTGCTCGGGTTTCAAGGCTCATTGTTAAACACCCACCAGGGCAAAGGAACGAGGATTTGTCCCATTTTGCTCCAAGAGCCACTGCCCAGCTCTGTGCTTGCTGGTTACAGTCAGAGTCCATGGGATGTCTCTCTTTCCCTGCCTGAAATATCTAAAAAAAGCATCTTTGGTTACTCTGTGTTACAACGGGACATCAGCAGCTTGTTCCAGGGCTGAGTTGTGTTATTTGTCACAACAGGGAGTAGTGGGAAGAAGCTGAAGAAACCTTCCATTCCAGACACCAGGAACTGGCATGGAAGGAATAATGAGAGGCTGTGCAAAATGACTATTGCACCCCAAGGCAGGACCATCACACCCCCTAAACCAGCCTGGCCAGTCCCTACATTAGACTGGGAGTGGGGTTAATGATCCTTCTAGGAAGGACTGGAGGAAAAAAAACCAGAGACTAGACTGATGCCTGGAAAATAATAATGTAGGTTACTGCTTAGTGAGAGGGGAAAACAGAGAGGTGAAGAGATCCCTGCCTGGGAGCATCCAACTGCTTTCTCTGCCTGGCTCTGGTGCTGTCTTGTGACAGCAATAGGATTCTGGCTTGTACAAGGACCTCTGTGTCCTACGATACCCCTGCTACCCTTCCTTGATTTCAGTCAGGTCTTGTTCCTGCTGCCTCAGAAATGTTTACTGACAGTGAGACATATGAGGTAAGAAGTCAGCCTTGAGAGTAACACTGGATAATAACTTGTGGAGGGAAAGAAAGTTCATATCTGGCCAGGTCTACATGCCAGGTCTTGGACCAGCAGAATTGCTTTGGCAAGAAGCATGGTTCTGTTTGACTGAGATAGTTATGAATCCAACTTCAAGGCTGAATGTACCTTTATGACCTGAAATTACTTTATAGCTGTAATTGATTCCCCCTTTCATACAAGAATAACTCTGGCATGGGCTGGTCATGCTGTAAATAACACCCAGAGGGTGAGCAAAAAACAATTATTCAGTCTGACAAAACAGGAGCTTGAGGGGCTCACAGTAACCTGTCAATTGACAGATTCAGCACTGTCAGAGTGAGGGACTTGGTGTCCTAAAGCTGTGGACTGCCTTGGGGGGTTCTGTGGGTGCTGATGCGAGTTCAGCATTTGGGCAAGTTCATGGGCTTTGATGTAGAGAGACCCCATCTCCTGCATGGACAGCCTTGTGCCACCAACTGCTGGCAGAGGGGTTGGCCCCCTGTGCTGGGGGAGAGCTGCCTGATCCTTGCCCTGCTGGGGGACACATTAGGCATGGTCAGAGGTGGTGTTGGGCTGGACTGACTTTTGGTGTGACCATAAACACACGTGGGATGTTTCACTTCTATGACTGTGTCTACCCCAGCTGCTCAGCCAACTCTTTGGGGTTGGGTTTTCATGCATTTTTGGCACACAGAAGGCCTGTGACACATAGATCAACCCTTTGAAGGTCAGAGTCTTCACCCAGAGGTGGCCTGCAGGCCAGCCAGAAAGTCTGAAAAACCATGCCCAGATCTGACATCCTTTTTTTTTCACCTGGTTGGAAGTTTAGACACCACTCACCCTTGGAGAGCAACAGCACCATAAAACCATTGCTAAATGGCTTCATAGTTCCTATGGAATCAAAACATAGCAGCAAGGACTCCTCCCTTCAAATTGGTCTCTGTTCTTACGAAAAATTTACAGAATAAAATGATTATAAAAATTGAATTAAAGACATGGGTTTATGTGTTCTTTATAAACACCATCAGAAAGGTTTTTCAGAGCCACAGGGACAAAAGCTGAAATTGCCTTTATTCATCTTAATATAAAACAGGAAGAGGTAGAATCAATCATTTCTAACATGCTAACCTTTTCATAATCCTGTCCATTAGATGCTTCTAGTGTCTCTGAACTGAGCTCAGGTCTTGTCATTTAAACATGTCTTTCAGACCATAACCCCTTATCCAGTATGATGGCTCAAGCCAGGCATCTATTAAGTTATATACCCTCATTTCTTCTTCCAAAAGTGCTATGCAATGCCCCAGAAAAGCTTGTGCATGTCAGTTCCTGGAGGAGACATGATTTCTTGCAAGCTGCAAAATCCAAACAGAACCACCAAGCTCTTCCATGCCCCTCCTCTGCAGTTTTGTGAAAGCACCTTAAAATCACCTTGCAAAGCAAGTGCACTTCTCAGGCTGTTAGCACATCCTAGCTGCAAACTGAGGAGCAAATTTCTTACCATTAATATTCAGGCTTTGTGTTACTGTAAGTCTTGAGTTCTAAATGGTCATATCTCAGCAAAAGGTAGGAGAAGTTTTATTTCTATGGGAATTTCTTTGGAATAATTAACTAGCAATTCTCCAATGAAGAATTCAATTCTCAACATGTTATAGCAATAGTTTTGCTATTAGAAAACACTTTTTTTTCATTTTTTGTGTGTTCAGAATCTGCTGTTAATGACTCCATTTTCTGTGCATCCCCTCCAGCACGTGGTGGTAGCTGTTCTTCCTCTGGTATAAATTGAACAGGCCAGCATCTTCTTTGCTGGCTTCCCACATTGTCCTTACTCACCTTTCCAATTTGCTGGAGATCCTTGACAATAATTTTTTCAGTATCTTCTAGTACTGTTGTCAATAAATTAAACAGCAGAGCAATCCAGGCAAGGCCAAAAAGAATCCAAATGGCCACAAGCACTCGATAGTAGGAAAAGTATTTCCTGTCAGACTGTTTGCCTGAAGATAAGGGGGGAGAAAGAAGGAGAAAGTTAAAAAGTTAAAATTGCCTTGTGAATGTAAAGTGGAACAGCCTAATGAATTCATCAATATGTTTTATATTCAGTACTTTAAGGTGACTTTTTTGCTGTAGTGGAGACTCTCAACTCCACAGCATTAGGTTAAGGCTGGGCAATCCTCTTATTGTTGCAATGAACTGATATATGCAATAAACTTGATACAAATATGCTTGCCTGTCAAATGACACACTGGAATTGAAGTGAATCATTCTGTGATTCTATGATTCTGTGATTGAGGTGAATTACCATCAGAGCAGGTTATTTTTTTCCCCTTACTGCCTATCAATCCCAGTTCAACTGCTGCACATACAGGTAAATGAAATAATGTGGGAAGAAGTGTAAAACTGTATTTCATTACCTTGGAATTACACCCAAACTCCCAAAGCACAAAAAGCAGAGCACAGTGGGCCACTATAACCACACAAGCATTATTATCTAGGTAATTGTAATTCCCTATACTTCCATAGAGTGTGATTATAACCTAATAAATATTTCCTTTAAATTACAGGTACCTGCGATCATACAAAGCAAGTAGCTGCAATTCCTACCTCACTTTTGAACAGCTTCAGGAGCTTCCTCCTTTAAAGATGACATGACTGATGAGAATTTACGGGCACATGCCAAGAACAGAACTTTCTATGTTGGAAACCAGTGGACCAAAGCTTATTTCATGCAGTCTGATCCTCTTAGCATCAGCCAGGACCTCACACCTGCTGTTCTGCACGGGTCATTTTGTTTGATGCTTCAGATGTCAGCAACCCACCCCCAACGTACCGAGAGCATTTGCTTGGCCCCACACAATATTGTCATCATGATACAGGTGATGTGGCCCTGGCCTCTGCAGGAACACTTGCTGATATTGCTTATGGAGTGCTCCAAGTCACTGCCAAAGGTGGCTTCACACAGCTGATAACACAGCAATGTGCATGGACAGGGAGACCACCACAAACCTCGTGGTGAACCTGCCCAGAAGGAGCCTGGGTGCTGACAACTCTTTTCAAGTCCTGCAGTGCTCTGCATAGATTAATGTGCAAGATTTTTGTTCTTTGTTATCCAAGAGCTCTGGAAATGGGGCAGCAGTGGGCAGGTTTGCCTCAGGGACAGGTATCCAACAGCTGTTTCTTTTTCTGCTCCTGGCATTGAGTTGGCAAAGGGATTCCTCAGCCTTGGTACAAAGCATCTCCTTGTTGTGCTCTTATCTGGAGTTCATGGTATGGGGTTAGCAAAGCTGCAAGTAATATCTTTGTAATGTTAACCCAAAACTGGACTTGAGCAGGGAATATTCAGTTAACAACCCCCAGGGAGCTTCACCCTAGACGTTTCACCTGTATGTACATGTATTCCCAACAGTTAAATCCAGGCTGAGCCATCTTCCCAGCATGTCTCCCTGCCCCAAACAGGCTCAGCTACAAACCAGTTTTGAATTATTAAAATGCAAATCAGCTCAAACCTGTTCTGTTCCACTTGGCCAGCATAAAACCATTTGTCATCTGTAAGCAATTCTCAGTGCATAATTCTCAGAGCAGTCATTGATTCTGCTCTCCTCATTGTGAAGATGTGAAGCATTAAACTTATCAACATTTTATTACTGTTGTTAAGGCCAATTAAGATAGGTACTGGCACAGAAAAATATTTCAGCTCCAGTTAAGTCATCCTAATGAAGATGAAATCATAGAGCCACAAGGCCTATCTTATTGTTATTTTTAAATAACAATTAGAAAGTTAAAATACAATTAATTGGATTTTTAAAGCAATATGGCTACAGAGAAGGAAAGTGCTATGGAAATCAGGGTTTTCAGGCTGTGACTTGCTGTCATTATTGTAAAACACACCTGTGATTTGGACAAGAAAAGACAATGCAACATTTTGATGCTCAGGTTTTCTCCTGCATGACATCAGCCCCTCCCCACCATTCTGTACAGCAGACTATTTCAAGGAATAGATTTAGAGAAATTACGGTCAGCAGTGACACATCAGTGCCTGGAAAGGTTTGTGGGCTCCCTCTGCCAAAGTCATCAGCCTTATGTAAGAAATCCTTCCAACTCACAGAGAGGCTCCAAAGCCTGTCTAGCACTTCTGCAAGTCTTGAGAGCCTCGGGTTTTGTGGTGGATGTCTGTCCCTCAGACAGGTGTGTGAGGCTTCCAGATCCTCTGTGGGGACAGCACTGGTGCAAGTATTAGCTACAGTTTTCTTTGCATATCCCCACTGAGGAGACATTCAGGCTGGCAAGATGACGGCAGGACAGGTTGTTGTAGAGAAATCTTGGATTCTCCATGGAGTTCAATTGTTTTCCTGCTTCTTCTGTGGACCAGGATTTGGCTCCTGGTAATTATTTTGCAGTTCCTTTGGAAACTTGTTCATGGAGAGTGTATTTTGTCCAGCAGATCCACAGAAATGTTTTGAGAAGCATTCCAGCATGCTTGAGTGCAGCTTAAACAGTGTTTCTTCAGGGGAAATCCTAAGCTCTGGCTTGTGAGGATAGAAAACCTCCAGAGATACTCAGGAGACTAAAGAAGGCCACTTTTGCAGTGATGTATATATTTAAGCTCCACTTCTAATAGTGTGAGTAGATTTCCCCAATTTCCCTTGACTGGGATTTCCACCTCTTAGTCTGTTGTGTGAAGTCACATATTGTGAAACATAATCACTTACTTCTTCACTCCACACTGTGAAACGTAATTCTGAGATGGCTAAAGCAGTGATACAAACCTTGTTTTGTACAGCTGCCACAAACTATTCCCTCTTGGTAATAAAAATTCTGCTTTCCCTTCCCTCACCAAAATACTTGTCTTCTTTGCACCCCAAAGCACCTCATTTCCTTATATTTTGATGACTTTGCGCTTTTATCAGCACATACAATCCTAGAGAAGTATTTCCCCCCAAAACTGTACAAGGTAAAGACTAGACAAAGACTCTTGACAGATTTGTCTCTACAGTACATTCAGTCAACCCATGGGAATTACAGTCATTATCTTGATGTTTTGATATGTTTCCTCTCTGGAATCAACCTTACCTACTACATAATCTCCGAAGCCAATGGTGCTGAGGGTGATAAATGCAAAGTAAATTCCTTCGCTGTAGGACCAGCCCTCTGTTATCTGGAAGAAGACTGATGGCAAGCACAGAAAAACCAGGATCCCCGTTGCCAGGAAGAACAAAAGGGTCAGAAATTTGATCTTCTTCTGAAAAATAAACCACTTCAATTATAATCATTAATTGGAACACAAAGAAGTTATATATAATGGTGGCTATTCAGAGTGGGTGGCTCTCTGGGATCATCAGGATCTGAAGGATTTCTACTGAGTGCTTTTCCTCTGGAAATACCTTAGTCTTGCCTAAAAGCAGGGGGAAGCCAGGTGTTATGGGTGTTGCACATCCACAGTGGCCCTGGAAGATGTAGTCTTTTACCTGATTGTATCAATGACTGTGACTATTGGAGGAATTCCTATCTAATGACATTTACCAGAGCCAAACCATTTCCACTTATCACCATACAACTTCATTTTTAATTTTTAGATATTTAGGGCTGGCACCTGAATTCAGATTTGCCTGGGAAAAGAGTCTTTTTTAATAAAAAATAATTGCACCATTTCTGACAGTACTATCTTCAAGAGTCTTGATTATTGACTTTATTTCTCATTGCATCAGTGCCACAACTTGGCTCCTACCCAGTGGATATCTTACCACCAAAAATATTTTAATTAATGAGCTCCTGATAAAGAAGAGCCTGGACAGTGACTTTTGAACCATTCTACTTCCCAGCAGTCATGAAGAAACTTTGATTAGAGAACAAGACTTGTTATATGTAGAGATTTATCAGCCAGACACACATAGCTTCTACGTATAGAATTTTCCAAATCCAGATTGCCTGAAAATTAATGGCAACTGCTGGATAACTTTTCATGCCTTCATGTATTGTGTGCATGCTTGAGTCTCTATCTGATTGAGCCTTATCTTCTGTTTAAGTTTGCCAGATGTGGCAAGAAATTCAGCAATCTGAACAGGGTTATCTGTAGCAGTCATACCTGGTCCTGAAAGAGAGTTACAGCAGGAGACACAGAAAAGCTATTCTCACTTCCTCAGCAGTTCTGAGAAAAGGGGAGGAGCTGAAAATAAATCGGGGCATAAGCTAGACACAAGACATCCTGTCTGTAGGTGTCTCCTCATCTTTGGCAACCAGGCTCAAATGGACAACTTCAGCCTGATGCTTCCTTTCTGTCAAAGTCAAGGGTGGAAGGGGACTAAAGGACTGGGTAATTAGTTAGGAAGGGTAACACACTATGCATTGAGTCAAAATCCATTGAAACCTCTACACCTCACCTAATTTTTACAGCTTTGCACAGCTCACCTGATTTTTGCTGCCTCAAGGTGATGCTCAATCACCCTTACTGCCTTTAAAGGGATGCATGCACTTCCCTAGGGTGTTGGCTCCTAAGATAAGTGTCTCAAGAAGTGGGGTGGGATGCCCACTCTCTCCACTGATTGCTGAAGGGGGCTGGATTTCTGCCATCTAGATGGGAAGACAAAATGCATCCCTTTGTCTGAATAGCTCCTCTATGGCTGACATGTCTGCTTAGCTCTGCAAGTGGAGAATGCCTCTTCTCCTGTCCTAGAACAACATCTAACCCAGCACAAGAGCAAATACAATTGAGGATAAGGCAGCATAAAACTTGAGAGAAACAGTGGAAATGAGCATATAATTGTGCCTGAGTAAGTAAAACCAATTACCTTTCTCATTCCTTTCTCATACAGGAATTTCCCCAGCTTTTTACAGAGCAGTGAGAGCATCTTACCAACACGGTGCAGAAACACAATGTTCAGAGGGATTCCAAAAAGAGCAAAAAACACACAAAAGATCTGTCCCCCAGCAGTTTTAGGATGTAATGTGCCATAGCCTATAAAAAAAAAGATGGGTCAGAGGAGATATTCCAAAGAACTAGAACAATTCAAAGTCATATTCACTCCTACTCTAATCCAGCCTGCCTTTGACCCAAAAGATGTGGCTAGTGCTTCTCAGCCCAAATGCACTGTTTTATCCTCTGAAAAAGGCAGTAAGCAGATGGAGTGGTTCACCCTGCATGTCTGGGGAAACAGGGAGCACTGAGTGTTCCCAACACAGCCTTAGTGGGAACAAAAACACAATCAAGAAGTAATTATGGGAAACATGCTCTGTCCTGTGACAAATACACGGAAAGTCAGAAGACAGAAGTCTGAGGATCTGGAAGATATCAGAGCTGGAGTCCCAGGCTGTTAGAATCACGTGCAGCCATCTCCAGCTTCTTGTTGATCTGCCTGTGTGTTAGTGACCTCCCTGGCTACATCCCAGTAAGTTGCTATGTCCAGATACCGACTCAAGTCCCAAGGCAGTGCAGTGTGCATTAGAATAGATGGTGCTAATTAGTCCAGACCTTGCTGGTGGCTGATTTATTCATGCCAGAGGCCCTTGCCTTCATTGCCTTAAGGTCCTACTAAGAGAGGATTTATCTAAGTAGTGGAACAACCCCGAACATGTCCTTTAGTCTCAAGACTCTTGGACCCCATGAGGTACACCCCTGAGTGCAAGCATACTGAACTTTGTGTATGTCCTTATGCTATCAATGACCCTGGGAAAATGCATTTCCCAAGCACAGCTCATGTCAAGGCATCCATGACTTGGAAAATGGAATGTTTTCTTTGGGGGAAAAGATGAAACAACTGAGTGATTCTTGGGCTACTAGATTCCCAAATGCATGAGCTGTCTTGTGCTCCCTGTTGCAGAAATATTCCAGTTTCAATGACGGGTCAGAACCCTCCCCTTCTACAGCAGGAGATTTCCCTGTGGGCTCAGGCAGCACTTACACAGCTCCCATGATGCTGGGACGCTACTGGGGCCCCTGGGACATGTCACACTCACAGATCAGTGAGGCAGATGTCTGGTGGGAGTGAGGCCTCAGCACCACTCTGTAAAAACACAGATTTGACTTCCACTGCATGACTGTGAAGCAGGTGCCAACAGTATGGATTCTATCCTTAACTTAGGCAGGCCTGCACTTTTTGGGATATACATTTGAAAGAAAGGATGAAGCAGGTAGGGGCAGGCAGGCCCTGTAAAGGTCAGAACAGCTTGAAGCAGCAATGTAAAATTCTCAGCATTTGCCTTTACCCCGTCCCATGTTTTTCCTCCTGGCATGTTACTAATTGTATATGTGAATTAACAGCTCAAAACAGGTTATGGAGACAGTGCCCAGGCCCCAGCAAGATTCACTTCTTTCCTTACATTTTTATGCTTTACAGCACTCTCATATTTAAAGCCTGGAATAAGCACCAGGAAAGTGAAGTTTATTTCCCACCCACAAATATCAGCAGAGTGAACATTATAACAGATGACTTGAAAAGAAGAAACAAGTGGGAAATAATAGGAAAGGCCACTGACATTTGACAAGCCAAAATAAAGCATGAAGAGCTGTGCAGTGGGAAGGTTTTAGGACCAAGTTCACGTCTGCTTGACACCCATGACAACAAAGGGCTGGAGTTTTTAGCCTGGAAAGTATTATCCATTCATGTCCTAATAACCAGACATGATAAGCATCACTCACACACAAGCACACATAAATGGAAAGCATTACACCTACCTATTGTGGAGACAACTGTGCCTGCAAAGAAGAAGGAGTTGCTGAAATCCCAGTTGCTCTCTTCAAACTGTGACTCATTTCCAACAGGGTATACTCCATTTTGAATGGCTTCAATCATGTTCTGGGAGAGAAAGCAAAGTTTGGTATCATCATGACTGCTTTTCTCAAGTGCTCGCTGCAAAAATATTACAGGTTTAGCCAACTGCTGCTCCTCTTCTGGGAGTACCACTCGCCTCACTTCAGAGATTGTCTGGCACTATTCACACCTTCACCTCCAAGGCTGGGAAGCCACTATCCAGTGGTTTTGGGTGTTCAACTTCTGCCCTGTTTGTGCTGACTGCTCTAGTGGGTGTTTGGAGAGAAATTGTTTCTTTTAGTGTGACCAAGTGTTTCTTTCAGGCCAAGTAGTTTGGAAAATCATGATCCTGTGAGTGACTAGGATGTGGCAGTGCACTGGTTTAAGAGATGGGGGTGGCTCTTCGTTGGATTTGGACTTGCACTTGAGATGGCAGTGGTGGATACAAGATCTGATCACCCACCTGTATGAGCAGTGGCTCTGATCCCTCCCAGCAGTTCATCAGTGAGTTGTGGCAGGGTACACATGAGATACGCTCAGAATCTCATTTCAAGTCTGTATTTTGACTAGTGTCACAGAATTAAATTCAGAGAAAGTCCATTGACTTGCACAGCCTGACATACGCACTCTTCTCCAAACTGTATGCATGAATACACATAGATAAATTTACACATTTACACACACGTTTGCGAAGTTGCCTTTGAGAGGTTAGAGGAACATCTGTCAGAAACAGTTTGGGTTGAGTTGACACTGCCCTGCCACACAA
This sequence comes from Promerops cafer, assembly GCA_013398275.1. Lineage (NCBI taxonomy): Eukaryota > Metazoa > Chordata > Aves > Passeriformes > Nectariniidae > Promerops > Promerops cafer. The sequence goes on along the minus strand of VZSE01002207.1, from coordinate 7,230 downwards.
GGCCTGGCTAAGTATTTCTTCCACACCTCTCCAGTGCTATCATTTATCACTTTATGCATTTTCAGACTCTTCCTTCGTTTTAATTCTGTTATTTTTTTACCTCTCTTTTTTTTAAAAAAAAAGTTAAAAGGAAATTTAAAAATCAAACAGTATCCAGTTGTCCCTGTCTTTAGCAAACAGAGAACATTGGACTGGACATCTGGAAGGCAGGCTGGTTTGTACAGAAACAGCTGAAATAAAATGCAAGACAGAGCCCTTCCAGAAGCAGGACACGTGCTGGAATAAATTGCACCAGCAAAATCTTCCTCCTTGCTTCTTCCCTCACTATGATTTGCTGGTGCCTCAGAAAATGGAGGCTGACAAAAATAATTTCCATAGCCCTTGCACAAAGATTTCTTTGTCTTAAAAGATCATCTTTTTCTTTTTCCTTCTTGAAAAGCTCATCTTTTTTTTTTTTTCACCTTCTCCCCTACTCATAAAAAACAAGGTGAAGAGGATGCATGCACGGGTGAAACAGGGGCTAAATGGTTCTGCTATTAGAAACACCAGTTTTTCCCCACATTTCTTTATTCTGTAACTGGCCCATTAAGAGCTCCGCTAGTTTTCCATGTGGAAATGTTTCCAGCAAGGCTTCAACTCCTCATTTTCTCCTGCATTATAGCAGATAGAGCTATGAAATACCCAAGTTGAAGAGACAGCCATATTCATCTTCATCTTCCTGTGCCATGACCAGAAATATTTTACCCTGGCCAGGCTACCTGTTTTTCTTCTGCAACATCCTCAAAAACTAAACTCTGATCATGCCACCCTCCTTGTAGTTATTTGGAGTTTGTTTGGTTTTTTTCCATACAGACCTTTCCTTATTGTTCCTTTGCTCTATCTGTGACGCTGTTGTAAGTGGCAGCCACACCTATTCATTTCAGACAACCTCATTTTTCTTGCCATGCCACCCATTGTGTAAGAGCACGGGCCCACTAAAAGCAGAATCAACAGGAGGCAAAACCCTAAAAAAACCAGGATATTGTGGGACGGGGATTTTTAATAGCTAACACACACAAGGTTTTGTCCAGCTACACAAGCTGTATTTACCATCAGAGTGAGCTGCCTGCTCAGAGAGAGAGGTTTGCTGGAAGCATCCAAGTGACCACAATGAGAACGAAAGCAGGGAGAGTTACCTGTGTAGCAAGGATGAGTAGGAAACAACATCTGATGGAGAAACAGGAGGGAGAAAGGACTTCCGCAGGTCTCCACTCACCTTCATGAACTGCTCCATCTCCGCCACCGTGAGCTGCGTGAAGTTCTGCAGAAAAGCCTCCTTCATCTGGGCAGCTGCCATTTTCTCCTGCTTCTCGGCAGTCCTCTCCAGGGCCTGGAACACGGCAGCACCCACCAGCAGGTAGACAAAGTAGCCAGCCACCAGCAAAGCTGTCTGCAGCTTGCCACTGCACATGGCCTTCAGTGCGACACTGCAGAGGACAGGGAGCGAGAGGTGGCGATTGTAAATCCCTCACACTCCTGGGAAGCCTCCCCCGGGCAGGAAGAGCCCTCCCAGCTCTGGTTTCCTCTGGGATCCTGCACTGGCAGGGACAGAGAGCTGCCAGATGCATTCATTGGGAAGCCGCGGGGGGGTGGCAACCACAATACACCCAACCCCCACCAAGAAAAAACTTTCCATTCTCTGGACTACATGCTGTTTAGGGATTTCCTCTTGTCTGTGAAACTCTCCCTTGCTGAGTTCTCAGGAAAAGTGGGTCAGGATTTGAGGAGCTGGCAGGTGGCCATCTCCTGCTCAGAAGGCTCTGGGGACAGGTGAGGATAGTCTGGAAGGGGTCCACAGGGGAGTTTGCTTGGAAAATCATTGTTTGCCCTCCTGTGTCTCCTGCTGAGTCCAAGAATGGGACTCCAGGGCAAGCCTCTGATCCCAGGAGCTCCTTCTTGCCCTGTGTTCAGGGGCAGCCTCAGGGAAATGCAGCTGGACTGTTCCTTCGGGCTTCACTTGTCTGCTTGCAGCACAGGGCAGGGTCATGCAGCCCTGCAGAGCCTCAACAGCTCAGAGCAAAACCTTGGACACACAGGCAAGTGGCTGTGGGTTGCACTTGTGCCAAAGCTGAACAGGTTCTTCTGCCAACAATTCCTCTGCAGTGTATCCAAGGGAATACATTACACTGGTACTGGGTACACAGTTAGATGGATAAAAAAGTGGCTATGCCATCTAATCCATGCAGTCATAAAATCATAGAATTGTTTAGGTTGGAAAAGACCTCTAAGATCATCAGACATGGTTGCTTAGGGACACAGGTTAGTGGTGGGCTTGGCAGTGCTTGCTTAATGGTTGGACTCGATGATCTTAAGGGTCTTTACCAGCCTAAGTGACTTTGATTCTCTGTTACCTACAGCAATGTAGCCTCTGCTGATTTCAAAAGGATGGTTCTCATGCATTGAGAAGTCACTTATATAATTGTCAGAGCTTGTTCCCATCAGCTTCAAGAAGAATTTGGGTGCCACTGAGAAGAATTTGTAGGGTGAGAGAGGGAAGTCCTTGAATTAAGCTGTTGATTTTGGAATAGACAGCAGATAGGTCTGAGCTTGGCTGCACCATGGACATTGTTAACACTCATTAATTCTCTTGGCTTTATATTTCCCAGCATTTTCATTTGCTTTGTGCACAGTTTCTATTTTAGTTCAGCAGATGCTCTACTTTAATAATGAGAAAACACTGAAGCAAATCACCCTTTGAAAAAGCATTTAAAATGTACCACCTATTCTGCTCTTCAAGTCTTTGTGGTGTTATTGAGTTTGAAAACACCAAGAAAAGGCATAGACAGTGGGATTAGCTTTGCAGAACTGGTGTAAACAAGAAGAGGCACATGGCTTCACTCTGTCAACTGCAGGTTGTCCTTTCACATATAAATCTGTTTGACCTTAGAGGAAAACAGGAAGACTATGAATGAAGGTAAGCAGCTTCCGAAAGTGCTACATGTTTGAAGATTTTCCTTAGGGTTACTGGAAAAGGGTTTGTAGAAACAGGATGTGCCGTGTTTCCTTTAACTTCTTTTGAAGCTACACGTCAAAGGTGTGCTTCTTCCTCAGATTTAAATTATTGCTCTAAAATAAGGACAACCATGGCTCCATTCTTTTGTGTCTCTCAGTCTCCCAGCCCCGTGACATAAGCCCTTTACATGTACAAATGCAACATGTCTTCATCATTCTCAACAGACATGAAGATAATACAAGTGGATTATTTCCTCAGTTCATCTGAGGAGAAAATGGATGGAAAAAACATGAAACTCATGGAAAATCATGAGAATTTCGGTATTGATGGCAGCTGCAGTGGTTTAATTGGGTGGGCAAGATGCCAAGAAACCTCATCTTTCTTATGCTGTCTCCTCCAGTCTGTATATACACTAAGCTGGGTTTCCCTCTAAGCCACTCTCCAAAGGGCTATTTGTGCCTGCATCTCCAGAAACCTTTGATTGCAAGGAATTTCTCTAGCTCTGGAACAGGGAATACACATCAACTTTTCTCAGTGTGTTTCTTCATATGAAGAATCTTTAAGAACCTGCCTGTGTATCTTTAATAACCACTACAGATTGTTTGGTTGTGAGAGGAGTGTCCCATCACACAGCATCTTGTTCATACTTGGGTTGACACTTCCACAGGGAACAAGGGAGGGGAAAACACAGTTCACTGCTGGGATGTTTGCAGGTAAGTTGCTTTGGGGAAGAAAGGAAGAGGGAATTCACTAAGTGGAATGCTTTACTTGAAGCCATTCCTTGTAAAGGTGAGAGTATTTTCCATTAGCGGTGACTATTCTCCTCTCCTTATTTTGCCTAGATTAAAAACTGCAAAACATGCTCTTGGTGAGGCTGCTAGAGCTGTACTGCTTGTTACAGCTACTGAGTGTCAGGGGCTTGAGACAAAGCACCATTATTGACTCAGTTTCCCCACAGGCGTCTGGGTACTGGGTTATCTTGACACCATTCACCCCAGTTATGAAAACTGAGCACTTCCCAAGTGCTGGGAGCTGCAGCTGTAGGTACAACACCCTCATCCAAAGCCTGATGCTGGCATCTCACACCTGCTTCATAACCACACTGATAACCTGTCTAGATAGCTGGGAAGGTAAATGGGAGCACTGTACTTGGTGAACCAGCCGCCATTACCTTTGTACATTGGGAGACCATGAATACATCCCACCTAGGTGCAAGTTATCACAGAAGTCATAGAATGGTTTGCGTTGGAAAGGACCTTAAAAATCATCTACTTCCAACCCCCCTGCTGTGGGCAAGGAAGCCACCCACTATGTCAGGAAGGGCCATGCTCAGAGCCTCATCCAACCTGGCCTTGAACACTGCCAGGCAAGTTAATAGAACCCTTCTTGTTAATCAAAACAAATTACTGCTCTTGAGCCCCCAACACCTTGGGCCATATGGTCTGACAGACCTATTCAATGGCATTTGTTTCTCAAGAAGGAGCTGAAGAAATGAAGAGGCCTCATCACTGTAGCTTTCAGTTGTGGGAAACCAATAGATCCAGCTACCAAGAACTTCTCCACAATCCATAAATTGACAGGACTTCTGCTGGTCCAGCTCCCTCGGGACTGCCCCACTGCCACCCAACCTGTGGCTTGAAGTTACAGCAACAAGATCCACTGGGCTGCCCGAGGCTGTGGTGGGTTGGGGTGTAGTTCCCTGGCAAGGAGTGGTGGCAGAACGTGGCTATCATGGCACTGCAAACCTCGTGCTCAGGTGCAGTGAGGGCTGGCAGCTCCCTCAGGGCCTGGGAGCTGGGAGCTGAGTGTGCTAACACTGTGGTCTGTCTGTCCCACTGCCCCCATCCATGGAGGAGGGCAGACCTGGACATTCTCAGCAGGTTCAGCCAGCCCTGCTGACTGTTCATGGAGCATGTTCATGGTGATGAGACAGGATGAGTTCAAGTCAGGAAGTCATCCTGCAGCTCAGCCAGGCATGGCTCTGGGGACTGGGTCAGGCAGGGTCTCCTGGTGGGCTTGGCTTTTTGGGACCCACGGCTGGGCTGGGCAAGCTGGAATGGGCAACCTAAAATGCCACTGGAACATGAACTGACAGTCCTGGTTTGGGGTGGAGGTGGATCCTGAGCCATGGAGGATAGAAGGAAAGCTCGGGTGGGCTGCTCATAGCCTTGGCAGACATGGAGGCAGTGTGTCTGGTAAGTCAGTTAATTAACACTTTTTGTTCCTGAGCTAGGAGAGATATATGATGCAGTTAAGGGATCAGGGAAGGAAAAGCCATGCTGACTTTTTCCATCTGCATTATTTACCCAGTCCACTGCAGGGAAATCCAGGCAGTGAGATCCAGTGGTAATAGAGGGCAGGGAGCATTTCCTGCCTGTAACATGATGTGCTGGGACAGGGTTTTCTTACACTGAGTACTGCTTTTCCTCCTCCACACTCCAGTCATACCTACAGTTTAACCATTTTCTTTTTCTACATATGGCATCTTGCTGCAGCATTATGCATTCTATGTCCTTAAGCAGATTAAAGCCTGAAATAAATTCCAGTTTAATGGAAAATATTATCAGTTTCCATGGGAATTACGATGTGATTGTGGTTGTACTTCCTGTTGTGCTTAGGGCTAAAACCATTAAATGATCTGTATTTTTTACACTTTCTTACAGTTCTCCAAAAATATCTATTCCTCATAACAGGTCAGAACATTCAGTCTTCAAACGTGGGTCATTTTGGTTTTTATGCTGTGATATTACGCCAGACTATTAAACACTTAGGCTAAAGCTGGATTCCACAGAGATCCTCATACTTCCCAGTTTGTTATTTCAGGTCTGCAAAGCCAAACTCCTGTAGATAGCTATCAGCTGTCAAGGAAATGGGCTGATATTCATGAGTGAAAAAAATCCCGAAGCTGGTCATTTGCCTTTAGTAGCTGCCTAAGACCTCTGGTGTTCAGGAGGTAAGGGCTGCTGTGTCAGGCAACCCAGCATGGAGAAGTACCCAAGTGCTGTGTGAGTCCTGGCCCACAGCATTGGCAACAGTGATCAGTTGAGCCCAGGAAGAAGGGAGAGGCATGGTAAAGGTATTTTAAAGTTTGGTTTTATTTTTCATTATCCCACTCTGATTTGATTGGTAGCAAATTAAATATGTTTTCCCCAGATAAGCCTGAGCAATCTCTCTGTTCTTGTCTCAACCCAGAAGTCTTTGGTCCTTATTTTCTCTCTCTGTCCAGCCGAGGTCAACCGACCACAAGCAGTGAGTACTGGTGCCTGCATTCCCCACCAAAGTGAGGCACAGACACTCACTAGAGGAAGCATTTGCTCAAGATGCCACTTATTGGCATCTTTGCACAGGGTGAAACTTGCAGAGGGATTGGACTCTCTCAAAAAGGAAGGGCATTCAGTGTCCATGGGGTAACAGGACTCTCTAGTTCCAAGGCTCCTTGCCACGGCCTCTTCATCTTCGGGTCTGGCTCCCAGAGTGAGCTTTTGCTGTTGGAGAAAGGTGCAGCAACAATATCCAATGCTGACAAAGCAGTGTCTTCTCCATGTCCTGTGTGCTCAGGAATGTGGCAACTCCTCCCCAGGGAGCCACAAATGGGTGGATACTCCTAAACAACAATGAAGTTACAGTGGCCCTTTAATGGTACCACACACTTGGATCCACCACAATAAGATCTTCCACTCCACTGTGAATTGTGTCAGGATGAGAGCTGCTCAAGCTGCAGCTACAACCCTCATAGAAGGTTCTAACAGAAGCCACACCTGTAGTCCTTCCACTACTTAACCTGCAGTTAAGTGTGCACTTCGTGTGTATCCAGCCTTTGATTGCTTCAAGCTACACTGAGTGGCTGAGTGAGGATGGGGACAGAATGCACGGCTGGCTTGGCTGTGATGTGCTGTGACACCTGTGACATCACGGGGGACGTGTCACAATGGGGGCAGCTATAAAAGGCCCCAGCAGGTAACGCTGGCCCTGCGTTGCTTGGGCGAGCGGTGAGTGCACACGTGGCGGGGAGGCTGGGCTGGGGACAAGGGCCGGGGCAGAAACGCTGCACCCGGGGCTGGGTTCTCCCCCTGCATGCGGGAACAGCCCCGCATGGGAGAGCCTTGGGCAGGCCACGGTGCCGCCGCTGCTGCTGCTGCTGCTGCTGCTGGGGCAGCGGGACAGGCCTTGCTGCCTGCCAGCTGTCTGGGGCCCTGTCCTTCCGGCCTCCCTGGAATCCCTGGAATTCTCATCCCTGC
>VZSE01002205.1:0-14652 GCA_013398275.1 Promerops cafer | reverse complement strand
GTGGGACTGTTTCTCATGCCTTGTGGAAGTATTCGCCATTGATAACGTTGCACTGGTGCCACATTATTAATGGAAGGCACTGTGGAAGCAAACTTTGGGGTATCGTCTGGGGGCAGTGGAATAGTGAAAAAACAATCCTTCAGGTCCACAATCAGGATGTCCCAGGAGGCAGGTATCATTGTAGAAGAAGGCATACCAGGTTGCAAAGCCCCCATGCCCTCCATCACCGAATTGATTTTTCTCAGGTCATGGAACAACCTCCATTTACCCGATTTCTTTCTTCTAACAAATACAGGGGTGTTCCAAGGGCTCATAGATGGCTCTATGTGTCCTTGTACTAGCTGTTCTTGTACTAATGATTTTAGGGCGTCTAGCTTTTCTTCCTCAAGAGGCCACTGTGGTATCCATACAGGCTGAGTTGTAAGCCATTTCAGAGCTGGTGTAGGACACCTTATGCCCTTTAGCACTGTGGCCCCTGTCAAAAATCCATCCCCACCCGGACTCCCCATGCACACAAAACATCCCTCCCCCACACGTTCAGTGGTGCAGCAGTGATGTAGGGCCAGACTGTAGCTGTTTGGCCCTCAGGATTTTTCATCAACACAGGATTGCTGCTCAAGAAGCTCTGTGCGGTCCCTCCGAGGCCAGCAACAGCAGATTCCGCAGGTGTACTGGGCCATGATGGAGGCCACGTTTTGGCAGAGATGATGGTGATGTCTGCCCATGTCAATCATCCCATGTCAATAACTGACCTTTATCTGCAAAGGCTGTGCCTTAGGCATTGCAACAGTACAAACCATGTTAGGTCTTTGATCTCCTACGACCTGAGTCCAGTTCACCTGGGGCTGTCCTGTTGATCCAAAGCCTCGGTCTCTTCACTCTCTAGAATCTGTTTTGGGGACACAAGACTTAAAAGGGATAAAGTTGAGCAATTCTGGTTTTTTCAGGAATAGTCACAGGTGGAGTAGGGGTGGAAACCATTGCATGTATTTGTCCAGTAAAATCTGCGTCAGCACCACCAGGGTACACAATGATACCCTGCATTGTGGTGCCGCACTGCAAGCCCTCGGCTCCGTGCGACCGTTCCTGCAGAGTGCCTGGAGAACGGCACCGGATAGGGTAGAGCAGCGACATTGGTGTGATTGAAGCAAGCAGCGAGGGGAAGAAGAGAGGGACAACAGCCTTCTTGGTCTTAATACAACTGGGTTTTATTCCACAGCAGATCAGGGGCCAAAAAGTGAGCAACATAGGAGGGTCCAGGTTTATATATGGCAAAGGGTAGGTGGGGTTAAAGGAAGAGGGTCCAATGGGCTTACAACAAGGAGGAGGGTCCAGGGTGGAGCAAAGGGTCCTGTACCCTATCAGGGTACAGGGGGAGGAATACATAAACTGGGGGGCCAACCAGGGAGAACAGTCTAGAAACAGGGAGTAAACTAGGGATGATTGAAGGAAGGATTGACAGGGGCTAGGAACATTCCAGAAGGGAAGGTGGGGAAAGGATGAAGTAACTGGGGGTGGAGAGCAACTGCCAGGGGGAGGAGGAGACTACACAGTAGTCTCTTCCCACAGCACCCATTCAGGGTTGCCATGGGATACTACACTGTGGTACTGGACCTTCCAATTAACGGGGCACTCAATCGTTTCCCTATAGGCCCCCGAGCCTCAAGAGGGACCTTTATGTACCTTCAAGATTCTTATGCTGTGACAGAGGTGGACACATCCATTCCAGCTGCTCCTCGAGTCCTTCCTGTGAGCTGATCACACAGGCTTGTATTGGAGGGTGGAGAATTACTTGTGTCGTCACGCGATTCCTGTTCGCGCTTGGTTTCCTGTTTCCCTGGTTCTTAATAGATTGACCATTAGCATGAAATTTGGACTTGCATACCTTGGCCACATGTCCGGTCCTTCCACATTGGCTGCAGCGCATACATGGTCCCTTCTGTCCTTGAGACATCTCCTGTGGAAAGGACTTTTGGGAACAGTTTGCTTTTAGGTGGCCTTACTGTCCACACTTGAAGCAATGAGGTGTTACTCTTACAGCTGCTGTTATAGAATCTGCTAACATAGTCATATTATGAGAATTAGATCCAACCTTAGCACAGGCATTTACCAAGTCATTTAGTGATGGATTCTCATCAGGTAGCAGTTCTATGACCCTTCTGCAGTCTTCATTGGCGTTGTCTTTTGCCAGCTGCAAAATTAGATTATTTCTGATTTCTGCATTAACAATTTGTTTTTCCATAGCATCTTGTAATCTCTTTATGAATTGCAAGTATGGTTCTTTGACTCCTTGTCTTATTTCTTTAATATGTTTGGGTTGGGTTTGCCATGGTAGTTACTTTAAATAGTGCTTGCAGACCCAATTCCTTCACTTGTGCCAGTATTAATGGGTGTAGCCTGGCTTGGAGTCTTGTCTCTTCTACTGGCAGGAGACCAAGAAGCTGAGCCCTCCCCTAGCTTTAGATTTTTTAACCCCTGTTTTTCAGCACTGCTTTTCTATGTTGATTCAAAAAACATATATTGGACAGTTGTAAACATTAGTTTTGCCAGTTGCTTTATATCAAAGGGAGTTACCTCCTCAGTGGTTAAGAACCGTAGCATATTAGCAACTGCAGTAGAACCCAAACCGTGCTCAGCCACAAGCTGATGCAGTTCAGATAAAGCTGGCCATTGAAAAGGAGTATACTTGTCAGAACTGGTTCCATTGCCTCTTATTACAGGGTAAGCTCCCAGTGTCCCATCCTCAGGCTCCCAGCCCCCCAACATAGATACATCAATGAGTTTTTCCCCCTCCTAGTCTCCACTCCCAATAGCAGCAAGCTTTACCTTTTCCCAGATGCTCGCAGGATCAGGCAGGGCTGTGAGCAACAAAACGACTGTGGCATTATCGCAGTGTTCTGCAGGGGGACAATGATCTCTTGTAGGTATGTAAGGCTGTAATTCTGGCAGAGGTGGAGCTGAGGGAATAGCCGCTCCGCTTCTGGATTTCACGTCGGCAGGAACTCCTGGTGATGTAATTCCCAAACTCACCCATGGAGGCAGGGTCGGGGTCGGGCCACGCCCACTAGAGGCGCGGCCATGTTCCACAGAGGTGGGTTTGGGGGCAGGGCCTTGCCCCCTGATGTAAGCTGGATCGGGGGTATAGGTACCTCCCCTGACAGAGACGTGGCTAAGCTCCATGAAGTTGTGGGCGTATCCTTGAAAACTGGCCACCCAGCCTCAGGAGGAGGAGGTCTTGGCGTTTCCTTGGTGATGGGAGGTGCGGGCAGCTCCAGTGAAGATGGTGGGGGGGAGGTCGCAGCGGCCGCATGGCATGGGACAATGGCAGCGGGATTCTCAGCCGCCATGTGGTCTGGCACGGTGTGCCCCCCCCAAGGCGGCGGCAGCACGGGGGCACTATACAAAAGGTCNCAAAACGACTGTGGCATTATCGCAGTGTTCTGCAGGGGGACAATGATCTCTTGTAGGTATGTAAGGCTGTAATTCTGGCAGAGGTGGAGCTGAGGGAATAGCCGCTCCGCTTCTGGATTTCACGTCGGCAGGAACTCCTGGTGATGTAATTCCCAAACTCACCCATGGAGGCAGGGTCGGGGTCGGGCCACGCCCACTAGAGGCGCGGCCATGTTCCACAGAGGTGGGTTTGGGGGCAGGGCCTTGCCCCCTGATGTAAGCTGGATCGGGGGTATAGGTACCTCCCCTGACAGAGACGTGGCTAAGCTCCATGAAGTTGTGGGCGTATCCTTGAAAACTGGCCACCCAGCCTCAGGAGGAGGAGGTCTTGGCGTTTCCTTGGTGATGGGAGGTGCGGGCAGCTCCAGTGAAGATGGTGGGGGGGAGGTCGCAGCGGCCGCATGGCATGGGACAATGGCAGCGGGATTCTCAGCCGCCATGTGGTCTGGCACGGTGTGCCCCCCCCAAGGCGGCGGCAGCACGGGGGCACTATACAAAAGGTCTGCGGTGCAGCCACGGAGTGGCACTACACAAAAGGTCTGCGGTGCAGCCACGGGGTGGCTCTCCCCAGCGCAACATCTGTGTGTAGGCACGGAGCATCTCAGCATTGCCAGAGCTGTAGAGTCCGCTGGGGCCTTAGCGGTTACCATGACTCCACATAGCTGGATTGCGTAATCCATTTCGCCGCCTACCTGGGCAATGCCGGCAGCCACGGCGCGGGCAGTCTGCAGACTCCCTGTTTGCCGGGATTCCCCCACTCCCCAGTGCAGTGCCGCTCACCACAGTCTCTTCGCAGTGGCCAGTCATGGTCCCGCTGCAGCAGGGCGCGGTCTCGCAGCAGCTGGGGCTGGCCGATGCCGGCGCCGGGGGGCATAGAGAAGCAGCTGCGCTGTCGCCCAGCAGGGCTTGGCAGCACGGTGTTTCCCTGCCGCCTTGCCATGCGGGGGAACAGGCCGCCGGCAGCACGTCTCAGTGTGGGGTGGCCCCACGGCTCCACGCAGTGGCAGAACACTCGGTCAGCATATTGTCCCGGCCCAGGGCGGCTTCCCAGCTCCACGCGGAGGTTTCAGGGCACTCTGTGTCCGCTTTGCCCATCCTCTTTCCCCGTTCATTATTGAATTGTTTTAATAAGTCCAGGATGATCCTCCATAGGCTTTATAACATTGATGGCTGTGTCATCACCGATGGAGGCTGCTGCAAGTATAAATCGCCCAGCCCGCTCCCAATTTGATAAGTCCAATGATGTTCCTTCCGACACATCCAGTTCATGGGTCTCGCACCATGTGAGCAGGGCTTGCAGAGCCCGCTCCTTGTAATTAATCCCTCTTTTTTTAAGGAGGAAAGTCCATACCTTCAGAATGGGGTCTTCTGGTGCTGAAGTCCAGGCCCCCATAGTCCCGACAGCAATTTCAACCCACCAAAACCAGGTTTGAAGCCATACAGCTCTCTCTGCTGTCTGCCAAGGGGAATTTCTTCGCAGCTTTCCACTGCCCGTGGTAGTCCCACCTCTACACCACTGTCTATCCAGCATTTCCGGCTCTGACACCGTGTATCCCGGCTCTATGCCAATGTTCTGGTTCTGACACCGAATTCCCAGTTCTAACACCAAATTCCCAGCTATTACGCTGAAGTCCCAGCTATTACACTGGTTTCCCAGTTCTAACACCGATTTGTCTCCCTTGCTCTGTGCGCAGAAAATAGCTGCTTCGCATCACGTCAGGGTCACCACGTGTGAGTGCAGGGGGAGTGGGTCGGAGACAAAGAACCACTCACCCAATGTTCATGTGGCAACAGAGAGCATTTATTCTCAAGCCTTTCCTTATAAAGGGCATTTGAAAAACCCAGTCTGGGCAGACCATTGCTCTAAACTTTTATGTCCCCCAGGTCTTAGACCAGTGCATGCCTGCAGCTTAGGAAAGACGTGATTGGGTGAAGCCCCTGTCAGTCAACCCAGGGGCTAGTTGAGCCAGCTGGGTAGCCTAGTACAAGCTAGCTTATACTGTGATATAATGTGGCAACAAGTGTTGATCTGCTGGAGGGTAGGAGGGCTCTGCAGAGGGATCTGGACAGGCTGGACAGATGGGCCGCCAAATCCAACGATATGCGGTTTAACAAGACCAAGTGCTGGGTCCTGCACTTTGGCCACAACACCCCCCTGCAGCACTACAGGCTGGGGACAGAGTGGCTAGACAGTGCCCGGGCAGAAAGGGACCTGGGGGTGCTGACTGATTGCAGGCTGGAGTGTGCCCATGTGGCTAAGAAGGCCAACGGCATCCTGGCCTGTATCAGGAATAATGTGGCCAGCAGGACCATGGAAGTCATTCTTCCCCTGTACTCAGCACTAGTTAGGCCACACCTTGAGTACTGTGTCCAGTTCTGGGCCCCTCAATTTAAGAAGGATGTTGAGGTGCTCAAATGCATCCAGAGAAGAGCAACAAGGCTGGTGAAGGGCCTGGAGAACAAGTCCTATAAGAACCAGCTGAGGGTGCTAGGGTTGTTTAGCCTGGAGCGAAGGAAGCTCAGGAGAGACCTCATCACTCTCTACAACTACCTGAAAAGAGGTTGTAGCCGGGTAGGGGTTGGTCTCTTCTCCCAGGCAACCAGTGACAGGACACAGTCTTAAGCTGCACCAAGGGAGGTTTAGGCTGGACATTAGGAAGAAGTTCTTCACAGAAGGAGTGATTGGGCATTGAAATGGGCTGCCTAGGGAAGTGTTTAAGAAAAGACTGGATGTGCATGGTCTAGTTGACAAGGTGGTGTTAGGTCATATTTTGGACTCAGTGATCTCAAAGGACTTTTCCAACCTAGTTGATTATATGATTCTGTGATTCTGTGAGGGTCACTTCAAGAAAATCAGCTGGAAAACTGAAGCTACAAAAGGTAATTTTTAATTTATTCTTCTCCTGAATATCTCCAAAGCTCTCTTAATTTTGGTCTCCTAATTTTGTACATTCAGCTAGTAATGTAACGTGGATTTAAAAAGATAGCAATTAATAAAAATAATCTCAAATATGCTTCAAAGCCTATGCATAAATTTACATGTCATTAGTTACAGTAAAGTGATTGTCAATGAAAATTCAAGTTCGCAGACAATTGTCACACAATGAATGCTATTTTCTCTATTCAAAACAGAAAATATTTCTATCTATATAAAAAGCTGACTACTTCATTTTAACAACTGCATTACACCAGTTAGCCACAACCAGTTTTACTAAAATATTAAAAAATAAGTTGGCATATATAATATATATGTGTTCATAACCATAACTCACAACAGAAATACTGATTTTCCTTCCTAAAGGCAATACTATCGGTACGTAGTATCTGTGTCTGTATGACAAGCTGTCAAGGAGTGACCCCTTCAGCAAGCAGTAATATTCTAACTCCTGCTTGACAGAGACGTTCTTACAGACAATGATGGCTCTTGGGATAATGAGGGGAAAAAAACAAACCAAACAAAACAAAAAACAAAACAAAAACAAACAAACAAAAACTCACTCCATAAAAAAATCTGTGCTGTTGAGGATTAGATAAATCCTGCTTTAGCATTCAGGATAAAAACACCCACTAAATTAATGGATCATATTTGAAACATGCCGTTTATATTTGGAACGCATGACCAGAGCCTTTGCTGTTGCAAACTGCTGTTGAGCCACTGGAATTTGAGCAGTTACACTAGTCTGCAGCAAATAAGAACCTGATTCATCATGTTTATGCACAAAGCTTGTAGAAGAGGCAAATTGCATGAAAATATAAATGCAAACTCATAAACTGGGAAGGTGTTGAATCACATAATCAAATCCCGATTATTTTTGTAAGCCACAAAGAGAAGCAAAAAGAATAACTGAAACAGTGGGCTGAAAGAAGGAAGTGGGAGTTTTTTTAGAAGTGGCAAGGATTTCCATTGTGAGCTTCCTAACCTTTGTATTTCTTGTTTATAAAACCATAAATTAAACTGGACCATAACAGCTACCCACACTGAGCTCTGTTCACTATTGTTTTGCGAGTTACTTTGAATACCGTCAACAGAAGCTGCAATAGAAGGGAATTAATATCATTTATGGTTATGGTAATGTTTAAATTCTACAGGTATAATAAATGAAAAAGTAATAAATTTAAATGTAAAATACTTTTGCTTTGTCAATGATGGTAAAAGATTTTTTTTGCAATACAAACATTGCTGATAAAATCATGCCATGGCAAAAAATATCATAACCAAAATTCACTGAAGAAAAATCTTAATCAGTTGCCACAAGAGAATGTGGGGGAAAAAAGCTCTTTAAACTTTCCTTGATTTTTTTCCCATTATTATACCAGGATAAAAGAAGTCTTTACTATTATGCTTCACTCATGAATGCATGGTTCATGGTAGCATCCACATCTGAAGGCTGGAACATAGCTGAATGTATCCAAGACTGTTTGTTATTTGGAGGAAGAAGGAGAATCAGTATTGTGGGGATGGTGCCAAACACCTGGCATCCTGACCAAGATTAGAATAAGAAAATGTTAACCCTAAGGGCCCTGCTAAATTGTGTGCTTGATGAAGGATGCTATGGAATCTCATTTCTTGGCAGAACACTGCTGTGTGAGTGTGACCATGTGGCTTATTGTGATTGAAAACAATCACATGCATGGAATGCTTGAGACGTGTTTTGTGTGTTACAAAATTAGCAAGAGGCCCTCGGGGCCAATGAGAAAATGATTTAAAGATGATATTTATCTGTAATGAGATTAAATAAAAGGTGGCTCACCTGAGAAGGGAGGAGATGGAGACAAGGAGAAAAACAGCACCTGCTGAGCCCAATACTATAACACTGTATCAGTGTGTTTTCTTATAATCACTGAGGCATAGATATATGTCTTTTATATTTAGGTTTTTCTTTGCATTTAAACCTGGTTGCCAACAGGCATCATCTACATTTTCCAGAACTGAAGTCATTCTACAGATTTTAATATGCTCATATTTAAAAGGTCTGTTTCTTACAAGAGCTGCTTTTTTGTTGCCTTCTTTGAGGCCACGGTTTCTTGCTCAGTCTTTTTGTCAAATTCTAAAAAAAAGGCCACCACCATCATTCTCCTAGTTTCAAAAATGCTTCTTGTCTAAATTGTGTGCTCCACAAAAGCCGTTAAAAAAACCTGTAACAAATGCTGTTGGGTTACGCTGAGAGAGGGAAATATTAAAATATTTTACTTGTTTGTCAGAAATAACTACTTCTCTTCCTTCTGACAGTAAATGACTTGACTAATTGTTGTAAGCCATTTATAGGTATCTGGGATATGATGAAGTGGGCATTTGTCAGTTTGGGCTTACTCTTCTGTACAAACCTAAAAATATTAAAAAACTCCTTTTTTGTATTTCTATGAATAGTCTCATCGGATTATCTAGTATGGGAATAGTTGTGTGGCAAAGTTAAGCTTACGAATAGAAGCATTTCTGGATCAAAACCTAAAAGTTAGAACTTTTACCAAATTGTTTACTTTTACAGATCACTGCTCCAGGACTAATCGATTTACATGGTGGTCCTGGATATTTTTTAGAAAATGAGACTATTTAAGTTGCATTTTAAGGCATTTTTAAATTGCATGCATAGCACACAAAATTATAATAAAAACATTTTAGAAATCTCTATAAATTATTCAGAAGAGATCACTTGTTAGTTTTGTTGTTTTCAAAATTGATATAGACTGAGAACATGCTTAAATAAGGCTCTTAAACCCATCCTTAATCACAGAATCCAGAATGGTTTGGGTTGGAAGGAATCTTAACGATTATCTTGTTCCCTCTCCCCAGCCATGGGCAGGGACACCCTCCACTAGACCAGGTTCCTCCAAGACTTATCCAGCCCGCTCTTGAACACTTCAAGGAATGGGGCAGCCACCGCTTCTCTGGGTAGCCTGCATCAGTTATTGGTTCACTTCAAAGGAAGAAAACATGTGCAAGTATTTGCTGAATAAGAATTAATTTCATTCATAAAAGATTCCACAAAATGACCCTAAAAGCAAATGGAAAAGCTGGGATGTTTTTTCCTATAGTGTAAAGCTTTCACATCCAACTACTATGAGCTGTATGCGTAGTATTACTATTGTATATTTATCTTGTCATTAGTCAGGATGCAAATACCATATACTTATGGTATATGCCTTTTCATTAAGGCAAATTATTTTTGTGGCAGATTTTCATCACTGTCAAAATGATGATTTAAGCTTCATGGTAGGGATTTGGGAAGCTTGCTCAAGTGTGTTCATGTTTCTCTTGACAGTCCTTCAGCTGCAATCTCAAAAGAGCTGCATGTAGCATTAGTTGCCTCAAGCTGCTGGTTGCAAGTTTTATAACTTGACTTCATTGCTGAAAGGACACACTGCTGGTCATGTTCGAACTGTCAGCCACCAGCAGTCCCAGCTCCTTTTCTGTAAAGCTGCCTCCTGAGCAGGCAGTTCACAGCCTGTGCTTCTTCATAGGATTGTTCAATCCCAGATGAAAGACAGCATTGGTCTTTGTTGAACATCAGGAGTGTCATTTCAGCCGGTTTCTCCAGTTGCTGAGGTCTCTCTGCATGCAGCTCTCCTCTCTGCCTCACCAACCACTTACCTTTGGTTTTGGTGTTAACCACAAAGTTGAATTCGGTCACATTGCCCAGGTTCCAGTTGGAGATGTAGAACAGTTGGGTTCAGTGCTTAGTCCTTAGGAATGCTGGCAGAGCCAGATTTTGGACCAGTGAGTACTATTAGTTGAGCCCAATACTCTTGACAGCTTTTCACCTATTTTATAGTCCACCCACCCAGTCCATACTCTTCAAATTGGCTAGAAGATGAGAAATAATACATGTTTTTTGCACTTTATCATGCTGGTTCCATTCCGTGGCTTCATACAGATACTGGATGGGAAGAGAGAGAAAGAAATGATCCTTGTAGCAATCCATAACTGCAGAATGCAGCTTGCCTATCCCCCCTGTGTGGTCAATACATTTCCATATGGAAGAGCTCACCTTTGGATACCTGTCATTTGATCACTGTATGACCAAGAGTGTGAGTTCCCACAGAGAAGCTCAGAACAAGTAAAATTACTCTCCATTATCATCATCAGGAAAGCATACATTAAAGTTTTTAAAGAATTTTTAATCCCTCTTCTGGTCCAAATCTAGATTGTGCCATGTCTTGAGATACATTTGGTCAATACAAGGAGTATATTTGCAGTTGGCTTTTGACTATTTTTTTCAATGAGTTTGCTATGGAATGGCATGTACAACACTGACAGTAGCTGGTTAGAGGCAATGGATACTGGACTGGCTTCTACACTAACATCTGACCTGTTGAGAATTTGCAATTGAAAGGAGTTATTCCATTGTTTTGATCAAGAATTGCACCAGGAGTTCAGGAATACCCTTCAGCAGTCAGGAAGGGAACAGGCTAGATTTGTGGTTCAAGGATCAAGACTCTTTAGGGAAGGCTGATACCTTCTAAAAGCAAGCATACACAGAACTGAGACGGCTTAAGTGTCTGTTATAGGAAGCACAGGCCCTTGTTTTCCAATGGAATACTTACTAAATGTTTACTAGTCCAGTTCTAATGGTTTAACATAAGAATGCATTAAGGTCCAGGTCAGGGGAATGTCTGTTTTAGTACCATGTCTCTGCTGGTGACTACAGAAGGATGCAATGCATAGCCTGTGGAAGAGAAAAAAATCACACTGCAAAGCTTCTTCAGTCTGAGTCTCATAGTTATTTTGTTCATAACCCAAAAGGGCCCTTTTTGTATGAATGCATCTGAATTTCTTTTTGAACCCCTACTAAAGTTTCTGGCACACACAGCCTCCAGCAGTAAGGGATTCCACATCTGAGCTAGGAATTGTACAAGAAGATGAATCCTGTTTGCTTTGAGCCTGTTGCTTTTGTGATTCATTTGATGCCCCTTTGTCCTTATACTGGGAAGCAGTGAATAATCATCCTTTATTTACCTCTGCATTATCATTGATGTATAGATACCATAAAGATCATTTATCTTACAGGCTTCTCAAAGGCTTCTACTCAGCTTACTCTCTTTTGTACAGAAGCCCCACACTTTAACCATCTGTGCTGCACCTTTAGTAACAGTACTGTATTCTCTTGAGTTGGGGGGATGAAGGGTATGCATCCTACTGAGGATGCAGCTACCATCTCAGTTTATACAGAAGCCTAGCGGTGGTTTTGCTTTTGTTCTCTGTTCTATTTGCTTTTTTTGACCACTGCCAAGCTGTGAGCTGACATTTCACAGAACTATTTAATATAATTCCAAGATCTCTTTTCAGAACAGTAATTGCTAATTCAGAGCCCATCATTCTATATGCAAAGCAAGGGGTTTTTGACTCCTGTGCATCACCTCAGTAAATTTCACTTGCCATTTTATTTACCCATCATTCTTCTAAGAAGTTCTGCAGCTTGTCACACTTGACCTTTTTCTTTTCTTTTGACAATTCCCCTGAAACACTTAGTATTATCTGCATATTGACTAGGCACTCTCTATGCATTTTTAGAACATTCAGGGATAGGTTTGACTGCATAGGTCCTGGCACCAATTTCTGCAACCAGTTCCTTTTTGCAGAAATGTAATTTGTTCCTACTTTTTTGTTTCCTGCCTTGTAGTGAAGTATTAATCCATGAAAAGACTTTCTTCTTTTAGTCTGTAGCAAGTGAGTCTCTTGAAAATCTTTCTGCTTGGGGAGGAGGAAATCTTGCTGAAAGCCTTCTCAAGATAAAGTAGACCATAAGCCTGTGATGCCTGTCTGTGTGCTCAGTCCACTCAATTCACTTCAGAGGACTCATGCAGATTTGTGAGGCATGACTTGTCTCCATGAATAAATGTGATCTTCTCCAGTGTCAGATTTGGCTGTGAGCTCATGTATTTGGAGTTTAGTGCATCTCCTGTCCATTTGCCCTACACTGATATGAGGCCTAGAGTATGAACAGAAGACAGTATGAAAAGAAGAAAGAACCCAAACGCTGCTGGTAAAAACTGGGGAAGGGAACTGGATATTTTTTTGTTTTCTGGATATTTTTTGTTTCTTTGGTAAGTTCCCTGTCCCAGCAGATATGTTCCCTGCTATAGTGTATGACAGGGCCCAACAATGGCCCAACAATAGCTATTCTCCCACTACGATGATAATCTGAGATGCAGTTAATAAGAATGAGGAGGCTCCTCATGCAAGGACATGCTGACCTTGGATTCCTCATGTAGGTCCTAAACAGCATTGCCATGAATAAAAGTTTCACACATGCAACGTCTGATTAAAAAGATCCTAGTAATTAAGTTCACAGATTTGTTTGGTTATTTATGGACACAGCTACGTATTGATGTTTACTGAAACACACCTTTATATGTCTTTTTCCTTGTCTGTCAGCATATTGAAAAGGTAAACTAGTTTTATAGGATACTTGGAGCCTTATGCATGCCATATGACAAAAAGGTTGCCATGGAGACTACTCATCCTTGAAAACTGCTATAATTAAACAAGAATTTAGCTCCTTTTATCTACATAAGAGTTACAAGATAGTCTTCTCTGCCAACCTTTTTTCTAGTGAATGTACCTGCTTTGTGTAACAGATCAAAGCATATACATCTGCAGGCTCCTGCCCTCTGAAACAATGCAGAAAATACAGAAATGCAATGGTTGCTTCTGCAAGCAAACAACAAGACCAGAGCATATATGAAAAATGCATCAGTAACAACACAAGAGCAGCTACTTGCAGAAGGATGCATACAGAGCAAGAGGAAAGCCAGAAACATGATTAATTACAAAATGGTAGCTCCCTGCCAACACTACTCTTGCTTGTAATAATTTGTCAAAAATTACATGGAAATGTCTCTTTAATTATTTAGTTGATAGCTTAGTAGCCAGCCAACATGCAAATATCTGACCTAGAACATTTCCTTTACCTGATACCACAGAAATAAATGTGGTGTTGTCTGGAGATTATCAACAAAAGCGCACGTTGCATTCACAATATTAGGTTTTGGAAAAAAATAAAGCTGCATATTTAAGAGTTATTCTGTGAAGAAAGGGATGTTGGCTTTTCAGAGCAAAGATTCTCCTGCAGTTCTTTTTATTCTTTTTTTATATTTGAGATGCTCTGATGCCATGATGATTTTGCTTTTTCATATACGTTTCTCATATCCCCCTTTCATATATACTTTTATGCAGCTTTTATGTATCCCAAGTGCTTTTAGCCCACATACTTGTAATTCCCTAAGTTTGATAACTAGCTTAGACCCAAAGTTCTGTTAAGCCAAGAGACTAAACATCTTGGAAACATCGTAGTTAGGGCATCAGGGCCCCAGACCCAAGGTCCTCTCCAGAACACATTCTGTAAACTAAGATAGACCCATGCAGGGGGGGACATTCCTTACGAGGGGGCTTCTCCTGAGCCTTCCATTGGGAAACCTATGATAGATATGCTAATATGCAAGATCTATAATTGTATATGTGAACCATCGCGAGGGGGGGTCTTTTGTGGGTTCCGTGCACTGGTCCGGGCGGGCATTTCCTGCAGGATGCTCCTGCCTGGATCTGAAGATCTTTAATAAATACTGAGGTAAAATCCCTTTTTCCCCTCTAACCATGTTTGGCTTTTAATTCTAAGCCCAGGAAAAGGCATCAGACTTGTCACCCCACATGGGACTAGGAGATCTTGGGACTCCCAGTTTTGGATTGGAAAACCATCTTCACTTCACCCTGCTTGCCGGCACATTTGCGGAGGCTGAAGTGATGATCCAGGACTGAGGTCGGAGGCCTCTAGGACCCAGCACGGAAAACTTGGAAAACAACAGTAGGGTGAGTTAAAAAGGGATCAATATCGTGCTAGCACTGAGGAAGGGAGATCTCTAGAGATAAGGTGGGTTGGGGATTTGTGGGCAGGAAGCCTTCAAAAGGGGGAGATTTAAACTTATTTCCCCTGCAAAATTGTGGAGGAGGAGGGGATGCTTTCTGTTGACTCCACAGGGCCCAGAGCTGTATACTGTGCAGTTTCTTGTGTGGCTCAGAGGTTGGTTGGTTGGCTTGTGGCTTCGAGTCCTGGCAGGGAAAACTTTTCGCGCACATGCATTCTGCTTTTCCATTTAGGTAGTTAGGTTTGTTATCATTTCTAAAGTGCTGCAGCTTATGTGTTGTTATAATTGCCTGAAAGGGGGAGTTTTAGAGTTAATAGCTTTTTCTCCAGTGAGGTTTTGTTT